>OX463245.1:48761614-49289114 GCA_949820135.1 Sylvilagus floridanus | reverse complement strand
GTGACATTGAAGCAGCGACCTCCATTGCCCATGGTGTCCTCGAGGGCAGGGATGGTGTCTTAACCTCCTGTTTCCCTTCCTAGCTTAGCACAATGCATGGCTCATGTTCAGTATGCATGAAATGCTTAAGGAACTCAATGGAATTATTCATTAGTTACTGTACCACCAATATCCCAACAAACAGACAGCAACATCAAAAATTATCCTGGCTTGTTGAAAACAGGCATCCATCAGAGACCTTTTTTCTTTCCTTCATGCACTCTGTTTCCATCTATGTCTTAAATTTTAACATACTTCAGTTCTTCTTATCATTTCCATGTTTTCCTTTGACAACTACTTTCACTAACATGGTTTGAATTATCACCCATATGCTACTAAATTTGTGTCTCTGGATCTCTTCTTCAGTCTTTAGACTTGTCTGTCCAACTACCTTCTAAACCAGCCTCATGCAAAGATATTCACTCCACTCAACAAGGTCAAAGCTATAGTCTTCATGTCTCCACCAAATCTTCTATTCATTCTTTTATTCTCCATCCTAGTGAGCATGATACCATCTGTCCATGATAGGAACCCAAGAGCAAGCCATGACCTCTCGCTCATCACTTCTCCATCAATCAAGTTTTACCCATTTTTACCTCTAAATAATTTTTTAATAAAGCTCTCATTTTCCATTTTAGTGATTATTGTACCTTTTAAGGGCCTTCTCCTTGCCAAGCTGTAAAAGATCTCAATTACCCTGAAGTACAAGCTCCATAAGGAGAGGAACAATGTCAGCTTTGCTCATCCTTGCATCTTCAGGCTCAACTGCTGGCCTAGGACTTGGTAGCATTTAGAACACTTTTGCTCAATAAATGAGCTGCTTCCTGCTACTACAGAATACAATCCAAGGTCCTTAGCCTGCCATGTGAAACCCTTCATAATTCCCCCTGGAGACCATTCCTTTCCTTGGTCCTTGTGCTCCAGCAACTCCCAACCACATATGAATTCTTTTGCTCATTGTTGCAGGTTCATGCTCATCCTTCCGCTCCATCTGGAATCACCTGCTCTGTCCAGCCTGAACCCAGCCCTGGTTACATCCTTGCTTTTTAAGGCACAGCTCAGATATTACCTGGCCCAGAAAGCCTTCCCTCATTAACACAGTCCCCAGGGTGAGTGTGTTTCTACTCCCTTGAGCGCTCAGACCATCTCAGGCATATAGCTATCATTTTACTTTTTTCACTGCTTTGTGGTGACCTGTTATGCTTGACTACAATTCTACACTATTAATATTTTTGAAATCCTGAACCATTTTATTCATCCTTATTTCCTGCAACCTAGGAAAATTTCTATACCACAATAGATAACAAATATATTTTAAATTAATGAGTATCACAAGGAATACAGAGGAGGGGCTGGTGCTGTGGCACAGTGGGTTAACACCCTGGCCTGAAGCACTGGCATCCCATATGGGTGCCAGTTTGAGACCCAGCTGCTCCACTTCCGATCCAGCTCTCCATTGTGGCCTGGAAAAGCTGTGAAAGATGGCCTAAGGCCTTGGGCCCCTGCACCCACGTGGGAGACCTGGAGGAAACTCCTGGCTCCTGGCTTCGGATGGGCGCAGCTCTGGCCCTTGTGGCCAATTGGGGAGTGAACCATCAAATAGAAGACTTCTCTCTCTCTCTGCCTCTCCTCTGTGTAGCTCTGACTTTCAAATAAATAATGATAAATAAATCTTTTTTTTTTAAAAAAAAAGGAATACAGAGATGATCTCTGTATGAGATTGTCACATGATACTGTGATCTCCTATTTTACACATCACAAAATGTCTAAAAAGGACTTGTACAATTTGAAAGCATCTCACATTTCTTGCATCCACACAAACACAAGGCACTATAAAAACATATTAATATTCAATGGTACCATAACACACCAAAAAAAAAAAAAAAGAAATTCAAGCAGATGTCATGTCTGAAGCTTGGCTGTGCTGAGTGGTCTTAGGCAGGTCACAACCTCTCTGAACCTTACTGTCCTACCTGTAAAGGGGGATAAAAATAGTGCCCCACAGATATGACACACGTAATGGCTAAGCATGCAGCAAGCGCAGAATAAATGGCAGCTACTGTAGTTCTTATTGTAACCACACAGGTTGACCTAGTCAACCCCGGAATATCTACATACAGGTGTATTCAATTTATAGGCCTTCTGAAAAGAATGGTTAACCTGAGCAGGCTTCATGCACAGCTTGGTAAGCCTTGGGCTATCTCCCAGCTGCTGTGTGCTCAGGGAAAGCAAACTGATCTTATTTTCACTTTGGAATAACATGATTTTATAGGTGGTTTGCTCCTCCCCAGACCATCAAGTTTAATTTGATACCTAATATTTATAAATCACTTCACAGTATACTAAGCACACGGATGCATTTCTCAGTTGGTTATTCATCACCTCAGTATGATGCCAAAATCTTATTTTTTAAATTAAAAATAAATTATGTTTTTTAATTAATAACTTCTGTCTTATTGGTCCCATTCAAAAAAGGAGATGATTGACAGCCTGATGACTTGACTCTGGAGAGGTCAGCTAGCAACTATGTAGAAATCAATGGAATAATCATGTGCTCAAAATTTGAAGTCAGCCTGCACCTATCAATAGGTGTCTTTCTCTTTTGGTAGGTACATTTACTCTCTTATACCTCCAAGGTCTCTTTAGTAAAGATCCCCAGTGGCCAGAAAGAACTGGCTTGTCTCCAAAAGTCAACAGGTTGGTCCCCCAGGTTAGGAGAATCACAAGTTCACTCCAGGAATGTAACCATGTGCTTGGCACTCTCACATACACACACATTCACATTTCCATATCTGTACATGTCCATCCACACATGTACAGCTGCACTCACCCAGTCCATAGCAGATGAGATTACAGAATGTCACCATCCCACATCTAACTAGACCCATCTCTTAACATTTCCATTCTGAACAGAGCTCTAAACAGTTCTCTCAGAATCCTTACAGGCCAACACTCCAGCAGATATGACCCCTCTCAATCAGTGATGCCATCTGAAGAGAGGGACCAGGAGACCCATCCACAGTGAGATGAGGAGGAGACAAAGGGCCCACGTGACACTGTGAGAAGTGAATACCTATTTCCCTGTGTGCACTTGCACGTGGGGAGTGGGAAATATGGAAAAGACCTTTCTGTATGTGTATCAGAAGGCTGATATGCTGAAGTTCCTGTTCATCCTCAAGGTAGCCACCATTAATTTTGTTGATAACAAAACATACCGTGTAATCATTGAGCACCTTCCCTGGTGTCTACTGAGTGCCTATACTTTGCCAGAGTCCTAGTTGAAGACTGCTCATCTCAAAACATACTTATTTGAGGCCACATCTACTCAACTTCAAATTCACATAACTGAGGGTAAAAAAAAAAATGAAATTCTTTAAATGCATTTTAAAAAGTCCCTGGAAATCATTAAGCAAAATTCACAAGCAAAAACCACAACAAGTTCAGGCAGTCAGTTTTGTTTTGTCTTGCTTTTTTAACACAGGAAAACTGCCCCCTTGCCTTTTAAGCTTTCAGAAGTTTGTAAATGCCAAAAGCATTCACAAATTAATGCTCCAGAGTATATGCATGCTGTAGATTCGGGGGCCACATGTTTGGGGAATGGTCTGCTTGTGAAACAGCAGACTTTACATGGCCATTTCCTGGGAATGTCCTTCTAGTGTGCCGCTGGGAGGTGACGGAGCACAGACAGACAATTGTTGTTGCCTGAGGCAGTCCTTGGTGGTGGCCCACACTTGCCTTCTGCAGGGAAGACAAGGTTCTAAAGGGTGACCTCCCTTGTACATGCAACCCCACTTTCTCCGCCAGCTCTCCTCCTTTGACTCCTTTCTTTTCCTGCCCCCTCCTCCACTCCCTTAGCTTTGCCAAGGCTGTTGGTCTGCCAGGGTTCTTGTTGAGCCCCCTTTTTAATGATGCCGTGATAAAATGTGCTTATTACTCCTCTTAATAGAGGCCTGAAGGGTAATTTTGGTGACTCAGGGCAGATGGTCAATTAGTAGTAAGAAAATGGAAATCCAGCATCCCCTCCAAGGATCCGTGGCTCTCACCAAGACACCACACTTCCTCTTCTCACAGTCCCAGCCCTGCTGCTTTGGCCATTGTGGACTCTTAACCTAGAAACACATCTCAGTGATTAGCCAATCATTCCTTAGATAAGGCGCACACTACGTTGGTGCCAGCTGGTAGCTTTGCACACAGCATAAGTGAGTCTAATATAGCATCAAATGAAGTAGGTTTCTAAAACCTTAATGGCTAAGGAACTCTGATGTCTTCAAACATACACACACATGTGCACACACACACAACATATACAGTCATACATCTATGACCTCATGTAGTAGAGAGGGTAGTTTGTAGAGGCATAGACAGGGTCTATTAAATTGAGTTCTCTATTTCCCAGTTCTCACATACCACAAATAAAACCTACAAAAATGATAATTTTTCAAACATTGAATCCTCTATCTCTGTGTAATGAGCCATGTAGAGAGGAGGAAAAGAATTTTTGTGCTTTTTTTGCCTTTGGTGAAAAGTCTCCAAGGAGTAATTTCATCTTTAAATGAGAAGTTTTCTATCAGGTGATTGTGGAAGCTCCAGGAATTTCTGAAGCCTTGATTCAGACATGGAAGGATGCACAGTGCACACATGTGTACTCACTCACACAGAGCAGCAGACACCACACCACATGCATGAGAAAGAAGCCAAAGAATGTAGAAAATGAATTGAAATGTTTTTAATTACACTGTGATGGCATTTAAAGCATTGTGGCAGCCAGACACATTTTTAAAATCCACTAGCCCTAAAATATCTTGCCCACTCTCCTGCAAGCATCCATGTTTCATTCTCCTTTCATCCTCAGGGACTGCCTATGGGGACAGGTGGTGAGGGCAGTAACCTTAGGAAACTGGGACCCTGCACCATGGGACACTTTGCCAGTGCTGCTCAAAACTCCACTTCCCCACAGACTGGTAACTGTTAGGTCTCAACTCTCATACTCTCCAGACTTTGTTAATCTGCACAACAGAATTAATCCATCCAAGAAATTAAAAATGAACTGGCAATGCTAAGCAAAAGTCCACAGATATAAAACAACACCTCAACTATTCCAATATCCCAAAGGCTTTCCTTTTCTTGCACTCAGATATTTCACCCAATTTTTGAGAATCAATGGTAATACCATCCCGTGGTGACTCCACCATGGTCTAAGAAAATACTGTCGCTTGTACACAATGTACATTAAGATAAATGTTGTTGGAGGAGAATAAAAACAACCAAAGGACAAAGGACAAGAGTTGACAACCAGTTTCACCAAAATCTCAAGACTGGAAAGTAATAAAGTGTAGGTATGCAACTGAGAAATTATTCAAATGAACTGAATGTTCAAATTCTGCTAAGCAGTTTGTTGAGGAAGAAAAAAACTCTCATGAAGAAAAGAAAAGGTAAAACCTCATTACACTACGGATCTTGGGAGAAGGTGTGTTTTAATGGCCTTTCCTTTTTCTACACTCTTGTACTGAGGCTGGCATGCTGTTAATAAAGATAAACTCCTATCAATAATGATATTAATGATGCAATCTGTTTTTATTCCTAAATTCATACCTATGAACTGTAGTTCATACACTTACATGTTTGACAAAACAACAAACCAAATCCAACAGGTACTACTATATTCCCAAATATTTATACCTAAGTGTTTCAAACCATACTCTTCATTTGTCTGCTGCAAGCTTTCTGCTGAGTTTTAGATTATTTTCTATCATTTCTATTTAGCCGTGGGAGATGCTAGAATACCTGGGTGTTATAAAATCCCTTTCATAAGATTGTTTGCTTCCTAACGTTTTACTTTACATTTACAACTTAGTTTCCTTGTTCTGCAGACAAATTAAGATAAAACAAACTCAGAAGTGTCTTATATAAAACAACGTAAAACCACAAACTTTCTAAGTAGGCATCCTCGCAGAAAGAACATCCAATAATGCAGAAACATGGTATTCTAAGTCCAAACAGATAAGGCCCTCTAAGCAATTAGACCTCAGCATGAAGCATCTGCACTTAGAAATCTGGAAAAAAGTACTTAGTACAAAGTCAGCACATAACTGTTCTCTGAATTTTACCCTAAGAACAATCTGCAGTGATTCACTGTGCTATCTCAGCAAGACATCTGAGGATCCAGTCTCTTTTTATAATATGATGAAATCAGAATAATAGTGACCCCCCCTCATAACAAGCATAAAAATGACATTTAAAAACCTCTCATTTTAACATACTCTATAAAACAACACCCTCATTTAAACTCTCATTTTAACATACTCTATAAAACAACACCCTCATCAATTGGTACCCAAGTTTTTTGTCCCAAATCCAATTCACATTGTTGAAGGCTGGATAGAATACAAGTGAGAAGACAAATGTTATTTAGTAAACCTTCATTGGGGTTTACCATCCTAAATGTTTTACACCCATTCTTGTTGAGTTTTTACAGTAACTCAATGAAATGGAAATTATAATCCCCATTTTACACATTATGGAATGGAGACTCATCAAGGTGAAGTGACTTGCCCTCTTAAAGCAAAGTGTAGATTCAAACACAAGTGCTCTGACTGGAAGTTGTGTACGCTTCACTGAGACATGCTTGCCTAAAGGGTGTAGAACTAAGAGTTACAATCAGAATGCCTAATTGTTCTTGCTTAAGTGTTTCTGAAGTTTTCTCTCTTCCACTTCTAAGATTCCAATGTTGATGTGAGAAGAAAAAAATTTCAGTCAAATGTAGTCTTGTTTTATTCTACCTTAAAACATTATACTTTAGGTAAAGGAGTCGTGAAAATTTACATTTACCTCTGATTTCCACTAACAATTAGCAATAGGGTCTTTTCTAATTTCCCTAATTTTTTTAGGAGTACTTCTGGCTTCTTACAGTTTCAATCACATTTAACTTTTCAAGCGTCTGTCATTCCTCAAGGATTTCTGGATCTTCAAGCTGTCTGACAGTGTTATAATATGGAGGTAGAGTGATTATTCCCTTTTGTTCATTATGTCCCTTGGGTAAAATCACTAGAGGCCTTCTGAAAGTATCTTGAATCTGATTTGAGTCTGTGGTTCCTAGAATGGCCAGGTTCTCTACATTTCAAAGCATTTAAAGGCAGGATCAACCATAGGATCCGAAAATTCCTGAAGTAGGACTCTGAGCCATACTGTGCACTTATTAAGGAATTCCAGTCCATCAGAATGCCGTTCCTCAGTCATACCCAGATGATTCTTCTAGAGGGAGTCGCACTGTTTTAATGGCTATAGAGAATGCGGAGAATTAGAAATATACTGCAAGTAAAAAAAGCTCCCTAATTGATTTGTCAATGTTTTATTCTCCTCTTTTCCATTGGCATATTCTTTACATGCCCTCAATAAATATTAAACACTCCAACAACTCACTATTAGGGTGGCAAGCAAACCTTTTAGAATGTCGTAACAGTAGAGTGAAGAACAATATACCTAATTGAAATGGCAGAGTAATTTGGAAAATAAAATTGAGTTGCTGCAAATTCAAGAATAAAAATGTTTATACTCCCTCAAATGCAGATTGTTAGTGGCTTTAAATAATTATTAGAATAAAAAAATTTGAGCACCAACAATATGCTTTGTATGAACAGAGCAAGTATAGTCTACATGTCTTCATTATTTTGTGCAAGGAAACACAAGATGCAGCGAGTCTGATATTTTCCTTAGTGATTTTGTTATTGAAGAATTTATAACATCCTCAAACATGGTGAGGCCAATAGACACACAACGGATGTTAGGACTTTCACAAGCAATATTCCTCAGAAAACCTGAGAATACATTTAGACAGGGAGAGCAAGCTGAAGGAAAGGAAGGGGTTAAATTGTTCTGCTACTCAATAGTTTTCTTTTTCTCACCCATATTAATTTATTACCAAGATGAATTAAAAATATAAAATTCCTGATTTTGTTAGAAGCTGGAGCAAGAAAACTGATAATTAAGACAAAAATGGCAAATTGCATTTGTATCTGGAACTACGAAATATAAACACATGATGACTCTATAAGAGGTGATATGAGAGTAATCCTTAATACCTACGCAGGGCTATCTGCCTTTTGGTAGAGATGCCACCTCTGTCTCACAAAGATAAATTCCATACAGCCTGCAGAGTTATAGTATAATTCCCATAAATAATGCATACAATAGAATGTAAATAAATAATACATTTATCCGAACTGTTCAAGAGTGAAGGGCAGGGTGGATACTACAAGACTAAGTCTCTTATGAATGAACAATTTCAAATGAAAGTGTATTCAATGGCAAGTTATCATAAAATCCCTATACCAAAACATTCTGGAGAGGGTTTTAAAACAAGTTCAGATCTGGCAGACACTTCTAAGTAAATGTTCCAACTAAACCCAAAGTACCCAATTTAATTTACTGCTGAAGTTTCTGTTCTGATTGTAACATCGTTGCTAATAGCATCCTATCCATTTCTTGCTTTTAAAAATTCTCTCTATATATTACTACCTTTTGCCATCAATGAAATTAGTGAAATGCACTGGATTTTTTTTTTTTTTTGCTGTGATAATAACATTTCAGTAAATAGAAAGGAAGTTCACACATTAAAAAAAATCCAAAATGAACCATATGCTCTAATTAGTTTGCTAAGACTTTATATTGTAAAACTCATTTCCCACTGCCCCAAAGTGTCTCCCTTTTGAAGGCCTATGGACAAACACTCCACTTCTTGTAAATAGTGTAAGTATGTCTTTAGACTCAGACACTATACATGATGTAGTTTAAAATTAAGTTTTCAAATCACTAAGGAATAATCTCTGAATACAGAAAACAATATAGGTCACAGTTAATTATGGCTTGTCTATCAAATTAAGTTAATGTTTGAAAACACATCCAAATAGTTATGGAGACATTAAGAGGAGCTTTATTGACAAAGAAATTCTTATTCATTCAGCTTCTAGTATTTTTAAAAGAAGAGAAATAGCCTTTTACAAGTTGGGATGAGATAAGAAAACTCTGGGTTTACATCAAATTGCTCTTTTCATTGTACTTTTGACAGCTGTGTCAATTTCATTATAAACTTCATTTTCCAGAGTTTCATAATAGTCATAAACACACTTCACTTTAAAGAGTTTCTAAGGAACATAACGTGAATGCAAATTCAGAGTAAAATGCAAATTGCAAAGGTCTGGGAGCAAAGATGGACCATCAGTTAAGAACACAGTCACCAAAAAACAAACACGGAGACCTTGAGAGGAAGCACACAAAGGGGTTGATATGAATCTTTATTGTCAGTGTTCACAGCCCTAGGGGTGGCAAATAAGAATGACAGTTTTCAGTTGTTCACCTAATTGTAAAGCACAGGTTGGCAATATTTGATAACTTTGGTCTCTATTTGTGTCTGTTCTAAGGTGAGCAACATTTTTCATCTTCTCAGGAAAATACATCCACGTACAGATACCAACCCACTGCTTCTCTAACAGGGGGAGGCCTAGCAAAATAGCTTAAGTTCAAATCTCAGGCATGCAAGTTTCAGCAAACAGTGGGAAAGAGGTGATCAGGAAAGGAAAAAACTATAATCCTGCCTTTCTAAATAATAATCAATGGACCAGACATTTATAGCTAATGAATAATATAGGTACACTTCCTGGAGAATCAGCTTAAGACCTCAAAAAGCTTTGCCAAATTCTTATAATCCCGCAATCATGTCATATTAAACTGAGATACAATGAAGATGTTCTTGTACCACATATACTACATAGACAAACTCATCTGTTTGAATTTTTCAAAATTGATTTTATACATGCAAGGTTCATTCACAGATTTCACAAATAATAAATGTGCTACCATGTCGTAAAGTAAGAAAAATCTATAGAAATAGGAATCCATGAGTAACAACAATTAATCCCAAGATAGCTTCTGTTGTCAGTCACTGATATTAGAATGTTATCAGATATTAACATTAGACTAATTCTGCTATCACTAAAAAGTTATTTATTTACTAATATTTGCTAAACAAATCAAAATAATGTAAGTTTAAATACATTGTACAATTTAAGACCTTGCATTATGTCAAAATGAAAAAAATAGCATGACTGTAATATTTCACTTAAACTTATTAAACTCATAAAAGGTTGTGGCCATTTGTAAAGTATTACTTAGTAAACTAATTAAGAATAACAGCAGCATTTCCTTTCTGTGGAAGACTATGATTTCATTTAAGTTTTTTAAAGAGCCATAACGTTACATACTCAAGGAGTTTTTTTGGTAACCTCAAAGTATAAATCCTATTAATTATAAATGGAGTCATGAAGCATCAAGGGAAGAATCAATTGTAGAAATGTATTTTTGAGAATTATAAATAGGGTAAAATTTATTTTCACAATTTATTTATTGTCCATTAGTTTATGCCATACACAGTGGCGTATATGTCATGGCAAAGCCATAACATGGTTATTTCATATCTTGGCAGTTAGTGACTTGTTTCTGGCTTTAATTTGTATTATACTGTATATATTCATAACACCAGTAAACAACAAGTGTCTGATACAATAAATAAATAATCCTTTTTTCACCAGAGAACAAACTCTTTAAGGTATGTCTTAATCAATTTTAGGAATTCTGAACCCAGAAGTCAAGAAACAGAAAATAATTTTGAAAGATTTGTACTCTTATATTTTCCTTTAACATGAACATATTTTCTAGATTAAGAAATGCTATTTGGAAAAAGAGTGTTCAGAGAGAGTCTAGTAAAGTGTTGCCAATTGCTTTAATTCGGCACACTTGAATGCATTAAATTGATTGAAATTGCATTCTAGTGACAAATATTTAAATGAATATATTCTCGCTTATTTCACACAGCATTCTTGATACTGTTTATTAAAATGTCAAATTTGTAAGTGTGGGAAATCCAACAATTGCCAGATATAGGTATATTTCCTAGAGAAGCTATTGAAATCTCCAACAGCTTTTCCAAATTCCTATGATCCTGAAATCATTCCATGTTAAATGAAGGATGCCACCAAGATGTTCTTTTACCTTTTATGACACAAAAACATATTCATCTGCTTGAGTTTTTCTAAATCAATTTTATATAGACCAGGTTCATTCACAGATTTAAGGATAGTAAAATATCCAAACTTTTACTGGATCTCTAAAGTCAAACTTTGGAATTATTATAAAAACTTCAGAGGAGAGGCTGTATGTTGTGTGTTTTAGACCCTAAGTTTTTAAGAAGGTATTACAATCTGATGTTTCTTGATGAGTAAGAACAGTAAATCAAAATGATTTACAGCAGCAATATTTTCTTGGAATTTTGGAAACTTACAATCCTAACATCTGTACAACTGTGTATATGTCTTCCATTTTTGTTTATTCATTTGTAAAAAATTATTTCTTATAAGTCTGATTCAATCTTTAACTATTAGATTTTTCACACTCAGGAGAAATGGCAAAAATTTTTGTGTTAGTTATAGCATAAATTCAACCACTACTTTGACACCAATGGGACAGATATCATAATTTTAAAAAATGCCATATAAAATGCTACCATTGCAAACATTTAAGACTGTAGCAAAAATGACAGAGAATAGTATCTGCTTATTATCCCTCAACTATTTCCCTGACAATGGAGTCAAATCATGGTGAATTATAGACCTCCTTACAGGAAGTCTTATTTCATGTTCAGTTTTTGATCATTTCCCTGCTACTTCCTATAAGAACTTGGTTGTATGAATGCCTTTAAAAGTTTCTGTACACATATTGGACTCTATGGGATGATTAAATGACCACTTATTAAAACTTTAGCATTTCACACTTATTTACATTTTACTAGAAAATACTGTTATTGCAATGGAAAGCATAACATATACTGAGAATATTTTATTTTAATTCACATTGACAGTATTTTCACTTATGTCAAGTGCCTTAACATAATTTGCTATGTATTCTTCATAGTTTCTCCAACTTCAGCTGGGAGGGAAGGTAAGCTAGTTTTATAACAGTGAGTCCCCTGGTAATAGTTTAAGTTATCTGCTTGGCCTTAGGAAGTGTAAGTTTCTACCATGGGACCACAAATAGGCTGTTTTGTAAGCGTATGGAAGCTCACTGCAAAATTTTGCTTCCATAATCTTTTGGATTATGGCAAACATTTTAAAATTTAAACATATGAATGTTTGAAAACAATGATTTAAAATTTGTATATTTTCAAAGTTGGACAATTACAAGTAACTGTTTTGAAAGTAGGGCCCACATTTTCATCCTTTTCATCTTCCTCCTTTTCTTCTTCCTCTGCTATTTAAGATTCTGCATGTTTCCTAATACAAACCTGTAAGTTAAGACCAGTAGCTAGAGGACCTACAACTATTGTATATATTTCTGAATGGTGAGCAATAGAGTGATTCTGGTGGGAGAGGAATTGCTATTTGAGTGATCTATTGCCACAGAGCTAGTTAAATCACTGAGCAATAGTGACTGTTATGGGGCTTTACTTTGTACCGAGTAGCATTAGTATCATTGCTTTCCATTAACCATGGAACTCACACTAGGGAGGGAGAGAGGTGGAAAGAGAGAAGAATTTTTGTAGTATTAGCATTTAGATCCTGAAATAACAATGTAACAATGTAATTGATCTCAACCTATCTGCATAGATCTTGTGCTTTTTTCCTCATTGTTTTTCTAAAATGTTGAGTGCCTCTATTAATAATCAATACTCTGCTATTATGAAATTCACACATAAATACACTAAAGCCAATCAGAAAGCAACAATAGAAGCATATGTGGTAAACAACTAACTTTTAACGCAAGGGGCACTAAGCAGTAAAGGGTCTCCGGTGAACATCCCAATTAGCCAGCGTGGTGACAAGCAGTCAACACCTTATTATTTAATCATTAAAGAGAATCTTGTCATAATTTCCTCTTGATATGTATCACGAAAAGAATTCAGTATATACCACAGGACCCACAAGAATAATCAAAAAAGTTAGAGGATGGGAGGACCTCATCCCGTGGCCTGATTCCAGGATGAAGGCACCAAGTAAGGCCCTAAGAAGCATTCACATTTCAAGGAAGGTGCATCTGAACGCAAGTATTTAGAAACAAGCCACTTGACAAAGGGACTGGTTTCCTGCCTCCCACTGTGGGTGTCCAGTTTTCTTAAGTGATGACAATGAAGCTCACAAGTCTAAGCAACTATCTGCTACCCCATTCGCTTTTTTGTTTTTTTCTAAAGCAACAGCTCCAATCCATGAAAGGACCTTAGCTATACCCACTGTCCTCATAGGCCGACCCTGACCACGACACTTCCCCAAGCTCAAAATTGCCCTGGACATACCCTCACACCATTTCGAACAGAGGAGACTTTTGCCATCAAGTCCTACTTCGGTCTTAAGAATCATAACCTAACCATGCGTTGGAAACAACATTCCAAACTTCTGAAATGAAACCGCCAGCGCCAGGGTTCCCAGGCCCACGGTGGCCCAGGTCCGCCCCAGCTCCCCGAGGCCTCTCCCGCCCTGCGGCCTGGGTTACACAGCCCCAGCGGCTGCTCCCCAGCCCCCAGGAGCCCGCCAGCACTTGGCATTTTAACCTGCCTGGCTTCCTGGTTCCATCTTACTTCTCCCCAGGCGCCAGGCACAAATCTGGATTAACACGCAACAGGGCGCCCCGTGCAGCGCGCCAGGCCTTGCCCGGGAGCTGTTAAATGCAGATTCAGACGGGACCCCCTGGGGAGCCGCTGCGGAACACAAACTGTAACCCTAAGGACTGTTTCTCTGCCTCCTGCTGCTGGCGGGCAGAACCAGGGCGGTCGCGGATGGCCCAGCATGGGCCCAGCTGATTTCGCCTTGCGGCGGGCAGGCTGGCCACCCCGGGAGGCGGGCTTGGGGGCCCGGAGACCTTCGCTCCCCTCTCCACAATCCCCCTGTGGCACCTGGCCTTGGATAAGAGGTAGATTCCCGGAGTGGGGAGCAACAGACAACCCCGGGAAGGAAGGCGAAGGCTCCCTCCCGGGGTCTGGGTGATCGGACTCTTCTCCGCCTAGCCCCTCTCCACCTCCTCATTCCACCCCAGCCCCCCACCCTACCCCCAGCCATTCACACGCCCCGCCTCCCCTCTCTCCCGAACTCCTTTCCGCAGCCAAACCGGCCCTCCCCTTCTCTCAACACTACACAGCCTGGTCACCATCTCGGGCCGCTCCAGGGTCACAAACCCTCCCTTGAGCCCTGCGGAGACCAGGCAGCCCCTCGCGCCCCCAAGTCCCTGGCCGTCGGGAGCGTCTGTGCCGAGCCAGGAGCGCAGCGGTCGAGAGAGGGCGCCCAGGAGGCCCGCGCCCGCCTGAGATGCCTCTCGGGCCCTGGGACCTCCAGGCGGCGTCCGAGACAGGGCGAGAGGGGGTTGGCGGCTGGGGGAGAACGGGATTACAGCTTGCACTGGCGTCTTAATCTGATAAGATAACAACAACAACAACAACAACACTACAAGGCCAAGTGAATTTCCTCCGATTGAGCCCTCCGGGAACTCGACTGGTATCAAAGTGGTCGATCCCAGGTCTCGGCGCGGGTGGCAGCCTTCGCGCCCTCGGAGGAAACAAAGTAAAATAAAATAAACCACGCCGCCAGTAGGCCCTAGAGACAGAAAGGTTAATGAGCTAACGAGACCCAGCGCTCGCACTACACCTGGAGCGTCCAGCTCCCGAGAGCACCTTCTGCCCAGGCTCCGACTGGCTGGGCTGCATTCACAGACAGGTGGGGAGGCCGAGCTTTCGGGGGGCTCAGCGCCCGCCGACACGGCCCAACAGGCTCCAGTAGGGGGGAACAGGCGCCCACCAGACGGCCCGGGTGCCTCCTCCCCTCGCTTCCCCAGGGCTGGGGAGGCCACCCGCGTCCGAGGCCCAGGACCTCGTGCGCCCCTCTCTCTCCGCCGCCCCCTCAACCCGGCCCAGACACAGTCGCTCCTGGCTCCTGGGACCCGGACAATTAGAAAACACAATCCTGGGTGTGCTTTCTGAGACCTGGGTGAGCCGAGGTCACACACGAAGGCGCCCAAGCGCCTTGGCCAACAGCGCCATGAGCCCAGCCAAAGCTGCGAAGCCCACTCTCAAACGGCGGGACAGGATGCAGACTCTCCTCTTATAGGTAGGAGAGGAACACAGAGGGGCAGCTGGTACCCAACACAATTGCATGCCAATCTTTGCACACCTCAGCATAAGACACTTGGGTAAAGAAAGTTATGGAAAGAGTAGGGGAAGAACTTAATAATGTTGTATGTATTTCGTATCTCCTCCCTCCCCTCCGCCAAAAAAAAAAAAAAAAAACCATAACTTTGGTCCTTTATCTTTTACCTTAATAAAATAATGATTCGTTGAGAAAATGGGGTATAAATCTTCATTTTGGAGGCAATTAAAGTGTTGATTTCATTCATGCCCCTAAGCGATTCTTGTAATTTGCTCAAATAGCTTTATGTACCCGGCACTCCGGAGCTCTCAGAATCCCATTTTCTAGTTCGGCTTGTTGGATTACAATTTTTGTTCAACAGCAGGACGCGAGGGTTGCTCGGAGGAATCTGCATTTAGCAGCTCCTGGGCGAGGACCCGTGGGCTTCAGCAGGCGCGAGGCCCTGCAGCCTGTGGGGCCGGGGGTCGGGGGCTGCCTGCTGCTTTCCCACCTCCACCCAGCCGCCCCCGGGTTGCACAGGCTGCGGGGTCCTGTGCACTCGTCTACACTGTCCAAAGTTTCCAGCAAGGACCCCGCGTGTTGCGCTTTGAAAGCTTTGCCGGGCCGCACTCCTCCTAGGCAAAGGAGGAATTTAGCCTGGCTCTCGAGGGGTTGCCCGGAAAATGCACGCTGGGAATTTTCTTGAAGGGAGTGGTGTTGAGAGAAGAGAAACCTTACGAGGACCCCACGAGCGAGGTGTCAGCTACAGTGTGCACCGAACAGCCGCCAGCCAGCAGTGATCATGGACGAGCTTGCATAGAACTGGCTGGCCTTTGGCTTAACAAAGACAGCCTGATCTCTTCCCCCAAGACGGGGACTCACGTGCCAAGACGGAAAGAGAAACCACTCGGGGGTCTTTACTTCTACGAGGTGGGAGGGGGCCGAGGAGGCCGGCTACCCTAACCTCCAGCCTCCTAGGCACCATTCACAACAGGGCTGTCCTGGGCTCTGTCTCATTTCACTCACTCACCCCTCACGTTTTCACTTTCATTGCATTTTTGCAACTCCTTTGGACCAATCCTGAGACGCAGGGACGGCAGAAACAGAGACAGGAGAGAGAGAGAGAGAGAGAGAGAGAGAGAGGGAGAGAAACTGGAACCAAATGGTGATGTTGGGGTGACAGGAAGAGAACTGACCCCAGCTACTCCGAATACAAGTCGTCCCCTCTGAGCAACGCAGCAGAAGACAGAGCCTGCAGGGGAGACGCTAGAGGAGGGGGCGCAGCCCGCGAAGGCCGGCAGTTGAGAGCCTAGGCGACGGCGCAAGGTCCCCCACCCTCCACACTGAGGAGCCGCCGGGGTGCCCCAGACGCCGAGACTTCCACAAAGCTGCCACCCCAGAGGGCCCAGAGCACGTACCAGTTGGAGGATGAGTGGGAAAAGAGGAGGAGAAGAGTCCATATTTATCTGTTTTTGTAACCTCGGCCTGGTCTTATTTTTTCTATTAAGTACAATAAAACGGGCTAGTTTGCCGCGAACACCGCACAAAGCAATGCTCAGTGAGGTCTAGCAGCGCTCGGCCGAGGAAAACTGACAAGACAGGCTAATGAAGCGTACAGACAGGGAGAAAATAGCCAGCATTTGCTAGATTTCAAACCCTCGCTGTCCCTCTTAGACCACCTATCTTGGATTTATTCCTAATAAAATAAGAAATAAGCAGACCCTACACTTTTCTTTTCTTCCAGATAGAAGGGGTGGGGTGGGGGGGAACACTCCGGAACAAAGCCCTACAATCAGAGGCGGTCAGTGGCAGTTAACACTCCCATTATTACAGAGGGTAAATAAAATAAAGACAAAAATTAAAAGCGACAAGAAACAGGTCAAGTTTGCAGGCAAAGCTTTTAGAAGCTCATCTCTCCAGGTCGAATCCCAGAGCCAGCCTTAATGAAGCAATAATAGCCACATTATTCAAAGATTTTCATTTCGATGGAAATGTATCTAAAAGGGACTTAATCATATGCAAATAATAAAAGGAGGTGGTAGTGACCCAGCAAGCAATATGCATACAGATTTTTTTTTTCCCAGGGATGTCGAAATTGAAAAGCGCATACCTGGTCGGTTAGATTTGCTGATCTTGTTATATCTTCACTGTCTGATTTTGATCCTCCTTCTCTGTCGTCTATCACCAAATCGATAGGCATTTTCCCTTTCAAACAGCTAATATACCGGTGGCAGAAATTGTCACATAATTCGTGTACCTACATTATGACAGAAATAAAAAAATGGAAGTATAATCAGGAGTGCATAAGTGACATTGACAAGTGCAATCCACCCCCCTTGTGAGACCCAAACTTCCAAAGAGGGGAGACACGGGCCAATTGTCCTCCAGAGACCCCCCAGACGCATCTAGAATTAGGAATAACTTTCTTTTCTTGCAAAATAGAGATATCCCAGAAAATTGACAGTGACAAGATGATTCACAGGCTACAACATATTCAACACCCGTGTTAAATTCATCTGCTCCTGGGGTTGTGGCCATTACAGAGGTGACCTGAGTGGGTGACATTTAAGGTAAACTATTTAATTTCATCCAGTTGTTTATTATAAATCCTTTTCCAATGTTCCTTAAGGAAAAAAGTGAATATAATATATGTATATGTACAATATGTATAGATTCTCCAATGGACCTGTACTGGAGTGGCAGAAGATACGTGCTGACTATGTAAAACCCTGTAACATTTGTAATTAGAAATTCTGTCCAGAAGATGCATGTTTTAGGGTTAGTGTTTCCACCAAAACTTGAAGGAAATCAAGTTGCCAGGATTCAGCCCCAGAAACTTAGCAAATTGATATTTTTTAAGAGAAAGGGAATAGATTGCCTCAAAATATTTAAGAGTAAGATAATTGGTCTCCTCCAGGCCCTGGGCATCGCTAACATGCAAAAAAATTTGCAAAAAACCCCAGTGTGCATGCAATTTAATGTTAGTTTGAATTACAATGTATTAAGTTTTTATTGCTGAGATTTATAGAACAGCTAGCAACATCATGTTATCCCACACCCTTTCTTGAGTGTGAAGGTGGAGGACTCAAGGAATTGACATAACTATCAACTCTGCTTTGTCTCTGCACAACATTTAGTGCGCTTCTCCCACCAGCTCCTCCAGACCCCTTGCCGGCTTCTCCTCCCCCTCCACCTCTCCTCTGCCTCTGACCTGCCCCTGCTCTCAGACTGTCTTCCAGAAACTCACAAAAACTAAACAAAACTGCCCCGCCTCCTCCCCCCCCTCCAGAATGCAACTAGGAGAAAGAGGAAGAGACCACATAGGTATCAACCGGTGAAGTGAACTCACTGCAGCATTCTAAGCACCAACTGGGATGCACAGAATTGCAATAGTTTACACAAAGCCAGCAAAGTATTAAGAGTGAACACAAGGATAGGGCGTTTGTGATTCCGGTTATAGTGGCTGAAATTGTAATTAAACTGGGAAGAGAAATGGACGCTAAGATTGGCCTTGACACTAATTACCAGCAAGAAAGACATTTATGCAAATGTCGCAGAAGCCTGAACTTCAGCCGTTCTGAAGGCTCCTCTCTGTGTGTTTGGGGTGAGGGGAAGTAAAAGAGGCTAGAGAAATTACCTTCTCTAATTCCAACAGATGAAACCTTAATACTTGTATGGCTTGAATCATCTGTAAAGATACAAAAAGCATGAGCACCCTGATCCTGGTCTGCAGAAAATTGGCTGTCACAGCTCCAGCATCTCCAGCCCACCCCTTTCCCCCAGTAAATATAGTTATTTTGATTTATGGCAATAACACTAAAACTTAATAGCAGCGACTGGGTACCATCTAGAGGTTTGTATTTCTTAAGAAGAAAAAAAAAACAGCTAAAACAACAAGAACGCATCTAAGTGGGGATCATAAACACTCTCTTCCCCCTTGGCTCTACCCACTGAGTCCACCCCACCCCCAAAGGGCCACAGAGCTGGACTAGGGGTTTCCTTGGAGGCTGAGGGAGAGTGCGACAGAAGATATTCCAAAGGGTCCCCAAACTGTGGCTTTTCACACCGGAAACTTCCTGCAGCCTTCCGCACACCTTGCAGGCACACGGAATGCTTGGGGGCCCCTGCCCGGTCGCTGCCCTCGTGGCGAGCCTTGCAGGGCTGGGAAGTCCACAAAGTTTAAGCACACACGCTGACAGGCCTGGAGATAAATCCCCGCGCTGATTAGGGCTGCGCGGCCCGGCTGTCATAAAAACAAAAGCTCGCGTTTCCCCGTGCCGGCTCGCCCGGCCCCTCTCGAGATGAATTTATTTCCCCGGGATCCTGTCCCGGACCACTTGTGCGTGGACGCACACACTAAGACTGGTCTGGAAACCCCAGGGCTCTCCAGGCGAAGCCCAGGGGGTTGGAGATTGGGGTGGGGGAAAGGAGTGGGCAGGGGGAAGGGGTCGGCTCTTACCAAGTTATCCAGTTCAGGATTAGAAGAAAATAGAGGTTTTTCTGCGCGAATCTAAATACAAGTGAGGAGGGGCGGGAAAAGGGGGGAGGGGGAGGGAAGAAAGAAGAAGAAAAAAATGAAATCTGGTCGCCTTGCTAGTTTCTAGCCCCATTGCCCTGCCTGGGACGGGATGTAACCCCGAGACGGAGGCCCGCTTAGGAACACTTCAGGGTGACTCCAAGAAGCTGAAAATCAGCCCAGAGCCCAGGCTCCCTTCTGGGAGCGCCCAGCTGCGGGGCCCGCCGCTCGCGCCGGGTCCAAAGCGGCCAAACGCCCGCAGCCGGCGATTTCAGCTTTCCGCAGGGAGTTGGCTGCGGTGGCCGGTGGAGGGGGACCGGGGCCGCCTGGGGGCGATTTTAAGTCATCCGCAGAGCAGACCCTCACAAGGGGAGGACGACCTCACGGTGGACGTGACACGCACGGCTGAGGGTGGGTGGACTCTCTGCTGGCTACTTTTGAAAATATGCGGTGTGTGTGTGTGTGTGTGTGTGTGCGCGCTCGCGCGTTGGGGGAGGGGCTGTCTTCTGCTTTTCTTTCTTTCTTTTCTTTTTTTGACTTTTTTTTGGAAACATGTATTTGCTGACCTGTTTGGCGAACACGGCTATATCTTCATTGAATGACTCTGACGAGCAGACGTCCCCGCCCGCCACCCCCGGCTCGCGGGGGGTACAAGTAGCTAATTCACATTTCTCAAAAATCAGTGCTAAGAGAGGGAAGAGGGGGTGTCTGTAAGAAAATACAACAGTCACAAACAACACAATGGTTAGTCCCGAGTCAGTGAAAGACGCGCCCAAGAAAAACAGCCGGAGGACTTCGAGAAAGAGACCCCCTCCCTGATTTTTGTCACCTACTTTTATCCCCTTCCTCCAACCCCCCGCCCAGGTGGCGGCTCACCTCCCCTTCCTCTTAGGGCCCTGAAGTCCGAGGCCCTGAGCCATTCATGGGCCGTATCTAAGGAGCGGTTCAGCCTATCTGGCCGGAGAAATTGGCAACATTTGCCACGAATAAAAACCCAAGCGGTTCCAGCAGCCATTTTGAATTAAGTTTCCCACCCCGACCAGCCCTCGTCCCTGGGCTGCACATCCAGGACCCGGTGGAGGAGAAGGGCGCTGGGCGCAGGGGCTGGGGAAGCGACTTGGCGAAGTCGCCTCTGCCTCCGCGGACGCCGGAGGCTCGGGGGCGCTCGGTGGCAGGCGCTCAGCTCACTTGAGGCAAGGCTCTCTGGGGCTGCCGGACCGACTGTCACTGGGTTGCACCCACCGAACCCAAGCCCACGGCCCTGGGAGAGCAGCAGGGGCCCTCCTCGGCCCTCTGCACGCTCCCCTCCCTTCGCGGATGTCCCCAACGGCCCCCCAAACAAAGTTCCTGCAAATGTTCCCGCGGTGGGGCCTTTCATTTCGTTTCTGCGGAGTGGCAGAGCAGCTAGTCTTGTGAGGGGCCTAGATGTCGCCTGTCTCAGCCCATTTAGGAAAAAAAAAAAAAAGCTTGCCCAAGGAGGTGTCTTTTATTCGCTCTCACAGCCCAGCTGGGAATTTAACAGTTTGGGGGCCTTTTCAAAGCTGCCCCAAGTGTTCTGTCCCTGAGCCCGAACCATTCGCAGTGAATGCTGCGGAAGGAACGCTAGGATTTAAACAAGTCCATGGCACCAGGGGCCAGAAAATCAAGCAGTAAGACCCCCCCCCCCCATCCAGGGAGCGTCAGTGTTGCCAGGTTTTCTTTTTAAAAAGAAGACATATATAGAAATAAAAGTTGCTGCAAAGTAAAAGGGGCTCCCCGAATCCATCAGCACACAGTAGGCGCAAGTGCCTTTCCAAGGATTTTAGCTAGTGCAGCAGGGTTCCGTCCAGCACCGAGCGAGCCTCTGCTAGAAAACAGCCTCCCGCCTGAGTGCACCCCACATTTCCTTCCAGCTACATCCCGCAGGTTTCGCCTTAGAATACAAAGTGTTAAAACGTCTAGAAGTTTCCTAACGTCTGGAACAATCCAGAGCCAGCCCCTCTCCTTGACTTCAGTGGTCAGACTCCCTAAATGCAAAACATGTTCCCCCTTGTCTGACCTGCAACCGTGCTCCCTTGATTTCATTGTGCAGTGGCAGAGCCAGCATACGGTTGCTGAGTAAACTTAGCAAGTCAGAACAATCAGTGGCTTAAAAGATTTTCCCTTAAACTCAAAGTTTCGTACCAACACAAAGGCGCCTACATTTAGAAGCCCTAACGTGCTCCGAGCGAAGTCGAGCGAGGATGGACTCCAACGCGCTGAGTGGCGGTCTGGGAGGGGACCAGGGACATTTAGGCAACTTCCCTGGCTCTGGGACCCCTGTTTGGCGCTGCCACGGCGGAATGGGGCGCTGGGTGGACACAGAGCGAGTATGGAGACCGGGGTGGGGGTCGGGGACTGCAGACCGCCTCCCCCAGTCCTTCATGCAACGCGAATGAATAGTCAACCACCGCACCTCCAACCCAGACAGCTCTGACCTGCCTCTTACCAAGGGCACCGGCAAACAGGGGATGCATCGCATCTTAGCGAGTTAACCTGCTCCCCGTTGTACCTACCCATAAATGGCATCTTTATCTCTCTTTAAAGCGTCATTGACCGAAGAGCCCATGCTGGGGGCCATGGCGTTGGTGTGAGCTGTGTGCGGGTACTGATGCGAGTGCAGAGGAGGCCCGTGGTTCAGGTGGTGGACCGGCTGCATGGACCTGGCCGCGTGCGGGTCCCCATACATCGTGGAGGGGATGCCTACTCCATCCATGCCCCCGTAATGGGGTAGATCGTCGTACTGCATGACAAACAGGAGAGAGAGAAGGTTCAGAAAGCCGGGCGGGCAAATGGGGGAACGCCAGGGCACCAAGCTTATATAAGGTCAGTCCAGCTGGCTCCTTCAAGCCGGAATTTGGTTGCCTTGCATCTCCAAAGTTGAGATTTCTTGTTTAAAAAACAATTTCTCAAGTAAAAATTCTAGGAGTCTCGCTAAGACTCATCTGGGATGAATGTTCTTGCCCTAACTTGTGTCCCTATCCACTCGTTCAGAAACTCAGGATCCCCTGGCGAGGAAGGAAGGAAGAAAGAAGGAAAGACTGGGAGGCATTCTCCCGGAGGGCGGAAGGTACAGCGTGCATGTCTCTGGAGGAGGAAAATCAAGCAAAATCACAATAATAAAACGTGCCAGGGCAGTGCAGCTAAACCTGCCTAGTTTCACAGCCCCTTCACATCAGGGGGAGTTAAAAAAAAAAAAAAAAGTTACGATGGGAACGGCTCTGCCAAGCACGTGAATTCAGACAGGCTTCTCATTTTATTTCCCTGCCAGCGTGGGGTTGGGCAGTCCTGCAAGACACTGCATTTCCTTTGCTTTCCAAGATAAACTCTGCTAAATTATACAAAAGCAACTGATTCCCTGATACATGAAATTTAAGGAAGGGTAATGTTTCCCTACCTTAGAGCTGAATTTAGAATGGGGCAATTTCCCCAAAAAAGTTACAGAAAATCTATAGTCGAAGCAATTAATATTGTATTTTTTTTTTACGCTTATGAACTTTCTCCCCTGACTAGAAGTCAACCAGGCAAAAGCTACTCAATAGGTTTAAGGCAAATTCAAAAGCAAATGTACACACAACCCGCTGTCTTCTTCTCCCAATAAAACTACTTTCATATTGACTGTCATTATTTCTTGTGCGAAATTGAGCTATTTGGGTTTTTCTAATTGCTTCATTCCAGGCAAGTTCTTTTCCCAAGATTTGGAAGCGCTGAGAGTGAAATGATTTTCAAAGAAAAGAGGAATTGCCACTTTCATCTCCTTAAAGCCAGAGGTGTGAAAAGAGTTTGGAAGAACGCTGGCATTTGCCTGAACCAAAGGAGTAAAGAAAAATGTGTCAGCCTAGTAACTTTCTTTTGCAAACAGGGCTTTGAGGGCTAGGACACAAATTATGCAAGGAAGGCTTTTTGTAGACCCCCTTTCTTTTAAGAAACTACCTCAGTTGGGCTGTCATTGTCTCACTTTACTCTCACTACATTTCCATTCAAATAGGAATATTGGGGAAATTAAGTATTGCATTTTTAAAGTGAGTGACTATATGCTTAGTATCCAATTAGTACAAGGCTTACCTAAGAAAAACTTGCAAAGTATTATCTTGCATAAAAACCCCATGCAAATTAAAATTACTTTAAAAGATGAATGCCTTCCGACCCCCAAAACCTGCTGTACTATGACAAAAGTTATATGCTTTAAAAAACTAAATACTTTTAATGATATTAAAGATGGGCATAATCAATAACATAGCAGAAGTTTCCAGCTGCTTATTTTAGTTTAAACATAGCTTTAAACTTCTGATCCCTGAATGCTCAAATTAGGTATCTATTTTTTTTTTAAAATAGATGATTGCTCCAGCAACATATTTTTATTTTTATATAGCTGCTAGTTAGGAATCTACAGAAAACTTGGTTACTTAAATTAACATCTACAAATAACAAACACAAGTCTACAAATGCATTGAATAAATCTTCTCGCTTTAGGCCACGGCTTTAAGAGCCTCATTCAAAAAGAAAGAGAGAAAAAGGAAACTTTTTAGCAGTGTCCTTCAGCCACGTTTCAATTTAATCTCACAATTGTTTTTAATACGTACCCTTTGCGCCATCGGCCTCTCTGGCTCCCTTCCTACTTCAACTTCTAATATATCCTCTTTAAGGCCAGTGTGAAAAGAAACAAATAAGCAAACTCCCCCGGAAAAAAAAAAAAAGCACGACGAAAAATCCTTTAACGTCTCCAGCAGTGTGAGCTACTCGTCCCAGATCGTCGGTCTACGGGACCTGAGGCAAAGCGCCCGAGTCACTGAGCATAAAAGCGCTCCGTTTCCAAGACAGCAGCGGGGGGGAGGAAAAAAGAAAAAAAAAAAAAGGAAAAAGGAAAAAAGCGCAGATCTTCTCTCCCCCAAAAATCAGTTTAAAAAAAAAAAAAAAAGAGCGAGCGCCCCTCAGACCCAACTACCAAATCTCATGGCTTTCTGCCACTCCAGCTGTCAATCACAGGCGAGGTTGTCAACGTGGTGAATGAATGATCATCCGCTCTGTCTTCTTCTGGTCAGAACACCTCAAATGTTAATATTCAAATGCACAAAGCCCTAGCGCTCGCGTCCCTCGAATCAGTCCTAATTCCTAATCAGTTTCTCTCTTCTCTCGCTCGCTCGCTCTCTTTCTCTTTCTCTCTCTCCCTCTCTCTCTCCCCCTTTGCAACTGCTGCACTGGAGGGAGATTAGAGAAGCAGGGTTAAAAAAAATGTCTGTCTGAGTTTGTCTTAAAGGAGCCACGATCGATGCTGCCCGCTTGCAGTCCCCGTGCGTGTGTAAAGTGTGTGTTGCACAGGCGGAGAGGTGGATTCCGACCAGAATGCTAGAACCCGGAAGTAGTGGTGGCCATAACAGGTCGCGTCTTACACAATGCATTGGGCTGCAGCAAGTAGGCTCCTCGGCAGGGGTGGGTGCGCGAGGCGAGCTCCGGCCACACTGGAGAGGCGGAGAGGCGCTCCATGAAATCGCACGCCCAGGCGCCGCCGCCGCACACCCGGGGCACACGCACGCCGACGCGGGCGGCAGCGCCCGGCCGCCGCCTCGATTTCCCGCATTCTTCCCTCTCTCTCCCCCCCTCCAGACTCTCCCTCGGTCTCCAGCCCGACTCTCTTGAAATAAATTGGGAATAAACGCGGGGCCCGCCGCAGCAGCGGGAGTTATTTTGCACAGGGCACCGCACGTAGACTTCAAGACTTTCCTCGAAATTATTGGGGTCGGCCAGTCTGTGTCGGGCCCGGGGCTGATGCACGAAGTGCCGGATCCTCGGACCTAAACCTCTCCCCACCCCCGCCACCCCGAGGAGAAAAGTCCAACCCGGAGCCAGACGCGAGCGGGGCTGGGAGAGGCTCCGCCGGGGGAGTCCTGGGAGCGCGGGGCCGCGGCTGGCTCGGGCGCACGGTTTTTGTGCTGTCAGAGGTGGACGCCCGGCCGGCCGCAAGGCAATGCTTGCATTTTGTCACTTTGGATCTGGACGCCCCCTCTCCTCGCCCCGGCCCCAGCCCCGGCGTCCTGCGCGGAGTGAGAGCCAGGGAGGGAACAATGAGCCGGGCGCCGGGAATGTGCCCCCAGCGCCTGTTTACAAACACCGAGCTATTTATGATCGCCGGAAAGCGAAACCCGACGCGGGCTCGGGGCAGCCCGGACCTCGCGGGCGGAGCTGCGGCCCGGGCGCCGCGGGGAGGGCCGCTTTTCCTCAGACCCGCTGCGGGCGCGGCGCGACGGGGCCGGCGCGCTCGGCTCCGGCTGCGGCCGCCGCCGCCGCCGCCTTTGTCTTCGAGGCGCCGAGGGCTCCGGCCTCGGCCTCGCGCGGGCCTGGAGGGGCCCCGCGCCCCCAGCTCTCTCCCCGGCGACGCCCTGCTCCTCTGCTGCCCACACTCTCCTGTCCCCCCCACCCCCCACACACTCGGTTCTGCGAAAACTCCCAGTGCCTGAGGAAAAGGATCCACTTCGGGAGCCGAGGTTTGCAGACAAAAGCGGCCGGTACCCAAACTCGGAGCTCGGCGCCTCTGGCTTTAACTTTCCCCCTGCGAATACCTATTCTCTGGGTTTGGTCATTTCCCCCCTTCTCTTTATTGTGGCACTCTGAGGTGGCCCTTCACGGTGCTATGAAATGGTGTTATTTTCGAGTTTGCTGCCCGCCGGGCTCCGGTCGGCTGAGAGGGCTCGGCCGCAGCAGCTCGACCGGCGCCGGGAAGCCTCCCATCCCCGAGCGGGGCTCGCAGCTCGCTCGGCTCCGAGAGGAACCCCGCCCCCACCCCCCAGCCGAAGCCTCGCCGAAAACTCCCCCTGCGGTCGGCTGGAAAATGAACTCACCCAAATCTCGGTGGGCAGCCGTGGCGAAGGGCTCGGCCAATCAGGAGGCGCCCCCGCCCAGGCGGCCGCGCATTGGCTGCGGGGAAAATCAATTATCAAATAATCGATCAGCAGGGAGCTTCGATCTGCCGGGAATGCAAACCGCCAGCCCCGATTCCCGCCCCGAAGGTGGCCAAAAGGCTGACTCCCTCGAAGCGGCGGGCGCGCGCGCCCCTCGCCCCCACCCCCGTCCTGCGGCGCGGGCCGCGGCCCCAGCCCTGGCCCCTAAGGGGGCGCAGGGGTGGGGGGCAGAGTTTTCAGCCAGAGCGAGGGGGCTCCGTCCTGGCGGAGACGGTTTGGAAAAGGTTAGGCGCTCGGAGGTGTGCGGCAGCCAACTCTTAGGCGCCAAGTAGCAGGGAAGATGCGACCCGAGTTTCTGTGGAGTGGGCTTGCCACAGCGGGCACCAGGGCGAGCGAAGGACCTGGGGTCCCGACCGGGTCCCTGCCGCGCGCGGAGCCTCCCCAAAGCGACCCCCGCGGCTTCCTAAAGCCTCCGCACGGGTCGGCGCCGGCTGAGCCGCCCCGAGAGGGCAGCGTTTCCAGCAGGCCGAGCCGACGAGCCTCGCAGCCGCCCCCAGTCCCCCGCCCCAGTCCGCGCCCGGTGTGCGCCTGGAAGTCAGGGCTGGCGCGGTCCACCCAGGACCGCTCTCTCCTCCGAAGAGCCACGGCTGCTTTCCGTCGGTTCCAAACGTCCTCGGGATGCCTCATCTCTTGACTCGCCCCCCACCGTCCCCCTCAAACACACGCCTTTTCTTCTTTTGTCTGGCACACTCAAGTTTTAGGATCTCCTACTTTTTACGTCGCATACGTGTGTGGCGTTTCCTGGCACAAACTCCCCGACGCCTCACTCGGAAAGGGAAGGCAGGCCCCGGAGTCAAAGCCCGGGGGTCGGGGGGTGAGGGGCAGCCAGGTGGATGACCGACGCCTGTGAGCCCACGCCTGACCCCTGCTCTCCCCACCCTCGCGGCATGAACTTGGAAGCAAATTTCAGGCCAATTTCAGGGTCTCGGGGAGGCGATGTCTGTGTTATTCCTGGGGAGCGGCGCTCGCTGGGCCAGGCAGCACAAGCCCTTCCCAAGTATGGAGAGGACCGGGCCGGCCCGAAGCCCGCCAGCCTTCCCCGCCACCAGAGCGCCTTCGACGGCTGCCTGCGGGGCCGTGCGCGCCGTCTCCGCACCCGCGCTCCTGGGAGCGGGAGGGGGACAGGGGAGGGCGTCGAACCAAAGCCTGACGTGGGCACGGCTTCGCTCACGGCCCTTATATGAACTGCGAGGGATATTGTGTAATTTAACTGAGGGAAATTTACTGCGAAATACACTTAGACGACCGTGATCTTTACCAGCCCTTAGGGGTTCTCAGCAGACTTAGGTAACCCGGCCGGGCGTTCCCTCCGCTCAACCCTCCACGTTTTCACATTAGGAAAAGGGCAGCTTGTTAATATACGGAGTATACTTTTTAACAACAGGATTGGCTTCGTGTTATTGCTTCCCAGCAAATAATATCTTTTGTTTTCAGCAGAGATTAAAAACGAAAAAAATTCAAGTAAGTCATTCTTTTCCAACAACCGGAGCCTTCAAAATAGTAGGCAGACTTGGGTGCAAACCATGGTATGCCAGGTCACCTTAAAAATGTGCTTTAAATGCCGTCCACACAGATTTTTCTTACAGAATGGAAGAGTTTGAGTTTGTGAGCTTAAAATAAACTTACTGGTTGTGAAAAGTGTCTTCTTCCCCACTATCCATTTGTAACTGTGAACCCAATGCTACTTCTAGGCCTTTGTACAATTAATTCTAGACAATCAAGGGGCTGAAACACTTTTACAGTGTAATTACAGTAGTACAAATTGTTTGCCCAAACCTCATTCTGGATAAGGATTTTACAATTAGCAAACAGTTATTACAGTTGGGGCTTGCCGGGAGAAATTGCATGGAGGGTGTCTAGAGTTTTAACATAGGAGCCATAAAAGAAAAAAAAAAAGATACCTCCTTCAACAGGGTAACAATGAATCATCTATTAAAAGGAATAAGCTGAAGGGCCAAGTCCTAGGTGTCAGTGAGAGCGGATGAGACGTTCCTGCTTGCTATGTGACAGCACCTATCATAAGCCTGGATTGTACACTTTCTTTTCTAGGCAAGTGAACTTTATTCTGCAGGATCTTGACTTGGTGAAGGCCCTTCCATTCTCTGCTTCTCCTTCACCTCCTCGGGCATCTTCCCCAGACAGAGAAGGAGTACTAAAAAGAGGCGGTCTGGGCCCTGGGTCTCTGCTGTTTCTCCCCTCCCAAGGGAGGGCATTAGAAGACAGCTGAGCTCCTCTGGGCTGCTGGCCTCCTCTGGGGTAAACTCCCCTTGTAACTTTCTGTTCTATAAGGAGCCGTGCCATTGGGAAGGCCTATATCCTGAGTTAGGCTTTTGTCCCCAAACTTCACACTGATGAGTCAGTTCCAAAGCCCTGTGAAATTAAAGAGCCACCTCTTAAGGTAAAATGTGTGTGTATTTGCCAGCCCAGAATAAACAAAAGCCTGTTAATCAATCGAGTTTGGCAGCTGTGTTCACAGAATGATAAGAGTTTATCATCTGCCACCTAACTTCAAGATGCCTTTTAAAATGTTGTGATTGCTTTTTAGGTTGTCCTGTGGTGTGGAGGCTTGGGGTTGGTCCCTCAAGAACATCCCTCCTCTACATCTCACTCCCACATTCACATTTGCATTTCAAAAACACAGAAATGAGAGGAGGGGAAGACAGCTTAAAGAAAATAGATTTGAAATCTAGTAGAGATAATAGAGGAATGTTAGAGATAAGAGCCTGGATGTGATGGGAGAAAGGTACCAAGAAGTCAGAGCTAATGAATGGCTGTGAGAAAAGTGAAAGAAACTATTTAGAAGTCTATTAAAGGGAGAAACCTGGTTAGGGCATGTGCAAGGGGGTCAACCTAGAGGATCAAGGAGGACGTTAATCAAGTGCCCCAGAGCAATGGAGGCTATAAGGACTGGGAAATTTGTTTACTGCATTTTGCTTCAGAAAACAAAGAATGTCTGGGTCCAGTTCAGAAGTCAGTGAGAGGTCAGCCTAGGCTCTCCAACCATTGGAAGGAAAATACCCAAGTCACTCTACTTTGGCCCGAGAATGCAAAAGCTAAGAGAAAAATTGGGGTGGGGGTGCTTTCTTTACTACTTTTCTATTTCAAATCATTACAAAGCTTTGGTCTCTAGAGGGGGAAAAAACTACACTGGTTAACATAATTACTAGCTCTGACATTTTCAGAAGTTATAGAGGTCTTTTATTAATTAAATGGAGGGCTTAATAAAATATTCCTAATAAAATTTATGGTTGTCTTAAAACTTTCTAAACAGTGCTATAAATTCTTAATAAAATTAACTGGGAAATGAGTTATTAGCTCACACTTTACCCTCTCCACCCCCACTCCACCCCCTGGTCCTGCATTAAGAGTGTCTGCAGAATTAAAGGGAAATAGAAACCTTTTAGTAAAATATAAATATTAGCAAAGTCATACATGGCTGTAGAAGAGGCAAAGTCTCAACTGTTATTTCTAATAGCATCGTCCTCCAGTATCCCCCAAGAGCTCCTCACAGAACTTGGTGGAGCGAATTTCTTCTCATTTACTACACGTCATATATGCATGCATATGAAAGCCCATTTGAAATACAATCCTCAGTTCTGTGAGTTGGGCTGTATATTTTATATAATAAAAAACATGGACATATCATGCCAACTTACGATATAGAATCTTGAACATTCAGTTGTAAATACATTCTTTATCCATTAACAGATAATTTAAAATGATTGCACCTTTCTCAATTTCATTTCCTTTGTTGATAACTTTTAAATGATAAATTCTCAATAGCATTCCCCTCTGCACTTCTGATTTCTAACAGTCAGTGTATTTTCTGAAGTTGCATTTTCTTGAGAAGATACCCTAAACTTTCCCTATCACTAATGTCTCAAAACCTTGATGAGTTGCCGTTAAGTTCTGAGATACGTCTCTTCTGCTCAGATACAGTTCTGGCTGAATATTTAAAAGAATAGCACACTCACATACACTCCAAACCAAACCAGACAGCCTTAGTGAATTGTTTAGCATTTGAAGGCTTGATCTTTTATGCCGTCTACTGGACAATGGAAAAACTGCAGCCTTAATGACAAGCTTTTTTCTTGTCCAGTATTTAATGGAGTGGGGGGTTGGGGACTGGAGGTACACAGTGTCATTTGGGGTTAGTGAGTAACAGAAGACCACTACAGGATCCAACTGAGGCTCACAGGAGAGGTCTTGTGGTCTAATCACATTTTTTTCAAATCCAAGGATAGAACACATTAAGTACAGGCACATCTCAACCACTTTACCAAGGCACCAGGCATAAGTCTACGTTTGCTACAGCTGTGTGTGTATGTGTGTACACAAAGTCAGTATTGGAAAAACAGAAAAGATGATGGAACAGGTTTGGTGTCTAGAAAAAAAAAATACTGGCAGGTAGTTGGCTCTGAGTGTGAATTTGCTTGACAGGTTAAATCTATCCAGGATGCTGTAAGATCCAGGATGTGCAAATTAATGCTTGGACTTTGGAATGTGACATGACATTTGGTAATCAAGACAAGAACTTTTAGAAGAGGGGCAATGAGACTGGTAATTAGAAAAATTTTAGTGTAGTTCCCTTTTACCAGTTCTGGATGAAAATGTGAAACTTCAGTGTGTTCTGTTGGGGAACACAGTGGAGAAAGTGTGGGTGAGACTTACGTTCAGACGCCTTTATGTACAGAGGCTGTTTGCTGTTCTCTTAGTCATTAAAAATCTTTTATACATATTGGTTATAATTTTAAACTAGTTGTGGTGTTCTAGCACCATGGAGGCTTTGGGGAAAAAATGTTTAAAAAGGCATGAAGCTAACTCTGACCTCTACTTGGTATTGACATAGTTTCTGAAGTAATCACAATTACCATAGAGAAGTGATTTAAGAAACAAACAAACCCCAATGCCAAAAAGTATGGAGAAGTCGAGCTACTTTTGGTTAAAGAGATGTAGGCTTTGGTACAAGGGCTCTTAAAATCATTGCTGTGCTTTCCTGAAGTTAAAATTCCTGGTTACATTTTACTGACACCCAGTAGGACATGACTAGTTATTAGGATGCCTCTTAATAAAAACCTAATAGTGAAAAGAAGACAGCTTAAGGACATTTTATTGATGCATAAATATATTTCAATGATCTACTTACAATATACATTTTGATGTGGCACTAAGGCAGAATGACTTTAAAATATCGTATTAAATAGAGATCTATCAGAGAACCTGGACTGACACTGACTACTTAAAACACTGGGATCGCTGGCATTGCAGTGGAAAACTCAGGATGGTTTCAGTTGTTCACTTGAGATGGTGGTGTTGGGGTGGGGTGTCTCTTAAACCTTAGCATAAGCAACTGACTGTGAAAGGTTATTATTTTATGAGATGCTGTTTGGAGCCACTTTGTGAGATGCTATTTGACCCAGCTGAAACAAACAAACAAAAACCCTACTGACAATAGGTGGAGAATGTGGAAAATTCTTGCAGGAACTAATCACAAGCAATACACGTTTGACATTTGCTAAACCAACAGTGGAGGCACTGATTGTTGCAGGACCAGGCAAAGGGACCCTGGTCCTCAGTCGCACACACTGCCCCTTCGAAGCCCCAGGACGAGGCAGACCAGACGTTCTACCATCGGCGTTTGCCGAGAAGGGCACGCTTTGTGAAAACCTCCAGGCAAAACGCGTGCTGATTATTGAAAAATAAATATTTTAACATTTCATTGAATTCTCTAATGAGTTAGAACAACATCGAAGGCTTCCTGCAGCTCAGAAAGACTTCTCATCGTGTGAGAAACACGGAGGAGGAAAACTCAAGTTGCAGGATGCGGCTGAGTCGCCACTCACTTGTTAGTACCCGAAAACACACTTTTCTGGGTTCTTACTTAAAATGCAAAATAAATATTATCTTTCCTTGCCCCTTTTTAACTTCTTAAGATTAACTTCAGACTATGGTTGTACTTGCTGAAAGTCATTACCCCCCTCTCCCAGGCGATTTATAGGAGAAAAGGCCAATTTGAAAACTTGTAACTAATAGGAGAAGGCGACGTCGAAGCCGCACGAAATCGGTCCGAGGCCGAGCGCACAGCCTGCGAGGCGCCCCCTCTTCCGATCCCGCCGGGATACACTGCATTTACGGACCCCTTCTGGGAATCCCGGCGGAGGGGAGCCTCTCACCGTGTGTGTCTGCATGGTGACCCCACAAAACAGGGGGCATGCGAGCAAGGGTCGGGTCCCCGCCGCGCCCTGGAGCTCGGTCAGGATCCAGAGGCCCCGGAGTGCCTGCACCCCAGGGTGCGGGCTCCCTGGGTCGGGTGGAGGGTCCCGGCGGAATTCCCTTCCAGCAGCCGAGCTGCAGGGTCCGCTCACACCCGGCTTGGCGCAGGAGAGGAGGGGAACGTGTCCCCTGGGAAGGTGGAAAGATTCTCTCTCCTGTGGGTCTCCCCTCCCCTGTCATTTATGCTCCCCCCCCCCCACTTTGGAGTTCGTCTCAGCATCTGCGGCAGGGCGCGGGCCAGGCCCCGGCGGCGGGGGCGCAAGGACCCGGGAGCGCCGGCCTCAGTCCTTGGCTGCTTCGGGCTGAGTACCCGCAGGCGCCCTTCTGCCCAGCGGGTACTCCTGATCGCCCCGCTCACCACCCCCTTCCCACCTCCCCCTTCCCGCTTCCCGGCCTAATTCTAGACGCTTCTCGCTCCTGTTCCTGGACGGCTCTTCTCAGGGGCGCCCCCACCCCCTTCCTCTTCCGAGGTCAAGCGCGCCCCCCGAGTCTGGGTCGGGAGAGCCCCGGGGAGCCGCGGGCCCCCTGGAAGAGGCTGGCGGGCGGGCGCGTTTACGGCCAGGGTTCTGGTTTCAGGTGCGCTCCGGGGAGGAGATGTGGCTGCGGACCGCGGGAGACCGCAGCGGGTCCTGCTGCCGCGTTCAGCCGCCGCGGGGTGGGAGCCGAGGCCCCGCCTGGCCGTGCTCCTCGCGCCGGGAGGGGAAGAGCAGGCCGGGGCAAAGCGAAGCGAGGGGAAGGAGCGAGAGAGCGGCGGAAACGGAGGCGGCGCCGAGAGCAGACGGAGAGCCGAGCCCGAGGGCGCCGCTCTCCCCGCTGGGACCCGCGAGCGGCCTCCCCGCGGCGGTACGCAGGCAAAAGCCAGCCGCATGCCCGTGCGGTGCTTTCTGCTTCGCGGGAGCCGTGGCACGGAATTGCATATTGATTTTCCTAAATAGTTCACAGAGCTGTTGCTTCCCCGGCTCTTCACGTTTGCGCGCAGTTCTCTGGGGGATGCGTAGAGAGAGGAAGAGAAGAGAAGGGGAGGGGAGTGGAGGGGAAGGATATGAAGGGAAGGGATGGGGTGGGAAGGGGCTAGATATGGATGGTGTAGGAGCAGAGGTCAGAGGCAAACACGGACCCTCTCTTATCCCCTGGGCCAGTCCACAAGAGACCGTCCTGCTCCGGGCGGGCAGCAGGTACCCCCGTGCGGTGCGGGTAGCATGGGATGGGCCTTTGCTCTGCCTGGAACCCCCTGTTCACAGCCCCTTCCCCATCACAGGGAGTGGAGGCCTGAGAAAGCCCACTTCACGGATGAGGACAGTGAGATCCAGGGGGTCAAGTGAAGTGGATCGAAGTTCTCCCCTTTCTTTCCTGCATGCCTCAAGCTTCCTTCTTACGTGTTCCGTGTTCCCCAACTCTCAAAAGAAATCACAGCTAGGGAAGTGGCTTTCCTCCCTAAGGAGACTGCCACTGGGTGGTGTGCGTGTGTGTGCTGTGTGTTTGTGATGTGTGTGAGTGTGTTTTCTTGTGTGTGTTATATGTGAGGGGCCAGGTCTATGGTGGTGTGAGTGTGTGGGTATGTGTCTGTGACCTGTGCGTGTGATGTGAGGGTGTGTGTGTGGTTGTGTGTGTGATGTGTGTGTGTGATGTATGAGGGTGTGTGTGTGGTGGTGTGTGTGATGTGAGGGTGTTGTGAAGGTGTGCGAGAGTGTATGTGTGATATGTGTGTCAGGGTGTGTGCGCATGTGATGTGAGGGTGTGTGATGTGTGTGAGAGTGTGTGATGTGTGCATGTGTTGTTGTGAGGGTGTATTGTGAGGGTGTGTGTGTAGTGTGTGAGGGTGTGAGTGTGAGGGTGTGCATGTAATGTAAGGGTGTGTATTAGTTTCTGAGGGTGTGTGCGATGTGAGGGTGTGTGTTTGGTGTGTGTCAGCATGTGTGTGCATGTGATATGAAGGTGTGTATGTAGTGTGTGAGGGTATGTGTGTGAAGGTGTGTGTATAGTGTGAGGGTGTGTGTAGTATGAGGGTGTGTGTGTGATGTGTGAGGGTGTGTGTGATGTGAGGGTGTGTGTTTGGTGTGTGTGTCAGCATGTGTGTGCATGTGATGTTTGTAAGGGTGTATGTGTGAGGGTGTGTATTGTTTGTGAGGGTATATGTGTGAGGGTATTCATGTAATGTAAGGGGGTGTGTGTAGTGTGTGAGTGTGTGTGTAGTGTGTGAGGGAGTGTGTAGTGTGTGAGGGTGTGTGTGTACTATGAGGGTGTGTGTGTGATGTGTGAGGGTGTGTGTGTGATGTGTGAGGGTGTGAGTATGAGGGTGTGCATGTAATGTGAGGATGTGTGTAGTGTGTGAGGGTGTGTGTGTAGTCTGTGTGTGTAGTGTACGAGAGTGTGTGTGATGTGAGGATGTGTGTTTGGTGTATGTGTCAGCATGTGTGTGCGTGTGATGTGTGTGTGTGTAACGTGTGAGGGTGAAGGTGAGAGTGTGTGAGTATGAGGGTGTGTGTGTGTGGTGAGTGTGACAGGGCCAGGTGTGGTGGTGTGAGTGTGTGGGTGTGAGGGCCTGGTGTGTGGCTCCAACACGGACTCCACCCCGATCCCTGGGAGAGTGGCAGTCAGGGAGGCTCGCTGACAGACTCATGCAGGGGAGAGTGGACAGGGGCAGGCAGAGCTGGTGTCAGGAGGTGATGGTGCTGGTGACTCCTAGGGCTTGCTCTTCTCCTACTGTTTTTACGAGAAAGCAAGCAACAGCTACCTCCGCCTTTTGGGTTGTCTTTCTGCGCCTTAATGCACGTAAGTGCAAAACTGGCCCAGGTCACTGCACAGGAGCAGGGCAAGTGTCCTCCAACCCTGGCCGCCCCCAGCAGCTTGTCTTTTAAGGATGCGAGAAAAGGCTTCTTGGAGTCCGCACAGACCAAGTGCCCCACTGGGATGTTCAGATCCCAAGTTATGGAAACAGCATTTTATCGCTGCTTTCTCAAACTTTACTGCAACCCAGGCTGCCAGACCCTTTGCAAAGACATCCTGCATCTTCTGTGGGCAAAATAAGCTTTTGAGTTGGCATTTCTAATTCTGAAATATTTGTATTTTTAGTTCCAAATTTTGCTTCTGCAACAGGTCAGTTGTTTGTCACCCTCTTCTCCTCCTTTCCCGATTATTTTTAGCCTTTTATTATAACTTTTTTGTGACCTTGAATTTTGTCTTGTTTTGGGTGTTTGGTACAGAAAACTTGCCTGTTGGCCAGTTATCTCTTGTCATCTATGTTTGTTCTGTTTTGTAAAACTCAAAATTTTACTGACTTTTTGGTTTGTTTTTACTCATTGAATAAGAATAACAACCCAAAGCCTAATGCTGCCGGAGTTTTAAACTTTGGTAATTTTCTGTGCTGGCGTTTAGCTGTTATGACAAGCCTGTTGTATTTTCTTAGATACTTGTTAATGCACATTGTTGTCTTTGAGTTAAAAATCTTTTATGAGGTCTTGATCTTTGAGAGCTGTTTTATTTGCAACTATTTAGTGGTGGTAGGCTAAAACTGAAGAGTGATTTTGGAAAGTATTTCCAATTAGAAAAAGCTCATTATGTGCACAAAACTCTCAGGACAGAGTCTTGGGGGTAGCTGTGAGGAAGAGCAGAGGACGTAGGACTTCACATTGTAGTTCAGTGACTGATGGGCTGATTGGATCTGAAGAAGTGCGTCACTGGCAACATGACTTGGCTACACGATTTTAATCTCCTTGACTCTCTTTTAAAATGATATATTATAAAATTAGGTATCAAATGGGTACCTTCATAAAGGGAAAAAAAAGCTTAGTGTCAGGATGTGCAATCATACCTATCTCAGAGTAAGTTTTAAAGAGGCTGATATTAAGGAATTGGGTTGGAGAAAGCTATCCCAAAGCCACACTTCCTTGTCTTGATGTAAGCCATTTACATGTAATTTCAGGATTTTTGCCTCATGTTAGTGCCCTTGGATGACTATTCTTTCTTTTAAAGTCACAACTAAAACGATACACATAGATGCATTTTAAAGTGAAACTTCATATTGCAGTGTGGATTCCTTTTTTTTATAATACAGAACACAATGGTTACACTCGTAAATTTAAAGCAATTTGCTTGGATATATGCTCCTAAATCATCTTCAGCACTCTTTGGGAAGCAACGACCTAAAGATGTTTTAATCTGTTCAATATGCAGTGTTCCTAACAGAGTCTCTCTTCTGTATCAACGTGACCAAGGACTGTTCAAGACATTATCACACAATGCTCAGAGAAAGAAGGAGCAGGAATGATTAGGAAAAAATGCACACTCGTTTTAGGAAGAAGTCCCCCTGATATTTTGTAAGGAGCTTTGGTATGTAAAGTAGACTTGTATGTCATAAGACTTCTGTAACTGCAAACTTCTTGTTAGCAGTAAAGTCTGTAACATATCCATTTTAAAAGATAGCCTTTTGAAACAGAATTGCTACAGTTTTAGACATATGTAAGGACCAAATTTATGGTAATAATAGGCAATTTTTGGAGGATATACCTGATTCTATAAAAACTGACAATAATTTCTCATAAAAACTTTCAGAACACTGAAATCTTAAATTCTTGTGCTTTATGTTCCAGGGAAGGAAAACATAAATGCTTCTACCTGGGACTTTTTTTTTCTACTCACTCTCAACGTCTCCCTCTCTTGAGATTCTCCCAACAGGGAAATTAAGTGTCAGGAGAATTACTCAATACCTTCAGGCATTGTGACTTCCAAATGCTGCTCTCAGAGTTAGAAAATGACAACTTAGGTCTTTGTTGAAAGACACACCTGAAAGAACTAAAACAAACAGAAAGATGTCAAAAGCACAGGATGCCTTTTTTTTGTTGTTGCCATTAGATTTTGTCTAGATATTTGTCAGTGTGTTTTTGGAGGTAAAAAACTTTAATCCTTTTTCCACTGGCCACTTTCTAGAACTCCCTGACTTCACATTTGTCTTTTGCTGGTAGCATTACACACTGAGTTTGTAGGGCAAGATGTAATTTATTTACAGATTGTATTTCTTGATAGCCTAATAAGCAAGCCAAATACAATTTGCTTGAAGTTTTGTTGTTTTGTTTTTGCCTGAACATAGAATTGAGTTAAAATAATAATTTATTGAAACAACATAACCACTTGACCATCTGAAAAGCCAAGGAAAATAAAAACCAAAAGGCATTGCTTGGCACAACCAGAGTGCTTGGGAACTTGAAAACCGCGCAGTGGAGCATCGAGAGTTATGGCTCTTTCCGTACCTGTGTCTTCCCTGTGATCCTCACTCGGGAGCCACGCACAATGTGGAGTGTGGACCAGCTTCAAATGCTCTGAAAACAGCTCCTCTGGAGCCCGATTCCATCGTATTTAAATGCCCTACAGAGCTGTACCCCCAGGGATTGTTGGCTCCATGGGACCAGCCACCCCTCTGACCGGATAATGACGGAATGGCCACAGCCAGTTCATTCTCTGACTTTCGATTGTGTATTAGGGAGTTACCATGTTCTCTTAGAGTATTTCACTCTTTTTAGTTTTGTCCTTTTTCATCTCTGTGATAGTCAAACTTTTTTTCTTTTTACTTAAGCCTAATTTAGATGGAAAAGTACTGCACGTTTTCAGGTATTCTTGCCTGTTCTACGCCGAGGGCTTATTTGTTTGAGGTGTTCATCCCATGACCTGTCCTCAGCGCTTCTAACTTTTTACCCAGGAGGGAATCACTTGAATTTGTTTCAAAATTTCCTTCTTTTTATTTGTTTTTTCCTTTCCTATGAGTCCGTAATTTAGTTCTGCTGACACAGTTGGTTAACCCCATACTGGGGAGCTGATTAAAAACACTTTCTAAAAATGTCTATTCCTATTGCTGGCATTAATCAGCATTTTTTCATATAACTTTAAAAAATTTATTTTCTTTTTTGGTTTGCTTGTCAAAATCTTTCCACTTCAGTAATTGTGAACGGTCAGAGTTAAAAAGCTGTTTCCTAAGTTGTTTTTAATATGGGCCAGCGTTCGCTGCACTTTCTCTAACACACCTACCACATTAGAATAATTCAGGGAACAGCTCGTCTTCCTAGAGGAAGAAGTCTGTAAAGCCAGCTGTGCGTCAAAAGCACATGTGAATGATCACACATCTAGGAGTCGGGTTTGCTCTCTTGCCAGTGCTTGAGGGACCACAAGGGCTCCCCTCAGAGGCTCCTCCTCAGGAGGTCTTCACTGTGGTGAGACCGGCGGAAGGCAGCCGCTCAGGGTGATCTGCACACTGTTCCATGCTGCGGGTACCCCGGATCCCGGAGCCGTTCCCACCATCCTACCCTACTTTCAACAACACTGAGCTCCCCGAACTGTTTCAGAGTTTACCTGCTTTTCTCATTGTCACTGACATTTTTTGGATCGTGATAAAAAGGCAAGTCTGTTGCAACTTTCATAAATCAGCCTTTTCTCTCTGTTCTGCTGTCAGGTTGCCCTTCTCACTAATGTCACCATATGTCACCGCTTGTCCCAACCAATCTCCGTTTGACTGAAAGTGTTTCACTAACTTTTAAGTCCAGTTGCCTGTAATTGGTAACTTTGCTCTGGTTTTCCACTGCTCTGGGCAGACAATTTTATTCAGGTGAAGTTAATTATCTGTCTTAAACAAGTCATTGATATTCGAGTATAAAACTGAGAATTTAATTTTTGTCCTTAATTTTATAAAACATCACAGTTGGCCAAAAATGTGCCCCTCTCCCCCAGATCTACAACCTTTTTTATTGAGAACACACTATCCTCCCCATGTCACAGGTGATGTTTCAGGTCACTCATTTGTTTAGAATCAAAGGCTGTGAATTCTAACTCAGCCTGCCACATCCTGGTATCAATCTGGAAAATCCCTTCTGTAACTGTATCATTCATTTATGCAACCATTTGGAAGGAGACATAAAGAGCAAGTGAGTAAACTTTTGTTGTTGTTAATCTTAAAATTATTTTTCCTTTTTGTCTATGGTAAGATTAGAAATGTTTCGGCAATTGGATGTAGCCCCAGAAAGTGTTACTGTTTCCAGCATTCAGCCATTTCACATTGATTAGCCATTTTCAGTGTAAAAATGTTTACTTTTCTGGGTTTCAATGCAATTTTTAATTTTGCAAATAATGTTTATTTTTGAAAGAGCACACTCAAAACTACATGTAGAACCAAGGTTAGTACAGATTTATTATAATTCTTCCATTCAGCCAATATAATATTTGTTTTGTTCTTCTAGTTAATGTGTCTTCTTGAATTAAAAAACTATAATAGACATAAATCAATTTACGACACATCATAGTATGGTTTTCAAGAAGATAGCAATTCCAACTTTCCATTTCAAGAGAGAAGAAAACTGCTTTCAGGGAATATTAGTTAACCGGCAGGAGTCCTTTGCAGAGAGCAGTTACCATGGGATTGAGAAGTATTTGCTAATTATAACAGTGCACTAATTATCTGCTTTTACATCTCATCTTTCTGTCTAAATTCACTTCTAATTATATGGTACTCTTTTTACATATGACATATCTAAAAGTATTGCTTTTATCAGATATGAATTCTTCTACTTGGAAATATTAGAGACATAGTTTCACTTCCAAAATATTTTCTCCTGCACTACAGTGAAATCTTTTATTGTGGGTTGAATATTCTGTCATATTGTGGGCAGGAAGGGGATGGAGAGACCAAAATTTAAATTTTATATCAGCCTTGTCATAGTTTCTATTTTTAAAACACACTTAAGCTGATGTGGCCACTCATCATCATATTTCCATTATTTTACAGAATTTCTTTTTCTAAAATTGTAATTGATAGAAAGATACTTTAACCACAATGAAATACAGGAAGGGTCACTGGGTCTTCAGAACCTGCTTCATTTGATTGTGTCCAGAATCATACAAGGAAGCCTAACAACAAAAGCAGCACTAGCAGCAGCAGCAGCAGCAAATACGCCTTCAGTTCCTGTGCTTTGATTTCCCCTGGCCTTGGTGAGCAAATAGAAACAGAAATTCACCCTTGGTGTAAAAAGAGCAAATCTGGCTTATTTTGCCAAGGCAGGCGCTTCGGCCAGGAGGGACTCTTACACAACTGAGGGTTTACGTCCTTGGGGGAGTCTCAAACACAGGCTCGTGTGACAGCTGTTAGCCTGATTGTGTCCAACTTTCTCTACCTTCACTCCTGATCATACTTCATTGCTTACGAACTTTAATGCACACGTATTCATTTTAGTGTTTATTTGTTTTTAAAAAAAAGCTTAGAGAAGAATTCATAAACTTTCAAAGAGACATCTGGTAGGATACTTGAAGCTTCCTCAAATACAGATATCTGCTCTGCAGTATTTCGGTCACACAGAGATGTGTGGATCAGGAAGTTTTACATCTCAGGCTCTGGGAGAAGTCAGGGAGTGGACAGGGCTGGTTGGGAGCAACCGAGGGAGTACCTACTGAGGGCTCTCTAGCGGGCACAGGGAAGAATGCTTTCACACACATGACTTCATTTTGGTAGCATCCGAGTCAACTGAGGTGGTTAGGACAATCAAAACAAAACTTCAGAGTTTTATATTTGTTTTATAGGATTGCCCTCAGCTGAACACTTGGACCTTCTGCATCGGTTTCACTTTTATGCCCGGCTGCAGGATTATTTACACCCGTTCAACTCAGGATGCTCAATTGCCCAGCAAACTAAGGAAGCAGGCAGGGCCTTCACAGCCATGGCGGGGGGGGGGGCATTCTTTGTAACCAGAGACATTTTGGCAGTGTAGAGCCTCTTTATTACTTGAACTGAGACACCTTTTCAGCCTTCGCTCCCACTCAGGCCCAAGGTTCCTCATCTGGAAAGCGAAAGGATTTGATTTTCTTTTTTTGATATTTCTTCCAGATCCAGTGATTTTTGAATTTCATATTTGATCCTGCAGATGCCAAATATTTGCATCTGAAAGGGGAAGGACAAACTAATTATAAGCAGAAGTTTCCCAAATAAAGTCTCAGGAGATCAAGAGAAATGATTCAAGCATTTTCTGACTCTCACAATCAGAAAGGCATTCCTTTGTGGCAATTGTAAGACATACTTTGAAACAAAAATCTTTTTTTTTTCTTTTGCCATTTTAGTTATATTATGGAAGTCAAAACCTCCCCAGGCTCTACACTCTTACTTAATAGTAGTCCTACCATGGAGTTCGTGCAGATTCAGGTTATCTCATGACTATTTGCTGTGCACTTAGGAAGACGAAGCCATCCTTCCCTGGGCTCAGCAAAATACTGTTAATATCACCTCCTTCAAAATGGTGTGCTGATGTTTAATCAATGTTCATAAATTTCATCAAGATCCTCTGGTGATAATGGTGACATAAAGTATAAAGTATTATTCTTGGAATGGGGTAATTTTAGCCAATTAAATCTCCTTTGAGCTATCACCTGGGTAGGAAACATTGTTATTACTTTGCAAATTACTTTGTACTGTACTTAGGTTTCCTCCTGTTCCCTAACCATGAACTGAGGTCCCATCAGGAGGAGACTATTTGCAACAATGACTTTGATGGGCATTGCAGTGAAGAACAATATGCTCTGGTGCTATTGCTAAGGGCAGGGCAGAGGGACCTAAATCTCTCTGAGGATGCATCTGATGCAAATCCATTAACCATTCCCCTAGTCGCTGTATAATTCATAACTGGGGATAGCATGCCATTAATTTGAATGGGATCATAGCAGACTTTGAGTTTTAAAGTAGGGGTCAAATGGTTCTCTGAGACTTGCCCCAGTTTCTAGAGATTCAAGTTGCATAATCAGTTGTTTGCTTTTTCTTTTAAATGCAACCAGTTCTTCAAAAAAGCACGAAAACATCAAATTGATATTCAGTATGTCATAGCAAGCACTAGAAACTACCTGTTGTGTTTTTTTTATTTAGATTGACTTATTTTTTTGAAAGGCAGAGCTACAGAGAGAGGGGAGGAGAGAAGAGAGAGAGTGTGAGAGAGAGAGAGAGAGAGATCTTTCCTCCATTGGTTCACTGCCCAAGTGGCCACAACGGCCAGGGCTGGGACCAGTTTGAGGCCAGGAGCCTTACCCAGGTCTCCCATAGGAGTGCAGGGGCCCAAGCCCTTGTGCCGTCCTCCACTGCTTTCCTAGGCGCATAACTGGGAGCTGGATCCAAAGTGGTCTGGAACTAGCACCCCTATGGGATGCCGGGGATGCAGGTGGCAATTTACCTGATATGCCACAGTGCCAGTCCCACTGTTTTATTTTAGAAAATATTTTTGGGACTGGTCTTCTGGCTTAGTGGGTTAAGCCGCCTTCTGCAATGCCAACGTCCCAAATGGGTGCTTGTTTGTTTTCTGGCTTCTCCATTTCCAATCTAGCTTCCCGCTAATGGCCTGGGAAACCAGCAAAGAATGGCCCAAGTGCCTGGGCCCTTGCTACCCGTGTGGGAGACCTGGAAGAAGCTCCTGGCTCCTGGCTTTGGCCTGGTGCAGCCCCAGCTGTTGCAGCCAGCTGGGGGGTGAACCAGGGGATGGAAGATCTCTCTGTCTCTTCTTCTCTTTGTAACACTGCCTTTCATGTAAATAAATGTCTTTAAAAGCATATTTTTAATTTTATTTGAAGGAGAGAGAGAAAGAGAGAGAGAGAGAGAGAGAGAGAGAGAGAAAATCTTTCCTCTGCTGATTCACTCCAAAAATGCTTGCAACAGCCAGGGTTGGGCCAGCCTGAAGCCAGGATCCTGCAACGCAGTCCAAGTCTGTCACGTAAGTGGCAGGGGTTCAGTTATCTCACATCACTGCTGATGCTTCCCAGGGTCTGTCATCAGTGACAAAAAGCTGGAATCTGGAGCCAAAGCTGTGAATTGAACCCAGTACTCTGATGCGGGTCACTGACATCTTTAACTGCTAGGCTAAGCGCCCACCCCTCCATATATATATATATATATATATATATATAATATCTTAATTTTTTGTGGCTTTAAATATATTTTGTGAGTTGTCAACAATGGATATAATCATTTAAATATCCCTAAACTTATAGATGAAAGTAAACCCTTATTTGTAATATTTTATTTGTTATTTTTGGGATAACATATTTTAAAATATTTATTTACTGATTTGAAATGTAGAGTTACAGAGAGAAGGAAAGAGATCTTCCATCTGCTGATTCATTCCCCAGATGGCTGCAACTGCCAGGGTTGGGTCCAGGTTGAAGCCAGGAATCCTACCCAGGTCTCCTATATGGGTGGCAGGGGCCCAACTACTTGGGCCATCTTCTGCTGCTTTCCCAGACGCATCAGCAGAGAGCTGGATTGGAAGTGGAGCAGCCAGAACACAAACCAGAGCCGCCCATCTGGGATGCCAGCCTCGCAGGCCACAATGCTGACCCAGAGATAATATATTTTTAATTTACTTGATAGTCAAAGGCTTATTGGCTCTAGTAAACAAGGAGTTCAGGAGATAAAGGAATCCTTATTTTCAAAACTTTTATTACATGCACAATATTTTTGGTGGCAGTGAGTATTTTTAATGAACCTTGATAGCTAATTAAAAAAACAAAAAAGAAGAATTTAAGGTTCCCAGAATCTAAAATAGATGAGGAGGGATTTTCCCACTGTTTCCCACTACTCTTCATTCCTGGTTGCACACTGATCACCATTTGATTCTTGGAAAACAATTCCATGTTGATGATACTGAATAAATATGATAGTTATGAATCCATGCTAGCTTACCAAAAATTCCCCATCACTGGCAAAAATGAATGATTTTTGAATCCATATAAACACTTGCACTGCCTTCTTACTTTCCATATAGTTTAACTTTCAGTTTCAACCACTGGGTACTAAGGTCTAAAGTTCTCTTGAGGCGTAAGTGTGCACAACCCCTAGGATGGTCAGGCAAGGTTGGTGGTCTTGATTTGGTGGAGATAAAACAACTGTGATTTGGTGCTTAACCCTGCACTTAATGGTACCCCTTTTATGCAGACCGAATAACAAAGGAGAGCTATGAAATCTGAAAAGGAAGCTAGAGGAGACGAGGACAAAGGCAGCATGAACCGAAGCACTGGCAGCCGGTCTGCACCCTTCTTAGCCAGGGCTCACGGCCAGAATCACCGATTGCCTTCCTTATTGACATGAACAAGCGGCATGTTTTTCCTCTGAAACTCTTGTCAGTGGTTGTATTGCACTGTGCCCAGCAAAGCGCAAGGAGTGAGGCCTGATAACGAAACCATCGCCTTCCCCAGAAGATCGGTGAGTTACACATAACGTGTGCAGAATGGTCATTTGCTTTTTATCTTTCCCCCACCCTGAGTGTGTAGGTGTTGAGTCTCTTGGATTTCATTTATTTAAACATCAGATACAGGTTGTTTGAAACACATTTTATTATCCTTATTATCATCATTCACTGCAGCTACTTCAGATTTTCATCTACCCAAAAATGTTGCACAGACTGGTGTGTGGCCCTGGCTGTGCACGCTACTTGGGAATGTCAGCGGTGCCTTCTTCTTAGGTGAAACCTGGCTATTCAGAGATTTCTGGAGATCGCTGTTTGGAACTTTCCCCCGTTTTCTGTAAAATCAGTACAGAAAGTTGTGTTCAATTCCTTTCTCAGGTGATTTGTTGCTGAGTCATTCTGCTCCATCATCCATAACTTTTGTGCAACTGTGCGATTCTGACTCTGCTGATTTATTGCCGGGAATGATGGCTGAGGAAATGGAACAGTTCACACCTTAGAAGTTCTTCGTGGACTTTTTCAAGTGGCATACAACGGCACATGAAGGGTCCTTCCCCGCAACGTAGCTGTTCACTGTTTCAGGAACTGCCTCGGCACCCTCACCTAGGTTCCACAAAGGTGTAGCGCCCGCTGTTTCCAGTCCCTCGCTCTGGACAGCCTGAGTCTCTTTAACTGGGCTAATCTGGGAGAAAGAAGCTTGAACCTCGTTTCCTAAAGTGCTTGAGGTGGCTGATCCACACAGATTCTCCAGGAGAACATTTCTCTTGCCTCTTTTGCTTGTAACCAGAACGTATGTTTCCACAGTGCATTTTATGCTCCTGAACAATGAGGTGATTCTGGGGCCTCCATCTTGGGGGATGATGTGGAAGCAGCTTACATGCAGATTCAAACAGATCACTGTTTAGTAGTCTTTTCCTTGTTTGGTTTTGCTTTTATTTATTTTTTTAGACATCATGAACTTTGAAAATTCAGAATCCCCTTGTTATAATAAAAACGTTGTACATTTATGATATTTTTGAAGAAATGATAGAATTTAAAATGATCATAAAAATAAGAACACAAAATTAAAAATAATTTTATCATAATTATGTGTGCATTTGAGTACTGCTGGGGGAAGTTAATAGGAATACATGAATATATTGATTACTATTATAAGATAGTGAGTAATATTTGCTTTCTGTTTTCTTCTTTTTTCTGTTTCCAAGATTTCTAAAATGAAGATGCGTGTTTTTAAAAATTAGAAAAAAGCAGTTATTTTGTTAAATTCCTTTTTTTCCATAATTCAGCTTCTTTCTTACTTGAACATTTCCAAGATCTAGAGTTTCATTGAAGCTGGGAATGTGCAAGTTTGGAGGCTACAGGCAAGTGAAAAACCATTTTGTGGAGGATTCTTCTCTTATGAAACAAAAAAAAAACTTTCTTCCAAGTAGGCAGAACATACAAGAAGTGGGATTTCTGTGGCTTCACCATATGGAGAAAACACCCATTTGGTGTTGCTAGTGTCCTTTTACAGGACATGCTGAGGTTTTGCACAGTGGGGTTTTTGTGTTGTCTTCTGCCTGAAATTTTGTAGTGACAGGATATCACAGGCAAGCAGGATACAGAAAGTTTGTACTTCATTTCTTTTTTTCTTTTCTTTTTTAGAGATTCATTTATTTATTTGAAAGAGTTACAGAGAGAGAGAAGGAGAAGCAGAGAGAGAGAGAGAGAGGTCTTCCATCTGCTGGTTTGCTCCCCAGCTGGCCCCCAAGCCAGGAGCCTGGAGCTTCTTCTGGGTCTCCCACATGGGTACAAGGGCCCAAGGACTTGGGCCATCTTCTATTGCATTCCCAGGCCATAGCAGAGAGCTGGATGGGAAGAGGAGCAGCTGGGACTTGAACTGGCACCCATATGGGATGCTGGCACTGCAGGCAGTGGCTTTACCCACTATGCCACAGTGCCAACCCCATGCATTTCATTTCAAAGGATCTGAATGGATGTTTCTCAGAAGAAATAAGAATGGCTAACAAATACATGAAAAAGTGCTCAACATCATTAGCTATCAGGGAAACCCAAGTCAAAATGACAATAAAGAAAAGGAAGGAATGCTCCCAAAGCCTACATCACTTTAATTCCTAAACCAGAAAAAGATGCAACAGAGAAAGAGACCTGAAGACCAATTCCCTGATGAACATAGATGCAAAAATCCTCAGCAAAATATTAGTTAATCGAATCTAAGAAAACATCAGAAAGATCATTCACCTGGACCAAGAAGGATTTATCCCTGGTGTGCAGAGATGGTTCAACATTTGAAAATCAATAAATGTGATACATCACATTAACAAAATAAAGAACAAAAACCACACAGTTATCTCAATAGATGCAGAGAAAGCATTTGAGAAAATACAAAATCCTTTCATTATGAAAACCTTCAGCAAATTGGGTATAGAAGGAACATTCCTCAACACAATAAAGGCCATTTGTGACAAACCCACGGCCAGCATCCTATTGAATGGGGAAAAGCTGGAAGCATTCCCTCTAAGATCCAGAAGCAGACAAGAATGCCCACTCTCACCATTGCTATTTAATATAGTCCTGGGAGTTTTGTACAGAGCAATTAGACAAGAAAAAAATCAACGGGATACAAATTGGAAAGGAAGAAATCAAACTATCTCTATTTGCAGAGGACGTGATCCTATATATAGGAGATCCAAAAAGCTCCACTGAGAGAATATTGGAACTCATAAAAGAGCTTGGTAAAGTGGCAGGATATAAAATCAACGTGGAAAAATCAAATAGCCTTTGTATACACAGACAATGTCATAGCTGAGAAAGAACTTTCAAGATCAGTCCCATTCACAATAGCTCCAAAAAGAATCAAATACCTTGGAATAAATTTAACCAAGGATATCAAAGATCTCTGCAATGAAAATTACAAAACACTAAAGAAAGAAATAGAAGAAGACATTTTAAAAATGGAAAAATTTTCCATGTTCATGGATTGGAAAAGTCAACATCATCAAAATGTCCATACTACCAAAAATAATTTACAGATTCAATGCAATCCCAGTCAAAATACTGACATTCTTTGCAGATCTAGAAAAAAACGATGCTAAAATTCATATGGAAACACAAGAGACCCCGAATACCAAAAGCAATCTTATACAACAAAAATAAAGCCAGAGGTATCACAATACCTGATTTCAAGATACACTACAGGGCAGTTATAATCAAAACAGCCTGGTACTGGCACAAAAATAAACTTGTAGACCAGTACAACAGAATAGAAACTCCAGAAATCAATCCATGCATCTGTAACCAACTTATCTTTGATAAAGGAGCTAAAATCAATCCCTGTAGCAAGGACAGTCTCTTTTTATTTTATTTATTTATTTATTTTTATTTAGTAAATATAAATTTCCAAAGTACAGTTTATGGATTATAATGGCTCCCCCACCCCCATAATTTCCCTCCCACTCGCACCCCTCCCATCTCCCGCTCCCTCTCCCATTCCATTCACATCAAGATTCATTTTCAATTATCTTTATATACAGGAGATCGATTTAGTATATATTAAGTAAAGATTTCATCAGTGTGCACCCACACAGAAACACAAAGTGTAAAATACTGTTTCAGTACTAGTTATAGCATTACTTCACATTGGACAACACATTAAGGACAGATCCCACATGAGGAGTAAGTACACAGTGAGTCCTGTTGTTGACTTAACAATTTGACACTCTTGTTTATGGTGTCAGTAATCTCCCTAGGCTCTAGTCATGAGTTGCCAAGGCTATGGAAGCCTTTTGAGTTCGCTGACTTCGATCTTATTCAGACAGGGTCATAGTCAAAGTGGAAGTTCTCTCCTCCCTTCAGAGAAAGGTACCTCCTTCTTTGATGGCCCTGTTTTCTTTCCACTGGGATCTCACTTGCAGAGATCTTTCATTTAGTTCATTTAGGTCCTCTTTTTTTTTTTTTCCAGAGTGTCTTGGCTTTCCATGCCTAAAATACTCTCATGGGCTCTTGATCCAGATCTGAATGCCTTAAGGGCTGATTCTGAGGCCAGAGTGCTATTTAGGACATCTGCCATTCTATGAGTCTGCTGTGTATCCTGCTTCCCATGATGGATTATTCTCTCCCTTTTGATTCTATCAGTTAGTATTAGCAGACACTAGTCTTGTTTGTGTGATCCCTTTGACTCTTAGACCTATCAGTGTGATCAATTGTGAACTGAAATTGATCACTTGGACTAGTGAGATGGCATTGGTACATGCCACCTTGATGGGATTGTATTGGAATTCCCTGGCACATTTCTAACTCCATCATTTGGGGCACGACTGATTGAGCATGTCCCAAATTGTACATCTCCTCCCTCTCTTATTCCCACTCTTATATTTAACAGGGATCAGTTTTCAGTTAAAATTTAAACACCTAAGAATAATCGTGTGTTAATTACAGAGTTCAACCAATAGTACTAGAACAAAACAAAAAAAATACTAAAATGGATAAAGTATTACATTGTACATTAACAGTCAGCACAAGAGCTGATCAAGTTACTGTTTCTCATAGTGCCCATTTCACTTCAACAGGTTTCTCCTTTGGTGCTTAGTTGTCACCAATCAGGGAGAACATATGATATTTGTCCCTTTGGGACTGGCTTAATTCACTCAGCATACTGTTTTCCAGATTCCTCCATCTTGTTGCAAATGACTGGATTTCATTGTTTTTGACTGCTGTATAGTATTCTATAGAGTAAATGTCCCATAATTTCTTTATCCAGTCTACTGTTGATGGACATTTGGGTTGGTTCCACATCTTAGCTATTGTGAATTGAGCTGCAATAAATATTAATGTGCAGACAGCTTTTTTGTTTGCCAATTTAATTTCCTTTGGATAAATTCCAAGGAGTGGTATGGCTGGGTTGTATGGTAGGGTTATATTCAGGTTTCTGAGGAATCTCCAGACTGACTTACATAGTAGCTTAACCAGTTTGCATTCCCACCAACAGTGGGTTAGTGAAGGACAGTCTCTTTAACAAATGGTGCTGAGGAAACTGGAGCAGCAATGTGAAACTAGACCCGTACCTTACACCTTACACAAAAATCCACTCAAAATGGATTGGAGACCTAATCTATGACCCAATACCATCAAAATTTAGAGGACATTGGGGAAACTCTGCAGGATATTGGCATAGGCAAAGACTTTTTGGAAAAGACCCCAGAAGTATAGGCAATCAAAGCCAAAATTAACAAATGAGATTACATCAAGATGAGAAGCTTGTGCACTGAAAAATAAACACTCAGCAAAGAGAAATAGCAATCCTCAGAATGGGATTGGGGAAAATATTTGTGAACTACACAACTGATAAAGGGTTAACATCCAGAGTCTTTAAAGAGCTCAAGAAACTCAACAACAAAACAAACAACCCAGTTAAAAATGGGCAAAAGACTTGAACAGACATTTTTCAAGAAAGGAAATTCAAATGACCAACAGACACTTGAGAAAATGCTCAGGATCACTAGCCATCCAGGAAATGCAAATCAAAATCACAATGAAGTTTTACCTCATTCTAGATAGAATGGCTCTCATATAGAAATCAACAAATGACAAATGCTGGGGAAAAAGGTACCTTGGTCCACTGTTGGTAGGGATGTATACTGGTGCAGCCACTAGGGAAGAAAGTATGGAGATACCTCAGAAACCTGAGTATAGACCTACCATATGATCCAGCCACCCTACTCCTGGGAATTTACCCAAATCAAAAGACATCAGTATATGAAAGTGTTTTCTGTACCCCCCTCCCCCATGTTCATTGAAGCACAATTCACAATAGCTAAGACATGGAATCAACCCAGATGTCCATCCACTCCTAACTGGATAAACAGTGTATATATACACTATGGAGTATTACTCAGCTATAAAAAATGAAATCCCATCTTTTGCAACAAAATGGTTGCAACCGGAAACCATTACACTTATTGAAATAAGCCAGTCCCAAAATGACAGATATCATATATTTTTCCCAATCTGAAGTAACTAATATTGGAATGAAATAGACATTTTGATAACTGATGATTGTTTACAGCCCTTGTCTCTTGCATTGAGGAGCAGTGTTTTGTTTTTCGTGTTGTTTTCTCTTCATACTATTTGTTGAACTATTTTACTTAGAGTAGGGTTAACCATATGATTATAACAGGTACAAGCATTATATCTTAATCAAAATAACAAATTTTAAATAATAAAATAAGTTTTAAAAGAGTAAAACTTCTTATAAAGTTTGCCCTTAATTTTTCTGTCTACAGTGAATCTTAGGATTTCCACATTTGGTCATTAAATCAAAAAAATCTATTGTTGGCAAATGAATAATAAGTAGCAGCTAAATTTTGGAATTTCTCTCTTGATTAAGCAGAAGAGCAGTTGAAGTCTGATTGTTTCAACTCTTCCACTCTCATCCTATGCCAAGCCTAACCTGATGGTGTAATATTCTGATTACAGTTAAATATTAGAGAGTAATGAAAGCAACTTGGTTTCTGAACTTAAAAATGTTTCCATAGGGGTGAGTGTTTAGCTGTTTAACCTAGCAATTAAATCACCCTTGTCCCACGTGAGAGTACCTGAGTTCAATCCCTGACTCCAGCTCTTGGCTCTGGCCTTCCATTAATGCAGGTAGGCAGTGGTGATGACTCAAGTAATTGGGTTCCTGCCACTGGTGTGTGAGACCTGGATTGAATCTGTGGTTCCCTGTTTCAACCTGGTCCCTTGCAGGTTTCTGAGGAGTGGACCAGCAGATGAGAACTCCTATTCTTGGTCTCTCTCTCTTCCTCTCTCTAAAATACATTTTGATAAAAATTTGACTTTCAATAAAGACTGGTCTCCAAAAATGTTTCAGGGATATATTTCAGAAATTCCTCTAAATTTCCAGAGTAGACAAAAAATGGTCATTAAGAATTTCATGGAAATAATAAACCCATAGTTTCTTAACAGTATAGCTATTTGGAACTCTACATGTTAGTAACTGGTTCTCATGAGATTCCATTTTTATGATCGGAATTTGTTTTCATCTTCAGGATCACATTCCTGGATTCGACAAAGAGAAAACACACTCTTTGTTCAAATTGTGTTCTTATAGGGCATGCTGGGGTTTAGGGTACTGTAGAATAACATTCTTGCTTACTCCTAAATCCATGGGCTAGGGATCAGAGACTTATTAGGAGTGTACAAATGGGGAACCATCAGCATTAGAGAAAAAAAAGCTGATTGGCAACCAAGGCTTACCTCTAGGCTAATCCACACCTCTTCTGCTTAATTAAACAAACCTACCCAGTAGAAACCTCTTGACCCAAAGTTGAATAGGTGAGACCTGAGCACTAGGTGACTGTAATGTAAAGAGAATTCTGTGGAGAAGAGAAAGAGAAGTGGAACTCTAAGCTGCATTTTTTTTCTTTTTTCCCTCAGGCTCATGGATCAGGAAAAGCTCCCTTCCTCTTTCAAAGAAATGTGGAAGATGGGACAAAGAGAAAGTCTTTGGAAGACCTTCCATACTTCTATCCAATGGGGATGGACATTCCCCTTTCTTTAGAAACAAGACAACAAACATCCTTCCTCATAAATAAAGCCAGTAAAAACCAGGATGGATTCACTGCACGCGTGGTAGCCCTATTGGGGGTATGTCTTAAGTGGCATCCTTGGGACTTCCGGGGGAAGTTGGTTGGGTGTTTACAGGATGATAATTCTTTCTTACTCCTAAAAGTTCACCAAAGCAAGCAACAGCAAAGAAGTCTGTGCAGTGCTCCTTAAATAATGCTTGATAAAGTTTGTGAAGCCAGAAGGTACTGGCAATCTTGATCTATAGATCTTATCCCAGTCTTCTGGATTCCATATTATAGGAAACATGAATGGACACCTTTCTAAAAACTTCCACAGGCCTCAATAGTTGGCAGGGAGTGGATCAAGGGGGGATGTACCCAGCCTCTGCTGAAGCATGAGTCCCTCCTTCACTCCATGGAGTGTGAGTGACTCACCCAAAACAGGGAGACCTACCAGGATTCACAAGTTCACTCTTCTCTGGGAAGAAGATGAGAAACAGCTCATGGTGAGATGACTCAGAAGTTCCAACCACAAACTAAGGTTTTCCAGAGAGAAAAGAAAAAAGAAATAAGACAAAGACCTCTGAGGGTGCTAATGTCCCAAGGGAGGAGCAGTGAAAGTTCCATCAGGTTTTTGTAGCCTCTGTGGATTAATGTTGTTAGCGCCAAGGCACTGAAGATTCGTCTTCTTAAACATCTTTCTTCTAGTATTCCCTATGCTCCTGTCTCTAAGATGGGAGAGCCATGGCAGCAGTTCTTTGGAAAGGTGGGTAAGACTGGGGAAGTTTTTTGTGTTGTTTCTTTCTGAAGAAAGCAGGTATGAGCTGTTCTCTGAATCAGAGGAGGGGAAACAGAATCTAAAATTCATGACTATGCCCCCTAGGAAAGAGGGTAAGTTTCTAACTAGAAGACTGAGTCTAAGTGGTGTGATTTAAGTATCATTACAGAAGAGGAAAACAAAACTAATTAATTTGGTCATGGTTGATTTAGGCTCTAGCCAGCTTATGGTCTCCTGTAGAGCTAATGGCAACAAAATCCAGTTTATAGAAAAATAGTGCCACAGGAAATGAAAAAATTTATTGTTTACAACTGCTACTTACTATTAGTGAAACCAAACAGATGCTGGTTTGAATCTGGTTGCTCCATTTCTGATCTGGCTCCCTACTAATGCACCTGGGAAAGCAGTGGAGGATAGTCCACATTCTTGGCCCCCTGCACCCATGTTGGAGACTGGATGAAGATCCTGGCTCTTGGCTTTGGTCTGGCCCAGCCCTGGTTATTGCAGTTAATTGGGGGAGTGAAAAAGTGCAAGGAAGATTCTCTCTCTCTCTGTCTCTGTCTCTCTCTGTGTGTGTCCTTCTCTCTCTGTAACTTCATCTTTCAAATAAATAATTAATTAATAAATATTTTCTAAAAAACCCTTGAAATGGGATCAAAGATTGTAAGACACTATTACAAATTTAAAAATCACTGAGGAATAAATACAATAAATTGAAAATTATCCAATGCTATGATGGAAGTAATATACGTATTAGAAAAAGAAGCAGAATTGATGAGGTAGAAAGTAGATTTTGATAAATGGAGTAAAGTAAATTTTGATAAATGGAGTAAACTTCTGAAAGAAATTAGCAATGGTAGACAAAACAGGCAGTGGAGATTCAACAAATGGATCCCTATTCTTCATGGAAAACAAAACAAATTGCATAAATGGGACATAACCTTAGGAAAGTAGTAGAAGCAGCTCTCCTGAAATATAGAAAGAACTGTATCACCAACTCAATAGGAGAGCACATGTTCAAGGAAAAGTTGATTCTAAATATTGACTTCAACTGATATCCTAGTGAAATTATCTGAAGATTTATTTAAGATTTTATTTATTTATCTCCACTTATTTGAAAGGGAGATAGAGATAGAGATAGAGATAGAGATAGAGATAGAGATAGAAATAGGTAGATAGGGAAGTTTCTTTCATCTATTGGTTCACTCCCCAAATGCCTGCGAAAGCTGGGACTGAGCCAGGCCAAAGCTAGAAAACTGGAACTCCATCTCGGCCTTCCACATAGGTGGCGGGGACACAAGTGCTCGAGCCATCACTTGCTGCCTTCAAGGAATCGCTTCAGCAAGAAGCTGGAGTTAGGAGCAGAGCTACGTGCTTGCATATGGGATGTGCCCATCACAAGTGGTGTGTTAATCACTGCTCCAAACACCCACCCCCATCTACAGATTTAAAGTATTATCTTATGGCCATTTACGGGAAGACAAGTCACATCCAAATGAAAAATTAAAGATTTCTTCATAGCAATTTTCAATATCAGTGTGGAACAACATCTGTAGGGTTACAAGGACAGAAAAATGTGACCCAAAGATTTTATACCTGCTGTATGAAAACATTCTGAAATATGTACAAGGAAATGAGAGAATCTAATGACAATAATTTCTTGAGGATACCATATAGCAAAGAAATCTAACCAAACAAGTGGTGAATCAAAATGAGAAATTCAGATACAAAAGACAGTGATGGGCAAGTCATGCCATACAAATCAATCATTTAATGACAATCAAATGAAGCACAAATTCTAAGAGCTCTCAGGGGTAGGCATGAGGGAAGGATGGGAGATGTGTTGTATATCTCAGGATTTGGGTCAATAAATAAGATAGCCAAGAAATAGAAGGCTAAATATATTATTTAAAATTATAAAAGTAATTACTATAGCAACAACAGATTCTGAATCATGCAAATTAACAGTAAAAAAGAAAACATTATAATGCAAAAAAAAGAAATACAAAGAGGACAGCAAAAAGTAATAAAAAATAGCAACAAACATCAGCCAAAACCAGTTATGATCAATCCACGCAATTGGCGTTCACTTTTCAATGCAAGGCCTTTCCAATTGAGTTGAGACAGAAACACCTCTGCCCTATGTATAGTATGAGTCACAGTCAAAACAAACAGGTTCAGAAAAATTAAAAACAAAAGTCTGTGATTAGACACACAAGGAAAGAAAACCAGAATGGCAATGCCAGACAAGTTTGTCCTTAAGGCAGAAAGTATTAAACAAGGCAAAGAATATTAAGTAACTGAAAAAATATCCACAGAAGGATTAAACACTTGTGAATATCTATGAGCCAAATTATGCATCATCAATCTATATTAAACAAAATATATAAGAAACACAAGTGTCTATTTACCCTGATTGGATATTATACAATGTACACATGTATTATTAAAAAAAATCACAATGGCACCCATAAATATATAAAATTTTATGTCTCTGTTAAAATTTGTCTTTTAAAAGAAAAAATAAGAGTGTCATTGGTTCATTTACAAATCTTAATTCAGTATCAGGCCCTAAATATCTCAGTACAGTCCTCCAAGATACCATGAGCCATGTTTTTCTGATCACATGTAATAAACTAGATATTAATATAAAAATCCAATAAAGGAAAAAGCAACATGAATTCAAAGCTTCTCTCTTAAACTCTTCAGCTAAATCTCAAATAAAATCTAAAATAGTGGAATATCTACAAAATAATCTAATACAAAAGTACTTCAAAAAGTCCATGGAAAACGGAATTAAAAAGTAAGTTTATTTTTTGAATTCTGTGCATTTGAGGAGGATTCAAAAAGCGAAAAAATGTGCATTATGGAAAAACCATTCATGGATATCAAAATTTTTTAACTAAAATTAACATGATTTTTTTGAATTATTCTTATACAAAATGCATATTTGAAGATTAGACCAAAAATATGGCCAAATCCCAGAAGTTATCATTACACTACCTTTCTCCAATTTATCCATAGAAACTCACCAGCAGGTTGGTTGATTTTTAAAAAGATTTATTGGTTTTTGTTTATTTGAAAGTCAAAGTGATAGAGAGATGAAAAGAGATCTTCTCTTCACTGTTTTGTTCCTCAAATAGCTGCAACAGCAGGGGCTGGGTGAGGCCAAAGCCAGGAGCAAGGAGCTCCGTCCTGGTCTCCCAGGTAGGTGGCAGGAATTCAAGTGCCTGAGCCTCCACCTGCTGCTTTCCAGGAACATTAGCCAGGAGCTGATAGCACAGTAGGTGGGATTGGAACTGCACCCCAATATAGAATGACGGTCTCTCAAGCAGCAGCTTAACCAGACTGCACCCCACGCTCCAATTCTTCCCTGCAAACATTTTCCACTTCTCTCCATCTTCATTGAAACCACTCTATTTTAAGTCGTGCTCATCTTTGCTTGTTTGAACATGTGGAATAACCTCATACCCTGTTTCTTGCTTGCACTCTTGTCTTTCTATGATAAATTCTCCATAGGGTAGCTGAATGTACTTTTTGAAAATAATAATGTCATGTAGGACAAAATAGGGGATTTATTCTACTAAATAAAAGTCTCATTATAAAGTAATAACAATCAAAATATGATAACAACATAGGGATAGATGGACCGTGGACCATGACATAGAGACCTTTCATGGCAGACTGGCATAACACAGAAAGATAGGACTTATTAGTGTGAAAGCATGAACTTTTTTTTTTTTTAATTTTTTTTGACAGGCAGAGTGGACAGTGAGAGAGACAGAGAAAAAGGTCTTCCTTTGCCGTTGGTTCACCCTCCAATGGCCGCCGCAGCCGCTGCACCGCGCTCATCCGATGGCAGGAGCCAGGTGCCAGGTGCTTTTTCCTGGTCTCCCATGGGGTGCAGGGCCCAAGCACTTGGGCCATCCTCCACTGCACTCCCGGGCCACAGCAGAGAGCTGGCCTGGAAGAGGGGCAACCGGGACAGAATCCAGTGCCCCGACCGGCACTAGAACCCGGTGTGCCGGCGCCGCAAGGCAGAGGATTGAGCCACGGCGCCGGCTGAAAGCATGAACTTTTAAAAAATGGGAGTAGGACATATTTAAAAACATATAAAACTGTAATGTGAATGTTTATAGACACACACATGTACCAAAAAAAAAGAAAAAAAATACTTATCAATGTCAACTTCAGGATATGCTTAGTTTTGTGGAAGGAGAGACACAAGGGTTCTGTATATATGATACATTATTTCTTATGAAAAATGCTTTATGTGGGGCTGGCACTGTGGTGTAGCGAGTAAAGTCACTCCCTGCGTTGATTTGATTCCCAGCTGCTTCACTTCTGGTACAGCTCCTTGCTAAATGTGCCTGGGAAAGCAGCGGAAGATAGTCCAAGTGCTTTGGTCCCTGCACATCCACATGGGAGACCAGGAAGAATCTCCTCGCTCCTGGCTCCTGGCTCTTGGCTTCGGTTTGGCCCAGCTCTGCTATTTAGTGGGTGAACCAGCAGATGGAAGATTCTCTCACTCCCTCTCTCTTTCTACTCCTTGTACTTCTCTCCTTCTCGCTCTGTAACTCTTTCAAATAAATCTTATTTGACTTACGCAAGTAAGGCAACATGTCAAGATTCCCAAAGTTAGGTGGAATTTACATGTTAGTTTGTTATTCAAAAAGTCTGCTTTCGGACTGGTGACTTTTTTTTTTTAAGATTCATTTATTTTACTAGAAAGAGCCACACAGAGAGACAAGGAGAGGCAGAGAGAGAGAAGGAGAGGCAGAGAGAGAGAGGTCTTCCATCCACTGGTTCACTCCCCATTTGCCACAACGGCTGTAGCTGCGCCAATCCGAAGCCAGAAGCCGGGAGCTTCTTCTTGGTCTCCCCCAGGGGTGCAGGGGCACAAGGACCTGGGCCATCCTCCACTGCCTCCTCAGACCACAGCAGAGGGCTGGATTGGAATTGGAACAGCTGGGATTCGAATTGGAGGCTACATTGGATGCCTGCACTGCTGGCGGCGACGGTGACTCTACCTGCTACATCACAGTGCTGGCCCCAGACTGGTGATTTGAATGAATTATTGCAACTTTTCTAGTGCTCACCCCGAGCTTCTTGACTTTCTTTTCTTTATTTTTTTTAATGAAGTTTAGACTCTTTAAACTTAATATAAAAATTATTTGTTGTTTGAGAGGAAGAGGCAGTAATATAGAGATAGAATGATATATATATATATATATATATATATATATATATATATATAGAGAGAGAGAGAGAGAGAGAGAGAGAGAGAGAGAGAGAAAGATAGAGAGAGATAGAGATGTAGGGAGATAGAAAACTTACACCTGCTTGTCCAGTCCCTAAATGTTCATGGCTGACTCCTGAAATCAAGAACTCAATCCAGGTCTCCCATGAATCTGGAAGGGAAAGTGACATGGGAACCATTGCATGCAGCCTCTCAGAAATTATGATGTTAAATATTAATAATGTTAAAATATGACTTTAAAACTTTTGTCACGTTATTAGCAGGAAGCAGGATTAGGAAGTGGAGCTTAGACTGGAACTCAGATACTTTGATATCCCAAGCAGTGTCTTTTTTTAAAAGTTATTTATTTATTTATTTGAAGGGTAGAGTTACAGACAGTGAGAGGGAGAGACAGAGAGAAAGGTCTTCCTTCTTTTGGTCCACTCCTCAGATGGCCGCAATGGCTGGAGCTGCACTGATCCAAAGCCGGGAGCCAGGAGCTTCTTCCAGGTTTCCCACGTGGGTGCAGGGGCCCAAGAACTTGGGCCATCTTCTACTGCTTTCCCAGGCCATAGCAGAGAGCTGGATTGGAAGTGGAGCAGCTGGGACTAGAACTGGCACCCATATGGGATGTCGGAGCCACAGGTGGAAGATTAACCTACTGAGCCACAGCGCTGGACCCTGCAAGCAATGTCTTAATTACTGGGCCAATTGCCTGCCCCTGCTTCTTGCTTCTTAAGATGAAATGCCTTGTGTGTTTGAGCCACTGTTATTTTGATTTTCTATTACCTGAAGCTAAATGCAATATTACCCAGAATAGATCCATGCGAAAATTTTTGAATGACTAATTAGGATACATAATAGAAAAAAATATTACTGATAACAACAAAAATAAACTCCCAGGACAAAGTGAAAGAAATGTGCTAGGTCAACATGAAGAAAACCTTGCCTTTCTACTGGAAGGAACAAAAAAAGAAGACAAAGAAATGAGAAAGCAGTATGTGTTTCCTGAATTTGAAGACTCAAACATTTTTATCACTAAATTATTCTACAAACTCAGTGAAATCTCCATAAGAAGACCAACAGGATTTGGAGGAATAATTAAGTGTGACTATCCAGGATGAGTTGCAAAAATAAAAATGAGGCTGGTCTTGCCAGCAATTGCAGTGACAAAAACACAATACTTAGAACAGTATGGTACTGAATCAGATACCAGTGCATTTTAAACATTTTATGGAAAAATGGAATCAAAAGATAAGTTTGTTTTCAGTACAGAAATTGAGATGTATGCATAGTTTGTTCATGATACATTTTTCCATGAACTCTTTGAAGATCTAATATATATGTATGATTTTAATTTTCACATCAAAATAAACTTGTCTTTTGATTCCATTTTCCATTGTAGGTAGGTATGTAACAGAATAGAGCTGAAGAACAAAGTAGATGTGAGTAATAATTGCAGGGTGACAAATGTGGCATAACTAATCATTGGAATTACAGTCCAGTAATCAATGACATATTGACTGACCACGGTTGTTAAATAAAAGTGGGCTTTCTGCATAACTCTATATCCAAAAATAAATTCCATATTTGTTTAAAAGTAGATAAAAAAACCCCACAAAATTCCCAAGCTATAATTATGGCATAAGAAGTATACAGCATGCACAACCTAGAAGCAAGAAAGGAAGACGCAGCTCCTGAGACTTTTTCATTGCAAATTGCACGCTTTTTTCTCCTGCACACTATTGTTGAGGTTTATGCAGGGTCTATGTTTTGGTCGCCATGGTATCCTTGGCACCCAGTAAATCTACAATAAATTTGTGTTAGATACATGGATGAATGACATGTAGATAAGATCAAGCATCCCACCCCCTACAAGGCATCAATTAAAGTTAAAAGACAACAAATGAATTGGTGGTGGCTTAGGACTGGCGAAGTGAGTACCTTCTTTAATGCACAATTTATCTTACAAATTAGAGAGAAAAGGATCTGCAATCTCTAATCTAGATCAGCAATCTAATTTGGAGAGTAGACATAGGTAAGAATAAGGGATTTGAGAGAATAATTCCAAATGATAACCATAAAAGAAACGATCAATTTTGCCGATAGCTAAAGAAACACAAATTAAAACAAGTTCTTGAGAACTTTAATAGTTTGACAAGGATGACGCATATTAGTAAAAAAACAGCTGTTGGTGAGAGACAGTGGAAACAGGAATTCTCATACTTTCTAAGTGAGACCGTGACTTGGGAGATATTTTGGGTCCCATGTAGCAATATCCATAAAACTTTTAAGTGCTGACACCTTTGAGTTCAGTGTGTTGAGGAGATTATTTTACAGACAGCCTTGCATAGGTGGGCAGAGATATTTGTGAGGGAATTTTCATTTTAGCCTTGCTTGTATTAGAGATTCTTTAAATAAATAAATAATAATATATCCATAAAAATAAAATGTTAAGAACCATGAGCTGCCTTAAGCAAAACTGTGTGTAGTGAAAGGAGCGAGGGGAAGGATATAATCTCAAGTGAAAAAAGCAAGTTGCACAAGTGCCACCTGATTTCATCTAAGAAAATCTATCTATGATCATAGGGAGTTTCCAGAAGGTTTCCTTCATATAAAATATTATATCTCTAAGATTATTAATAATACTAATGTTTTGCTTATTTAATTTTTTTGGTGAATGTAGCATATACTCTCATTTTGCTTTCTAATTGTCTTTTTGAACTACAATTTGCATTGTGTGTTAGTTCATTCTATTTCTCCCTTGATGTCTTATGGTTTATTATTATATATAATATAGTATTATAATAATGTAATATTTTTTTTTTGACAGGCAGAGTGGACAGTGAGAGAGAGAGACAGAGAGAAAGGTCTTCCTTTTGCCGTTGGTTCACCCTCCAATGGCTGCCGCGGACAGTGCGCTGCGGCCGGCGCACCGCGCTCATCCGATGGCAGGAGCCAGGAGCTAGGTGCTTTTCCTGGTCTCCCATGGGGTGCAGGGCCCAAGCACTTGGGCCATCCTCCACTGCACTCCTGGGCCACAGCAGAGGGCTGGCCTGGAAGAGAGGCAACCGGGCAGAATCCGGTGCCCCGACCGGGACTAGAACCCGGTGTGCCGGCGCCGCAAGGCGGAGGATTAGCCTGTTGAGCCACGGCGCCGGCCATAATAATGTAATATAATATAATCACATTATATGTTATATAATAAACTCCTTCCTTCACATTGTCTCCTTATTTTAAAGATCATTTTCCAAAAAGCATCACTGTGTTTTTATATAGAAAAAGTGAGAAATTAATCATTCCACAACAAATACAAATATGATTAAGAGGTGAATATCTTCTTTCCAGTTTCAGGATTTTTAAAAATTTCCCCATAAATCATACAGTTTATTAGTTTATTTAATAAACACTTAAAGTCTGTGAGATGCAGTTTTAAAAAATGTTGGCTTTTTGGGTCCAGTGCTGTGGTGTCGTGGGTAAAGGCGCCGCCTGCAGTGCTGGCATCCCATATGGGCCCTGGTTGAAGTCCCGGCTGCTCCACTTCTGATCCAGCTCTCTGATATGGGAAAGCAGTAGAAGATGGCTCAAGTCTTTGGGCTCCTGCACCTGCTTGAGAGACCCGGAAGAAGCTCCTGGCTCCTGGCTTCGGATAGGCACAGCTCCAGCCATTGCGGCCAATTGGGGAGTAAACCAGTCGGTGGAAGATCTCTCTCTCTCTCTCTCTCTCTCTCTCTCTCTGCCTCTCCTTCTCTCTGTGTAACTCTGACTTTCAAATAAATAAATAAATCTTTAAAAAAATGTTGGCTTTCCTTTTTGGTAAAGAATAAGGAATGATGAGCTGGAAAAAGAGAATGTATCTCTAACAGCTGAGGGTGGAGAAATGCAGCTCTGAAGCCTTTGTGACACTGGTTCTCTGTTTGTTTACAAGACGACTTTCTGAGGCCATGGCACCCATAAGATGGGTAAAGAGTAAGGGAGAAGAAGAGCATGGGAGGAAGGTGACAACGTTTGGGAAGTGCAGTACCTGGTTCCTGTTTTCTCTCAGAGCCTTTGTTTGACGCCTTTCCATTTTCAGCCATCAGCCTTCTTTTTGCCTCACTCCAGCACCAGGATCAGGGAGAACAACTTGTGTTGGGACCTGGCCATAAATCATATAATTGGATAGATTTCCACTTTTTCCAATCTAATTTATGGCTGTCTGATCTATTTAAAACATAATCTGGGGATGTCTTAATCTACATACGTTACATGACAAGATTTATTAAGGGCACAGGCCAGACCTTTGAAGTTGTACATTCTGAGGTTTAAAACCATCTCTTCGGCTCATCGATGGTGTGGCTTTTTCCTCTAGCTACTGAGTCTCTGTCTCTGGCTATCTTCTGTAAAATTTAAAAGAGCATCATGGTTGTAGCCACTTCCTAGGTTTGTTAGTAAGGAAGTAATAATGAAATGAATGCCAACTTAAATAACCCAATAAATATTAACTATGACTAATTATCATTCTGCTTATATTAATTCCAGGAGCCCACAACAAATAATAGTGTTAAAAGGTGAGTAGTTTCTTTAATGTACAATTGTGTGAAAAGATTGCATACAGCCTGTGAAATAACATCCAAAGAGATGACTGGGCTCCCTGGAGAAGAAGCACTGAGAAAGGCAGAGTGGGACCCTTGAATCAGTCTTCCACCCCTGAATTTCCATTCATTTATTATTCAAAACAAACTTTCTCTGACTTGGCTTGCACAGTAGCCGGTATCCTTGAAAGTATGTTACTTTCATCCCAGCTAAGTTGCTGTACATAATTGCACAAACCTCTTCAACTTCCTTGCTTTTTCTCCTTTTACCTTCTTTTGTCCTCAGTGGCCATGTAGAATAACACTCAACCTATCCTCATCACGTACAGAAGGGCACACATTAGATTATATGGGTAAATATGCATTGGAAGAGTATGACGATGTGTAGAAATGGCTCTATGATTATTATCATCCTATGGGATATTTTACTGATTCTTGGTTTCAAACACCCAATGGAACAAAAAAATCTTGCCCCCTGAAGACCTCGAAAATAGCATGAGATAGAAAAAGTTTTCTTGATGTTACCTGAAATACTTAGCTGTATGAGAAGGAAAAAATATAAGAAGATGACCTGGAATCATCAATGCCTGATCCACGTAGGTACTCTGATCCTCGAAAATCACTCTTAAGAAATAGCTTTATTGAGATACAATTGACAAACAGTGGTAAGTATATATTTGAAGTGTACAAAGTGATTACTGTTGTCTTAAGGATAAACCCATGAAGTCATCATGACAGTCAGGGAGCTGAACATATTCATCACTCTCAGACACTTCCTCAAATCTCTGTACTGACGCACTTTCTTTTATTTTTAAAGATTTATTTATTTATTTGAAAGGCAGAGTTTCAGAAAGGCAGAAAGAGAAAGAGAGAAAGAAAGAGAGAGAGAGAGAGAGAGAGAGAGAGAGAGAGGTCTTCTGTCCGAAGGTTCACTCCTCAATTGGCTGCAACAGCCAGAGCTGGGCCAATCCGAAGCCAGGAGCCAGGAGCTTCCTCTGGGTCACCCACGTGGGTCCAGGGGCCCAAGGACTTGGGCCATCTTCCATTGCTTTCTCAGGCCATAGCAGAGAGCTGGAATGGAAGTGGAGCAGCCAGCACTAGAACCGGCGCCCATATGGGATGCCGGTACTGCAGTTGGCAGCTTTACCTGCTAAGCCACAGTGCCAGCCCCACTGACCCACTTTATACTGCTGTATGAGGGGTCTTCCAAAATGCATGTAATAAAAAAACTGCATGGGTTTCAAAACATTTTTTTACCTAAATAAACTTACTTATGAATCTATTTTCCATGAGCTTTTTGAAGCATAAAATTTTATACAAATGGAATCATAAATTTTTGGCTGACATTTCATGTACTATAATTATTTTGAAACTCATTCATGTTGTATTAATTAATCAGTAGTTCCTTCCTGTTTATTATCTAACAGTATTTCTGTACAACATTTTGTGTATCCGTTTGCCTCCTGAAAGACATTTGGAATGTTTCCAGCTTTTGGTTATTACAGATAAAGCGTCTATGAACATTTGTGTGTAAGTCTTTGTATGGGGTACTTCAAAAAGTTCATGGAAATGGAATTAAAAGATGTCTATTTTGGTGCAAAAAATTTCAAAATCCAAAAGAATTTGAAATGCATGAATAATTTTCTCAGTATATGCATTTCCATGAACTTTTTAAAGTATACTCATATGGATGTATGCCCTTATTTTTCTTGAATAAACAGAAGGAAAGTAAAACAGCTGGCTTATCAGATAGGTGTATATTGAACTTTTTGAGAAACAGCCAAATTATTTTCTTAAAAGTTTGTATTATCATTCCATAATTCTACCAGAAGAGGACGAGAGCTCAGGCTCCTCCATATTCTAGCCAACACTTTGTTTGGTCAATGTTTGCAATTTTAGTTATTCCAATACGTGTGTACTGATATCACTCTGTGTCTTAATTTGCATATGATTAAATATATTGAAAATTTTTTCATGTTCTTACTGGCCATTTATACGTCTTTACTGAAATGTCTATTCAAACCTTTGGATCATTTTTTTAAAGATTTATTTATTTATTTGAAAGTCAGAGTTACACAGAGAAAGGAGAGGCAGAGAAAGAGGTCTTTCATCTGCTGGTTCACTCCCCAAATGGCCACACAGGCCAGGAGCTTCTTCTGGGTTTCCCATGTGGGTTTAGGAGCCCAAGGACTCGGACCATCTCTCACTGCTTTCCCAGACCATAGCAGAGATCTGGATCAGAACTGGAGTAGCAGGACTGAACCGGCACCCATATGAGTGCCGGCATTGCAGGCAGCAGCTTTATCCACTATGCCAGAGTGCTGGCCCCTTGATCATTTTTAAATTGGCTAATTATTGTTGACTTAATATTTATTTATATATTCTAGGTAAATATTCTTTATCAGTTACATGATTTGCAAATGTTTTCTCCCATTTTGTGGTTGTCATTTTGTTTTCTTCATAGTATCCTTTGAAGTACAAAAGTTTTAAATTTTGAGGAAGTCTAATTTACCTATTTTTTCTTTTATTGCTTGAATTTTTAGTATATCTAAGAAACTATTGCCTAACTCAAGGTCAAAAAGATGTTTCTTCTAAGAGTCTTATAGTTTTAACACATTTAAGTTTCTGATTTGTTTTGAATTGATGTTTATATATTATGGGAACTGTGGATAAAAATTTATCTTTGCGTATGAATATTCATTTGTTCCAGCACCAGGTATTGAAAAGATGGTTCTTTCTCCACTGAATTGCTTTTGGAGCCTTTCAAAAATCAGTTGTCCAAGACTGGCATTGTGCTGTTGTGATTAAACCTCTGTTTGTCATCCATATGCGCATTAGTTCAAGTCCCAGCTGCTCCACTTCCCATCCAGCTCCCTGCTAATTCACCTGGGAAAGCAGTAGAGGATGGTCCAAGTACTTGGGCCACTGTATTCACATGGAGGAAGCTCCTGGCTCCTGGCTTCTGGCCATTGCGGCTATCTGAGAAATGAAACAGTGAATGGAAGACTTCTCTGCCTCTCCCTTTCCCTTTCCGTAACTCTGCCTTTCAAATAAACAACACAAATCTTTAAAAAAAAAAAGTAAAACAAAAAAAAAAAGTTGTCCTTGTATGCATGGGTCTGTTTCTTATTTCTCTCTTCTGTTTCATTGATCCAAATGTCTATACATGGCTGCCATAATGTCTTGATTTCCCATAGCTTTATAAGAAATCTTGAAACCATATAGTATTAGTCCTCCAACTTTCATTTTTTTTCAAAAATTTTTGGCTATGGGTTTTTTAAACATTTCTACGTGAATTTTAGAATTAGTCTGTTGGTTTACACAGAAGTGTCTACTGAGATTTTGATTATAATTGTGTTAAACTATAGAACAATATGGAGAAATTGACATGTTAACAATATTGGTTTTTTTAAACTATGAAAACAATATGTCTTCTAATTTATTTGAGTCTTTTAAAATTTCTTTAAGCAATATTTTGTAGTTTTCAGTGACAGCTCCTATGTCCTTTGTTTGAGTTATTGCTAAATACTTCAGGTAATTTTATCTTGTAAAATTGATTTTATATTTTAGAGCTGTTTTAGAATAACAGAAAAGTTGAGGAATATGGAGATTTCCCATATGCCCCACACTCAGTTTTTTTTTTTTTTTTTGACAGGCAGAGTGGACAGTGAGAGAGAGAGAGACAGAGAGAAAGGTCTTCCTTTGCCGTTGGTTCACCCTCCAATGGCCGCCGCGGACGGCGCGCTGCGGCCGGCGCACCGCGCTCATCCGATGGCAGGAGCCAGGTGCTAGGTGCTTTTTCCTGGTCTCCCATGGGCTGCAGGGCCCAAGCACTTGGGCCATCCTCCACTGCACTCCCAGGCCACAGCAGAGGGCTGGCCTGGAAGAGGGGCAACCGGGACAGAATCCGGCGCCGCGACCGGGACTAGAACCCGGTGTGCCGGCGCCGCAAGGCGGAGGATTAGCCTGTTGAGCCACGGCGCCGGCCCCCACACTCAGTTTCTCCTAGATTTAACCTTTTACTCTAGTTTACTACATTTGTTAAATTAATCAATGTTGATACATTATTATTAATTGAAGTCTATGCTTTATTCATATTACTTTACTTTTTATGTCAAAATGTTTTTATTTATTTTTATGCATTTTAAAGGCAAAGCAATAGAAGAGAGAGAAAGGATGAGAGAGAGAGAGAGAGAGAGAGAGAGAGAGAGAGAGAGATCTTTCTCCTTGTCCACTGGTCTGTTCCTCAAGTGCTTGAAACAGTTGGGGTTGGGCCAGACTGAAGACAGAAACCAGAAACTCCATCCGGGTCTCCCATGTGAATGACAGGAACCCAAGTACTTGAGCTATCAACTTGCCTCCCAGGATGCACATAAAGTTGGATCAAAAGCATGGGCAGGACTTGATCCCAGGCACTCCAATGCGGAATGGGGTGTCCCAAGTGGTGACTTAACCAGCTGCACCACAATGCCTGCCTTACCTTAGTTTTTTTTTTTTTTTTGTAAATTGAATGTCATTTTCAGGATCCCTTCTACATAAATATCTAACATATCTACATAAACATTACCTGATATTTACATACGTTGTCTCCTTGGGCTCCTCTTTCTATCATCTTGACAGTTTGGGGAGTATTTTGTAGAATGCCCTTCTATTAGAATTTGTCAGGTGTTTCTCTCACAATTAGACTGGGGTTATGTGATTTGGGGAAGAAAACCACAAAAGGAAAGAGCCATTTCATCACACCATATGAAAGATACATGTTATCAATGTGATTTAGGGCAGTTAACTCTGACTATGGCTGAAGTAAGGTTTATCCACTGTACTGTGACTCATTTTCCCCTCCCTTTCCACACAGTACTCTGGAAAGAAGTCACTATGAGTAATCCATACTTAAGGAGTGAGGCATTACACTGCTCTCCTTGAAGGCTGACTATCAATATAAATTATTTGGAATTTTTTAATATGAGAGATTTGTTTCTTCTTTTCCTTATTTATTTACTCAAACATTACAAAAATATGAACTCAAGGATATTTAACACCTAGGTGAATATTCAATACAACTTTATTTTGTCATTCAAATTGTTCCAGCTTTGGCCCTGGGAACTCTTTCGGTTGGTGATTGCACCTCTCTGACCTGTCATCAGCAATATGAATGTGTGCGCTTCCCCCAACTTCTTTGCTCTGCGGCACCACAAATACTCCAGGTCAATCGGGCACATACCTTGCTCCAGGCCTACAGTCAGCCCTTTCTCCAAGGAGCTCTGCTTCCTTTTATGGAAGAACAGCATTAGAAGCCAAGAGTTGGGTGCTTGATGTGTTCCTCACTGGAAGGGGGGTTTGTGTTTTCTTCCAGGCCCTCTCAGGTGACAGAGCTAGGAAATCTATGCCTGTAACTATGCAGTTGTTTTCCAACACAAGAGAAATGTTTATTATGAAAAAATGCATGACCTGCAAAACTGTTTTTGCACAGAAATGAACTCAAACTTCTAATTGCATTTTCCCATGAACTTTCCGAAGCCCTGTTGGGTTTGTGTATGTTTGTCTCTACGTTTTCTATTCTGTTCTGCTCACCTATTTTTAATTCTTTTACCAATGTCACATCGCCTTGATTATTGAAGCTTTGTGGTGAGTGCTGAAATCAGGTCGTATGAGACTTTTAACTGTCTTCTTTAAGGTGTGTTGGACATGCAACGTCTTTGCCTTTCCAAACAAACTTTAGAATCAGTGTCCTAATATCTAAAAAATAATTTAGTGGAATTTGATTTGGATTACATTGAATTTATAGATCAAGATAGGAAAAATTAGCCTTTTAATAATGTTGACTCTTATAACCTCTAAACACAGACTTTTTTTTCATTTATTTAGACCCTCTTTGATTTCTTTAATCAGTGTTGTAGTTTTTGGCATATAGGTCTTATACATATTTTGTTCTATTGATAGCTAAATATTTAGGTTTTAGGGTAATATTGTAAATTATATTTTAAAATTTCAAATTCTAATTCTTCATTGCTGGTATGGCTTTTGTAAATTAACTTTGTCTCCTATGATCTTGCCATACTCACTTATTTTCAGGATATTTTTGGGGGATTTCCTACATTGATGATCAAGAAAGCTTTTCTTTTCAACCTATATACCATCTATTTCCTTTTTCTTATGGTCTTACTGCACTGGCAGGATTTCCAGTGCTATATGGAATGGGAATCATGGGAGGGATAGAGGGAAAGCCCTTGCTATGTTCCCAGTCTTAGCAGAAAAGCTTCCCATTCCTCACTATTCAGTATGGTCTTGGTTAGAGGATTTTGTAGGGGTTATATGTCAGTTTGAGTAAATTACCCTCTGCTCCCAGTTTATTGAGAATTGATGTCATGAAAGACTACTGAGTTTTGTCAAACTTTCTTTGAATTTCTATGATCATATACTTTTTCTTATTTAGTCTGTTGTGATAGATTACATTAATTTACCTTTTAAAAATTTATTTTCATTTCATTGGAAAAGGAGGGGGAGAAAGAGAGAGAGATTATCTATTTACTGATTCACTCCCCAGATGCTTGGAATAGCTGGGGCCAGGCTAGTCCAAAGCCAGGAGCCTCAAATTCAGTCTGGATCTCCCAAGTGCTGACACGGATCTTAGCACTGAACTATCACTCGCTGCCTTCCAGGATGCGCAGTAGTAGGAAGCTGGAATCAGAAGCAGAGCTGATCTCTGCTGTGGCCTGGGAAAGCAGTGGAAGATGGCCCAAGTTCTCGGGCCCCTGCACCTGCGTGGGAGACCGGGAAGAAGCTCCTGGCTCCCGGCTTCAGATTGGCGCAGCTCCGGCCATTGTGACCATATGGGGAGTGAACCAGCAGATGGAAGACCTCTCTGTCTCTACCTCTCTCTGTAACTCTTTCAAATAAATAAAACAAATCTTTAAAATAAAATAAAAAGAAGCAGAGCTGAGACTCAAACCCAGAAACTCAAATATGGGATGTTGCCCTCCAGTGGCATGTTTTTAATTTTAATTTAACTTATTTTTTTTAAAGATTTATTTACTTATTTGAAAGGCACAGTTATAGAGAGACAGAGGCTGGGTGGGGGTGGGGGGGATGTGTGTCTCCCAACTGCTGGTTCACTCCCCAGATTGCCGCAACAGCCAGAGCTGTGCCTATCTGAAGCCAGGAGCCAAGAGCTTCTTCCGGGATTCCCTTGGGGGTGCAGGGGCCTAAGGACTTGGGCCATCTTCTGCTGCTTTCCCAGGCCACAGCAGAGAGCTGGATCGGAAATGGACACAAACTGGTGCCCATATGGGACACTGATACCTCAGGTGGCAGCTTTACCTGCTACACCACAGCACCGGCCTCTCAAGTGGCATTTTAAGTTCTGTGCCAAATGCCCATCAGCACATTAATCTATTTTGCATATTGTACCACCCCTGCATACCTGGAAAAATGTCACTTTGTCATAGTCTATAATTCTTACTATATATAGTTATATTCAATTTGCTAATAATTTATTGAGGATTTTTTTTGCATGTAAATTCACAGGTGATATGTCTATATTTTTCCTTTCTTATAACATGTTTATCTGGTTTTGGTATTAGGGTAATTCTGGCCTCATAGAAAGTTCTGAAGAATTCCTCAGTTTCTGTTTTCTGAAAGAGATTGTGGAGAATTGATGTCGTTTTTTCCCTTAAATGTTTGGGCGAATTTACTCATGAAACCATCTGGACTTGAAGCTTTCTTCTTGAAAGTTTGTTAACTTGTGATTCAATTTACTGAAAGGATATAGGGTTATCCAGATTGTATATCATCTTACTGAGTTATGGTAGTGTGTATCTTTAAAAGAATTGTGACTTTAAAGCAATTGTCAGTTTGTGTCCTTTCCATTCAACTCAACCAATTTGCAAACATAGAGATGCTCATAATAATCCTTTGTTATCACTTTCAAAATTCCTGAATTGGTTCTGATAATCCCTAATTCATTTTTTTCTTTTTTTAAAGATTTATTTATTTTGAAAGGCAGAGTTACAGAGAGGCAGAGGCAGAGAGAGAGAAGTCTTCCATCTGCTGGTTCACTCTCCAAATGGCTGCAATGGCCGGAGCTGAGCCAATTCGAAGACAGAAGCTTCTTTTGGGTTTCCCACACAAGTGCAGGGACGAAAGCACTTGGACCATCTTCTATTGCATTCCTAGGTCACAGCAGAGAGCTGGATCGGAAGTGGAGCAGCTGGGACTCAAACCGGCGCCCATGTGAGGATGCGGCACTGCAAGTGGAGGCTTAGCCCACCATGCCACAGTGCTGGCCCCATTCATTTCTGATATTGACAATTTGAGTCATCTCTTTGTTGTTTTTGGTCAGCCTGACTAGATGTTTATCAATCCTATTGATCTTTCCAAGAATCAACTTTTGGTTTCATCAATTTTCTCTATTGTTTCCAGTTTTCAATATCATGATTTACGCTCTAATTTCTATTGATTTTCTTTTGCTAGTTTTGAACTGATTGACTGAAATTACTCTTTTTCACACCTCTAGCTTCTTAAAATGGAAGCTTACACCATTGATTTTAACTCTTTCCTGATATATGCATTTGTTTTAGAATTTTATTTACTTAGAGAAAGAGAAACAGAGAGAGTCAGAGACAGACAGAGATCTCTCATGTGCTAGTTGACTCTCTAAATACCAGCAACAGTTGAGCCAGGCCAAAGCCAGGAGCTAGGAACTCAATCTGGATGTCCCCACATGGGTGGCAGGGACTCAGCTACTCGAGCTATCACCTGCTGTCCCTCAGGATGTGAATTAGCAGGGAGTTAGAATAGGAGTGAAGCCGGGACTTGAACACAGGGCCTCCGATATGGAATGCAGGCATCCTGAGGGACGTCTTACCTACTGCACCAACACCCACCCCTAAAAGATGCTGCAATCTTCAGGCCACAAATTTCTTACTTTTTTTGTTATTTTTTTAAGAAAAGATTTCTTTCCTTACTTATTTCAAAGTTAGAATTACAAGGAGAAAGGGAGAGGGAGAGGGAGAGGGAGAGGGAGAGGGAGAGGGAGAGGGAGAGAGAGAGAGAGAGAGAGAGAGAGAGAGAGAGAGAGAGAGATTGATTTTCCATTCACTGGTTCCCTCCCCAAATGGCTACAACAGTCAGGGTTGGGCCAGGCTGAAGCCAGGAGCCAGAATTTTCATCCAGATCTCCCATGTGGGTGCAGGGACCCAAGCATTGGGCCATCTTCAGCTGCTTTCCCTGGCACATCAGCAAGGAGCTGGATAGGAAGTGGAGCAGCCGGGTCTTGAACCAGTACTCACATAGGATGCTGGCGCTGCAGACAGTGGCTTAACATACTACACCACAGCGCCAGCCCCAAACTCAAATTTCTTTCTAAGCACTGCTTTTACAGCATCATGCAGATTTTGATGTTATGTTTTATTCTTTAGTTTAAAACTTTAAAAAATTCCTTGAGACATCGTCTTGACTCCTGTGTTACTTAGAAATATGCTGTCTAATTTCCATATATTTGGGGATTGCTCCAGATCCCTTTCTGTTACAACTTCTAGTTTTACTTCATTGTGGTCTGAGGACATTGTGTGATTTTTATTTTTCTATAATTAGAGTATGTTGATATGGTGGTAGCTCTGTATGGGCTTGAGGGGAATGTGTATTCTGTTGTTAGATGGAGTGTTTCAGAAATGTTAATTAGATTAAGCTGATTAATAGTTCTGCTCTTATTAATCTTGTATCTTTGTGATCTGTCAAGAGGAGTGTTAAAGTCTTCAACTATAATAGTGGATTTGTCTATTTCTCCTTGCAGTTCATCAGCTTTTGCCTCATGTATTTTTATTTTCCTTTCTTTTTTTTAAAGGTGCAATATTTTAAAAGATCCCCAAATGGCTGCAATGGCCAGATCTGTGCAGATCCAAAGCCAGGAGCCAGGAGTTCTTCTGAGCTTCTTCTGAGTCTCCCACAGGGATGCAGAGGCCCAAGCATTTAAACCATCTTTTACTGCTTTCCCAGGCCATAGTAGAGAGCTGGATCAGAAGTGGAGCAGCTGGGACTCAAACCCATGCCCTTATGGGATGCCAGCGTTGCAGGTGGCATCTTCACCCACTATGCCACAATGCTGGTCCTGATTTTCTATTGTCAGGTGAATACATAGTAAAGATTGTGACAGCTCCTTGGAAGACTGACCCCTTTATTCTGACATAATGCTTCTCTTTATGTCTGATAATTTTCTTTTTTTTTTTTTTTAAAGATTTATTTATTTATTTTGAAAGTCAGAGTTACAGAAAGAGAGGGAGAAACAGAGAGCAAGAGATCTTCCATCCACGGGTTCACTCTCAAAATGGCTGCAATGGCCAGTGCGGGGGCCAGGCAGAAGCCAGGAGTGAGGAGCTTCATTCGGATCTCCCATGTGGGTGCAGGGGCCCAAACACTTGGGCCATCTTCTGCTGCTTTCCTAGGCACATTAGCAAGGAGATGGATCGGAAGTGGATTAGCCCGGACACGAACTGGCGCCCATACGGGATGCCTGCATTGCAGGCTGCAGCTTTACCCACAATGCCAGCCCCAGATAAATTTCCTTTTCTAAAGTCTGCTTTTTGTAAAATTAATATAACAGGCGTGGGTGTTTGCACTGTGGTAAGGACTCAACCTGGGACACCCATAACTTTGGTTTGAGTCCCAACTCCACTCCTGATTCCAGCCTTCTGACAGTGCACAGCTTAGGAGGCAGCAGGTGATGGCCCAGGTAGTCGGGTTCCCGACACTCACACGGGAGACCTGGCTTTGAGTTTCTGGTTCCTGACATTAACCTTGCCCAACCCCAGTTATTGCAGGCATTTGTGGAGTGAATCAGCAGATGAAAGATCTCTTTTTGTACTTTGGTCACTCTTTCAAATAAGTAAAATAAATAAATATTAAAAGATAAAACTAATATAAGTACTCAGTCTTTCTTTTCATTAGTATTAGCTGTACACGTATATTGCAAATTGTAGGTCAAACAATAAAAAATTGGAAAAGAATTACAATTGCTATGTTAGGAGAGGAGGTAAAATGCACTCAAATGAACTAGAGCCAATCAAGTAGAGAAGGCAGAAAAAGAGATAAAGAACAAATACGGAAAACACAGAGAAAGCAGTTACAAACAGGGTAGATATTAATGCGCATTGTATCAGCAATTACTTTCCAGTGTGAGGACTTGTGTTGATTTGGCTTGGGGAATCAGGCTATGTTTAATGTTTTCTGTAGCTGTAAGTTTGTAGATATAAGTAAGATGAAAGTTTTCTCCTGTAAGATGTCACGTTTTACTGGAGTCCTTGTTGTCTCCCCTGCTGTCCTTGGGCTTCTCAGAGAACAACTCCTTAAATAGTGTTTTTGCCAATTAACTCCTGCACCTGTAATCCACTCTTTTTATTTTCTCAAGATTTATTTGTTTGTTTGAAAAGTAGAGTTCAGACAGTGAGAAGGAGACACAGAGAGAGAGGTATTCCGTCCCTGGTCACTCCCCAAATGGTTGCAATGGCCAGGGCTGAGCCTACCTGATCTGAAGTTGGGAGCCAGGAGCTTCTTCCAGGTCTCCCATGTGGGTGCAGGGGCCCCAGGACTTGGGCCATCTTCTACTGCTTTCCCAGGCCAAAGCAGAGAGTTGGATCAAAAAAGGAGCACCTGGGACTGGAACCGGCACCTGCATGCGATGCTGGCTCCACAGGTGGAGGATTAACCTACTGCGCCACAGCACCGGCCCCCTGTAATTCACTCTTTATATGCTGGAGCCCTGTAATTCTGATAGTGTTTGGGAGACAGGAAGCATTCTACAACCTGACGATTCAATCTCAGTTTTAGTATGCCTGTGCCTCTGTGGCACGGGTGGGGAACCTTTTTCTCTGCCAAGAGTCTTTGGATATTTATAACATGGTTCATGGGCTATAAAATATTATCAATTTAAAAATTAGCCTGCTGAGCATGGGGGAGGCAGGGTGGGAAGTATCACTATGTTCCTAAAACTATATATATGAAATACATGAAATTTGTATACCTTAAATAAAATTAAGAAGAAATCTTAAAAAAATAGCCTGCTATAGATTAATTGAATTTTAAGTCTCAGCCATGGTTGCCTTGGCAGGGGCAGACCAATGATCTTGCAGGCCTTATGTAGCCTGCAGAGAGGGTATCCCTCACCCCTGCCTGCGGGGTGTTTCCCAGCTTCTCATGGCACCCTTGGGTGAGACAGGCCTGTCGGGGGGCACTGGAGCTGGGTCACTGCTCTTCCCCTAGGTGCAGGCCTGGTGCAGTCCAGCCCGGGCAGCATGGAGAATGCTCCGGGAGTACTTCAGAACGAGCCCTCTTCCTCTCCTCCTGCCAGAACCACAGGGTACCTCTCTTGGGTTATTCACCATAAGAATTTGGAGAGGTTTCTGGAGGTGAAACCTACAAGAGTGTGTGTTGGCAGTCCTAGGCTGCCTCCTCCACTGCTACTCCCTAACGTATTGGTACTCGCTCAGCCTTCGGTAAATTGCCAAAACGACCTTTGAAGAGCTGTTAGCAGTCTATGCTCACACGTGCTTTTGTTCTGGATGAGCAGACACCAGCTGTGGGTCTCTATTAATCTGGGACTCTAGATTTTGGATAGCATTTTGTCCTGTGACTTCAATTTTCAGATGAGTCCAGGAAAAGTTGTTGATTTGCAATTTTTAAATTTTTTTATAGTTGCAAAGATGGAAGTAATGACTTCTAAGCTCTGTTTGTCAGAGCTGAAACCAAAAATCCTGAATTTCATACTTTTTGATATTGTAACAATAGTTTTTAAAAATGTTAATTTCTCTTAGTTTGTTGTTACTATATAGAAATACAATGAGTTTTGTATTTTGATGCTATGTCTTGTAACTTAGCTAAACTAACTTACTGGCTTTAGTAGCTTTTATGTAGTTTACATAATTTAATACATAGACGGCCATGCTTTATGAAGTTAGAGGTACACTTCTGAACTTCCACTTTGACTATGACCTTGTCTAAATAATATCAAAGCCGGTGAACTCAAAAGCCTTCCATAGCCTTGGCAATTCATGACTAGAGCCTAGGGAGATTATTGACGCCATAAACAAGAGTGTCAATTTATTAAGTCAACAACAGGAGTCACTGTGCACTTACTCCTCATGTAGGATCTCTGTTTTTAATGTGTTGTTCAATGTGAATTAATGCTATAATTAGTACTCAAACAGTATTTTATACTTTGTGTTTCTGTGTGGGTGCAAACTGTTGAACTCTTTACTTAATATATACTAAATTGATCTTCTGTATATAAAGATAATTGAAAATGAATCTTGATGTGAATGGAATGGGAGAGGGAGCGGGAGATGGGAGGGGTGCGAGTGGGAGGGAAATTATGGGGGTGGGGGAGCCATTGTAATCCATAAGCTGTACTTTGGAAATTTATATTTACTAAATAAAAGTTTAAAAAGGGTACACTTCTGTTCCAATATGAATGAGTTTGGTTTCTTTTCCTTATCATATTGTAATAGGTAGATTCTCTAGAATAGTGTTGAATTGGGTGGTACAAATAGCCACCCCTGTCTTACTACTGATCAATCTTTCTTCATCAGGTATGAGTTGTAAGTTTAGTTGTTAAGTTTCTCATAGGTGCCCTCATCAACAGTAGAAACATTATTTCTCAGTTCTAGGGGCTAGAAGTCTGCAGGAAAGGTGTCTGGGGAACCAAGCTCCACTGAGCTTCTGAGTAGAATCTTTCCTTGCCTTTTCTTTATCCCCTTCTTTAAATTTTCAAGAAATATATTTGAAGGGGGGGGGGGGAGAGATCTTCTATTCACTGGGTTACTCTTTAAATGCCTGCAACAGCCAGGAGCAGCCCAAGCTGAAGCTGGGAGCTAGGAACTCAATCTGAGTCTCTCCCATGGATCGTAGGGACCCAAGCATTTGAGCCATCTCCTTCCGCCTCCCATGGTAGGCCTTAGCAGGAAGCTAGGAGTGCGTACTCCAACACAGGACGTGAGCATTCCTTCAGCACCTTACCTACTGTGCCAAGTGCTTGCCCTCTTGTCCCCTTCCTATTGTTTTAAATTTGTATTCATTTTATTTGTTTGAAAGGCAGAGAGATAGAAGCAAAGAAACACACCCAGAAATGTATCTCCGGTCCGCTGGTTCATTACCCAAACACCTTCAACAGCTGAGGCTAGGCAAGGCTGAAACCAATAGCCAGGCACTCAGTCTGAGCCTCCTACATAGGTGGCAGGAACGCAAACACTCGGGCCATCACCTGCTGCCTCCCAGGGTGCCCATCAGCAGGAAACTAGAATCAGGAGCAGAGCTGAGACCTGACCCCAGGCACTCTGACGTGGCATGCTGGCTTCCCCAGGGGCATCTTAGCTACGAGGTAGAACACTTGCTCCTGTTACATCTCTTTCAGGTAGGAGCGCGAATCTGGTCTTGGTTGTTCATCTTGCCCAGGAGCAGAAATCTTACTTGGTTATCAGTGCCTTAAAAAGAGCCCCCACCTTAACACCCTGTGTCTGTGTATCCCCCAAGGAAACTTGGCTTTTTCTAATCAATTTGCCAGTAGTGTCCACAAGCCAGGTTTTCAGAATCACCAGGAAGTTCAACAGAAATGCACATTCCTAGGTTCCACTCCAGAGATCCTCTCGCCTTGTTCTCCAGTGAGCCCAGTGATAGGGCCCTGGTCACGGCGGTCTGGGGCCCACGCCCGAGAAGCACTCACTGCGGCTGCTTTACCTGCTTTTTCCTCCACCCGGAATTCCTGCCTTCCGGTAAAGTCAGCCTAGTTGTCCCCTGCGAAACTGCCCGGAGAGACCTAGCGGGCGGAGTTACCTACTGCCTCCTTCATGTTTCCATCTCATCTCCACCTTGTCTTTGTGCTGTGACTTATAATTGGGTGTGCGTTTATCTCCATCACTAGATTATGAACTCCCTAAGTTCTAAAACAGTGCTTGGCACCACAGGGCGGCTTGGTAGAGTTGCTTTTTGGAATATGTAAACAAATGATTTGTTGAGAACCACAAAGACTTCCAATCAGGTTTCAAGTTCACCACCCCAGATCAGCTCTCACGCAGTACAGTCTTCATTATACTCACACCAGATATTATTAAACCACAGCTCCTGCACCCTGGGTGGACCTACTCAGCTGAACTCTGCGCTCAGTGTTGGGACTTGGGAGTGGCATAAAGCAGTGGTTCCAAAGTCTGGCCAATAATCGGACTTGCATAGTGGGAGGGGCGGGGCTTTCAGCAGCTCGTGTTCTGTGGTCCCACCTCCAAAGATTCCCACCCCCTTGGAACAGAACAGAGGCCAGCAGGTCGTGTTTAGATAAGCCCCCAGGAGATTCTTCTAATTAATCATCCAGGTCTGAGAACCACAAACCTAGGGCTAGTCTTACCCAGGATGTAGGCCAAAATGAGTTTCGGGCCTCGGGGTGTTGGATTCTGAAGTTTCAGGATGAGCCCCTGTGTGAAGGATTCTGCCCTTCACCCCTGCCGAAGAAATACTGTTTGGAAGTTTGGTACTTGTTGGTAATAAATGAAGCTTTGCTTTCCCTCCCTTTCTTCAAGGTTAATCTTATGCAAACTGCTCAATTCTGAGCTTGGTTCCTCCAACCCGCACCTCTCTTTGGGGTTATCCTGGCAGAGAGGCAAGACTAATATGCTTTATTCTCTTCTCTTCACATAGTATTACTGCTTTTTACCGTCTGCTCTAATTTCAGGGGCCTGTGTCTAGGAGCTGTTCAACAAGGCTTTTGCTTGTAACTGCTATTATTTGGAGGTGGTGACGCAAAACTGACTTTCTCTTTAACCCCACCAAGATCATGCAGTCTCTTTCCGTTTTCCAACTATCACCTTCTTTAAAGAAATAGGAGCCACCACCGCAGGGCTGGGGGAGAGGGCTGGTGCCTTGACAGGGGCAAGGAAGGAGAAAGTTGTAGAAATAGCTGAGGTATGCATGTGAACTTCAGGAGGGCTCATTCAACCTGAATCACCGACATGTTCAGGTCTGCCCAGCACTGACACAGGCCTGTGTGATCAGGTTCACTGTGGTGTCAAGGAGTCGAGGTAAAATACGGCAGACCCTGGCTTGATTCTTTCATTCCCTCTGGTCCGGAGGCGCCCTCCACTCTGCCTCCAGGCGCCTCCATGCACTGAGCGCTTCTTTGCTGTGGTCCTTTGTTGCGGCCACAGGCAGGACTGACTTCCGCAGCTCTTCTCGCTCCGTATATACGGATCAGTGTGACAGTTTAACAGCTAACGACTGTCTGCTCCTTTGCGAGAGGTGATCGTTTTGAGGAGTTGCCAACTGCTTGGAGACAGAGAGGAAAATGCCTCCCATGGCAGTTGTAAGGAGTCAGGCTGTGACTCCTGATCTCAAGTCAGAGTAGAGGTGGGACTGGTAAAAGCTGTGGACTGGTGGCTGGCGCAATTCGCTGCCCCCTTTAATCAAATGGACCTTAAGGCAGTGAGGCACACACAGGTGCTTTGCGCAGCTATTAACCCTTACTCTCTCCAAGACTAGCCAGAACCCGGACTCTCGGGGCCAGGCAAGTTGCTTGTGGCGAGCTTCTCAAAGCTAGCAGCTTTCCAGCTGTTTGCAATTCATCATCTGGGGTTTTTAAAGAACTCCTACTCAGAAGGTGCCAAAATGCGAGTGAAGTGAGCGGAGACGTGTTCAGTTAGGGGCATTTACAAGCGAGCTGTCTGTGCAGTTTTATCTGTAAGAGGGCTCTTGTTCAACAGATCTGAAAAATAACGCTTCGCTGTGAAAGACATTGCTCTCCATCAACAGGAAGGTTCCGCGTGGAGTCACCCAGCTGCTCTCCCTCGGGCCCGTCTCCTCTCTGCAAAGCTGCACTACTGGAGAATGGCAGTTATCAAGAGTATCCTCTTTTGTCAATTTTAGTGAATCAGAGGCTCAGCTTCAAATTAACGGAGGGCTTCCCCCCACTTCTTTTTTCATTTAAATGTCCCTGCTTCTTGAAACACTAATAGCAGAAAAAGGACAGTAAGTGATTGCATATGGAAAATGAAAATGCTCACTAATTTCAGTATGAAAGGTCAGCGGTTCAAATAATTATGCCTGTGTAAGTGGCCTGTCTCTAGCCCCTCACTCCAGGGGAGGTTACATTTCCTTACATTAGAGAGCTTTATTTCAGATCACACGTCTACCTTGTGTCAGATTGATACTGTCTGTATCTCTAAAGGAGATGCCCTCTTAGAAAATGCAAAGACATGCCGTTAAAACAAGTAGCATTTTTATTCTTTTGAAAAAACAATACAAATCAGACTCCAAAGTAAATAAAATTTTTTACCAGAGGACCTTCCAATTGGCTATTTTTATTGGAAAATCACAGGCATATCCTACGTCTTTCTTTACGTACTTTTGTCTTATTAAAAAGTATGGCTTCCCGGACTGGTGCTGTGGCTCACTTGGTTAATCCTCTGCCTGTGGCGCTGGTATCCCATATGGGCGCAGGGTTCTAGTCCTGGTTGCTCCTCTTCCAGTCCAGATCTCTGCTGTGGCCCAGGAAGGCAGTGGAGGATGGCCCAAGTGCTTGGGCCCTGCACCCGCATGGGAGACCAGGAAGAAGCACCTGGCTCCTGGCTTCGGATCAGCACAGTGCTGGCTATAGTGGCCGTTTGGGGAGTGAACCAATGGAAGGAAGACCTTTCTCTCTGTCTTTCTCTCTCATACTGTCTAACTCTATCTGTCAAATAAATAACTTTTTTTTTTTTTTTAAAGTGTGGCTTCCCAGACTGAGGCCTTGAACATGTTTAACTCCCTGGTGAGACTGGAGATTTTATTGCCACGCTCTAAACGTGTGTAACTTTGAATTGGGACTGAGCCTACATCCTGTCCCTTAAAAATACAGTCATTCCTCTGTAATGGTAGGGGCTGGATTGCAAGCCCCATTTTAGATATGAAAAGAGAGCATTCAAACCCATTTGTATAAAATATACGGTATTTGCATCTAATCCTCTGATATACTTTAAATAATCTCTTCATTACTTACAATACTTAACACAATGTAAATGCTATGTCATGAGTTGCTATTTGTATTGTTTAGGGAATAATAACAAAGAAAAAAGTCTAAACATGCTTAGTTCAAACACAATTTTTTCCCCCTGAATATTTTTTAATCTGCAGTGTGTTAAATCCTCAACTCCAGATTGCACAGGTATGTAGGGCCAACTATATTTACATTTCTGAGGGGCCATTTTAATTTCGGATCTCTTAGGATACCTGATCTCAGTGTACAGACTGATGACCACATTTGCAATGGAAAACACAAATTTTGCCTAGAAATAATGACTTGCTTTTTTTTTTTTTTTGTAAACACAGTGGCAAACCAAGTTTTATTTTACCACCTTCTCTTCTTGCATATGAAACACCTGGATAGCAACATCTCCAGGTCCATCACTATACAAATGCCCACATCCTCAGCAGCATGACGGACAGGCTTAAGTCCCTCTCCAAGGACTGATCAGAAGAGTAATAACTGCCCAATATGCGTATTTTTCTTTACCTATAATTTCATTGAATATAAATATCAAACATTGATACAAGTAATGGGCATTTTTGGTATTTAATATGGCATCAATAAAATGCTTTATCACCATCATTAGTTAGCTTCCTAACACCATGGTGAACTAATTAGTTCAGTTGGGTTCGTATGTTATATTACTTCAAATGAGTTTTTGTACTATTTCTTGGATAGTTGGAAAATGCAGTAAAATATTGCTTTTTAGGTGAATGCGCAAATTTAATATGAAAGCAATACTTCAGCTCCCAAGTTACTGTCTCCCTTCAACAGTTGGTTCAGAAAGCCTCACTTTGAAGGCTTACTACTTCTCCCTCAGCATTCGTAACTGTGTGACTTTCAGTGGATCACTTGCACCTTGGGAGCCGCCATTTCCCCATCTGTAAAATGGTGATTCATCTTACCTACTTGGATCATGCCAGAAAAGACTGAATAAAAACCCCAATAATTAATAAAAAACTCTAAAATTATTACCAAAACTTTCCAAGATGGGGGAGTGGGTACTCTCCCCCACAGTTGCTTTTCCATTCCTTGGCTCAGCCTGCTCTCAAGTTCAGGTTTTCATAAACTGTCTTCACCATTATTATCACACCATTTGTAACATATACATTGAAATCAATTTTAACAAGGAATTTTATCTGTTATCATAAATGAGATTGTAATACTGCTGCCATGAACAGAAGATACTAGTAAAAATAAATATGATGACACCAGAGTAACCAGGGTTGCTCTGCGTAACATGCAGTGTTGCATACTGGGTGTCTTGACAAGCACTGACCCAGGAGATGGGGTGGCCAGCATTGGTGATGTGGGGCAAGGCACTGGTCCTGCATCGCACGCTTGGCTTTGTTCGCCTTCGTCTTTTTGCCTGATCACTTGACCCTAAGAGCGACGAGTTTGAAACCCTGTGTTGTGACACCAGGCAAGCTGGAAGGGAGAGGTTTGATGGCCAATTAGGCTTCTTCTCTTTCGTTATACATAAGGGATCTTTTTTGTGGTGTCGGCTCAATTGGAATGTGTGACTAACTGCCTGTGAGGGTCACAGGAGTAAAATAAGAGATGCTGTTAATGCTTAGCCGATAAATAGAGTATTTTATTGGATCTGTGTCTGCATACTGCACTCTGTTTTGAAAAAAACACAGCCAGATTTTGCTGCTCTCAGGGTTGAAAAAGTCAAAGACTTGCCTGACTTCCAAAGTGCGGCTTTGCCATGCACAAAGCGCAGGTTACACCTGTGAGCCACTCAGCCCCTGTGCATCTGTTTCAACGAGGAGTAAATTTCATATGTAAACTTTCCATTTAGAACAGGACATGGGGCAAGGGTGGAGAGGAGGGTAAAGGCTTTCCTCCACCTTTGGGAAACTCCTCTCCTGCTGGCATTATGCTGAGTACGTACAAGGAATGTAAATTTATTAGCCCAATTGAACACACTTAAACAAGAAAATCTGTTTCAGGAACCAAAAGCACTTTCTAATATATACAAATAAATGCATAGAGTATAAATAAATATTTAACCTGTAAGTTTTAAGAATCATTATGTACTTTCTGAAGCTTGGAAAAGTCAAAAGTTACTTAAATTTCAGATCTGCATAACATCATTCTTTCATGTGAAAAAATGTCTTCAGATATTACCTCATTGAGTTTCTTCAGTTCCACCCAGGAAAGCAAAAAACAAAAAATGCTATAATTCTTGCTAAAAATAATTATTGAAATTCTACTTTAAGCATAGAGAAAGCTAAGGTCCAAGGATGTCCAATCATATTCTCCGTATTTAGTGGGAATTAGAACATGAGATTTGATCTACCAGAAGTTAAGCTTTTATTGCAATATTACCTTTTCCAAGTAGGATAAACGGTCCTTTGGTTGATAATCATAGATTCTCTGGAACTCTTGGTTTCCCTCCCGCCTCTCTAGCTATTGCAATTTCAGAAGATTTTAGTTCAGCCAGGCAAGGATTTTTTTTTTAAATCAATTTCTATATCCATACAATTTTGTTTTCGTTGAAGATATTATCTGGAAAGAATCTTAATGATCATAAAGAGTTCAACATGAGTGCTAACGATGCTAGACATTTCAAACATTGAGACAGGCAACATTTTGTGCTTTGCCATCCTAAAGCTTATGTGATGTTGCTCCAAAATATGAGGAGACCTCTGCAGACTGTGCAAACTCACCAGGGGGAAGTGATAGGAGTGTAAATGGAGCTCTAAGAGTAGACAGGGATTCTCCTGCAAGTGTTCATACACCAAAGTTGTGTATTTGAAAGATCATTGATTCTTTTGAACTTTTGATCAACTCTCAAAAATCTAGATCACTCTAATTGTATTCATGACTAGTTTGATATGTAGATATATTATAAAAAAGCTGAAGTCTTGCATTCCCAACACTTTTGTTATTTCCTTGAAGCCATTTTAAAAGGAAAATAATTCGCTTAAAATTCTGTTTCACTGTATATAGACTAAAAACCCATGAGAGTCCATTATTAGTATGCATTACAAATTCATTGATGAAAGTTTGCAATTCCTTAAAATCACTTGAAATGCCAACAGGCAATTCTCTATTACATTGCCATCGACTATAATAATTCTAAAAATTATTTCCTTGACATCTGCCTGCCCAAAATCACATCCACTGGGCTCAAGAAGCACGAATTAATTACTCTTGTGTTCAAGGCTGAAGCTGCAAATGCTTTGAAAAGAAATTGGCCCAATGTCCTAGGCACATTACTAATTCAGAAGTGGAATAAAAATCAGACTCCACATTATGAAAACAAATCTGTAAGCACAGGAACATCAATTTCAGGCTTTTTTTGCTGGTTAGATTTAGCTCCATTTCTTCCTTGTTATTGTCACAGGCAAACATCCTGGTTTGACTGAAATCTATTTTGCTTTCCTAACGAATTTATGTAACATCTCTTCATAAGCTATTATTTCTCTTGTATTCAGACATGTCTAAGACAATGGAAATTATATACTTTGTGAGGTCTGATTGTTGTCATTCATTACAGAACCAAGAAATACACTGGAGTTAAAAAACCACATATAAGAATTCATAAAGGAATGTTTAAAGGTTAACAAGGCAGAAATTATTACAAAAATTATCAAGCTTATTCAATCTTGATAAATAATGCAAACAAAGAATTAAGATACTAATTAATCTAGAGTCTAGAGCACTAGCTGTATTTTAAAAATGTAGATTAAGTGAAATTACCTCTTTAATCAAAAAGCTTGAAATGATTTCCAAGTTATCACAAATTTTGTAAAGATATGATTGATTTCATTGTTTAAATTCAGCTTTATTACTTCACAAAAATTCTCATGAATAATCTTGTATAAGCATTTTTTCAGAAGTAATATACTAATTAATTTCAATTAAATATATGTAAAAGAAGCCATACTTTGAAAAATGCATCGCCCTTGCCATTTGTTAATATATTGAAAAAGTGTAAACCTTGAAACATTTAGCATTGAAAATATTCATTTTTGGTAATTTCTCAAGGGGGCAATTTATTAAATGAAAGGCTTTTAACATTAGCTAAAAGCAGCCCTGTAAATCATGGGTGTCGTCAAACTGCTTCATCACTTCATTAATTTAAAAGATTATTATATGCGTAACTGACATAATTTTGAACAATGTTACATGGTTAATTTATTAACGTGGAAAAGCAGAAATGACACACTGACTTGATTTATTTTTGTAATTGTATAATTTTAGAACTTTTGCCTATGACTTTCACTAACAGAAGAAATGACTCAGTGTCTCACTGGTAATTTTATCGAGATCTCTTTCTTGTTAATGCTTTGCCAGTGGCAATTTCTTCTGGTCACTTAGTTTTAAAATATATTTCTAACAGTATAAGACAAAGCTGTCTCTTTTTTAAAAAGTCCAATGGTCAAATACAGGCTATATACTTCTCTACATTAATTATTAGGAGATGCTAATTTGTAAAAAGTATGCTTTGAGCTTTTTGGAGACTATTCTATTATTATAGCAGTATTGTTCTGATTATACATACTTGTAAGTCATTTTTCCTTTGTATTTTAAACCCTCTTTTTAAGATAGCTTTGTATTTATGAAACAACCTTGGAGGCTATGCATTGTAATGATCTGATTGAATGCTTCTTCTTCTTGTGTAGTTGCAGTTGGTAACCTTTCTGCATATGTCATGAAAGACTAAGGAAGTAAGAAGTCAATGTCCAGGTGTATTTTTGATCATGACTGAAAAGAGGATTTCTTCCCCTGGTTTGGTTCTGAATTTGGGGCCAATAATATATATGTACCCCTCTTTTTTGTTTTTTGATATAATTTATATTAAATTTATCTTATAATCATTTGTAATAATAAAAAGTTTTCTGTTAATAAGAACTTGCAAAACATTTACATTCTTCTTACTTAAGTTTAGATCTTAGTCACAAAGCAGTAAGAATACTAGTCCCAGCAAATCTTCTACCCAGTGTTAAATTTCCAAAGGTCTTATTAAGCAACAAAATAGAGATCGCTACAGAGGTCATAAAACCTGTATTTCAGCTTTAGAGCACTGAATTTCCCACATGAAATACACCCATCACCTTAATTCATAGATAGAGATATAATCAAATTAGTAGCTATAGGAACTGTTCCACGTCTCTCATTATTATAAGTGCACGCACGAAACCAGAGCAAAAATGAAAGCTGTGGAACATGGTAGACACAGTTTCTACATTCTGTTTATTTATACACCTATAATAAATTCTGCCTTCAAGTCTTTTATTTGGAAAATTCCTAAAATTATAGTGTAATTCTATTTCTGTGTTAAGAAATCTCAGTTTGCATCTATATGCTTAAAAGGATTATATAGACCATACTGTTAAATAGAAATTTACAAGAGCATAGGATCGAAAATAAAAGTTTTAAATAGTATTTAAAGCAGTCTAATTTAGCTACTTACCGCAGCGTTTTGTCTATTGATGTCGGAGCTGAAGTGTACTTTACATTATCCTCCTTAGATTGCAATTGCTAATTATCCAAAGAGGCAGCCTCCGTGGATGGTAATAATTTATTCAATGATTCATTATAAGCACTGTGGTCGGCACAGGACTAGCATCGTGTGCTGGGAAGGTTCTCCAGTTGTCCTGCAGAAATATGTTAACTGGTTTGCCCGACCAGGTAGAGACTTCTATTCATCTACAAAGTCTCCACATTTACTTTTCTCATGAATTTTGCTGCTTCTCAGTATGTACAAAGGTATAACAAATTTAAAAATATCCTAACAAATATTTCCATGAAGGAATTCTATTCAGCATTAGAGTTGACTTAACTGACTGATTAAATTCTTCTTCTCGCTCTCTCTCTCTCTCTTTTTTTTTTTTGGTAAATAGGGTGAGGAGGTAGAAAATGAATAGTTTAAATACATATGTGGGATAATAAAGGTTAGATACACTGTTGACAAATATTGGCAATCCTTTTCAACATGTTTTACCCAAGTAAGAAAAGCTATCTTTAGGTTCACTATAATCAATACTGTTCAATAGGGCCCCTTCCTTCCCTTCCTGCCTTCCGCCTCCCTCCCTGCCTCTCTCCGTTCCTCCTTCTCTCGCTCCCTTATTTCTTCGCTTCTTTTCTTTTGCTGCATATTAAAGATTAGATCTGGCAAATGAATGATCAAAACTTGACTGCCAAGTTCAATGAAAGGGCAATCAACGGCAAGCATTGAAACTAGGAGGCCAGAAGAGACAGACAGGAGTTAGCGAAGAGCAGCAATGGAAAATCTATTGCTATTTAAGATTTACTGAACTTGTCAGCATAATGTTGCTCTAAAGAAAACACTGCAAAATACATGGTATCTGCCTTGAGGGGTTGCGATCGAAATTAGACTGATGAGACAAGCTGGACAGGAAGTCACTGTAGGAAAGCGTATGTCCGCAGAGTGAAATATTTTTGAGGTCTATACAATTTCAGGATTCTACAGAGTGGAATTTGTCTGAGAGGGAATAAAAACAAACGTCTTTATTCTGCTTTCATGAATTTTCTTCAGTACAGCGTCGTAGAAAATTATCTTTTGGTCTCAACAAATATGTGTCTACAATTTCCTTATGGTGAGTTTGAGAGAATAAAAATTCTGTGTTCATGTCCAGGGCGAAGAATACGTGTCATTGCAATGCCTCTCGGAAGACACGGGCCTCAAGTTCTCAGCTGAGGTGATTGCTCTTGTGAAAAAAGTTTAGCAGTTAAAACAACTGAGTTGCATGCCTTCGCTCAGGAAAGATTGGCAATTATGCGAAATTATGTCTAATAGTTTTAGAATGTGGAGTAGTGTTTATTAATGTCTGAAGGGAGGTCCTAAATCTCCGTTCTCCCCAACTCCACTTTTTACTCTGTCATTTTAAAAGATGAAAGAACTGGGCTTCATTAAGCAAAGTAGCCTTGGATTTCATTTTTTAATTTAAAACACACGCCCCCCCACACCTATTTCTATTTGACAAGACTAATTATCTTTCTACGTTTTCACCTCATTTGTTCATGATATTTTATTAGATGTGAAATATGGACATCATTCTGTAGCTGAAACCAGTTTTTCCTTTTCCTTTTTGGTAACTTGTTCTTGGTGGTTCCTTAAAATTTTTTGCTCTTCTTGGGCTTATAAATTGATATTAGACATTTATGATTTTCATTGCTAACTTAAATGTTGAATTTATTTAAATAAACAATAAATGTAAACTCTGAAAAAAAATGAGAGGGACACAAACATACAAATCATCCAAGTAAAAAGAAAGTAGAGTTTATGGCCTTCCTACATTTCTTGTCTGTAGGTTTTCAAGTTTGCAAGTATTTATTATTTGTCTTGATGGCAAGGTTATATGCAGAACAATTAATATGAGGTCTTTCCCATACCAGAAAATAATACACACACCAAGCTGAACAATAAGCAAAGGTTTAAATCGCTGAAGGAAGCAAGAGTTGGGATGCTGTGAGTCAACTTCTTGTCAGTTTAACTGAGCAAACACGAACGGCTCTGTTTAGAGAAGGTGAGGTTACTTCAGGCTGAGGTAGTCAGGGAAGTTTTAGGGCATTTGAAATATCCAAGTATGGGTAGGGTTTGCTAGAAGAAAAAAGGAAGAAGGACCACATCTTCCAGAACAAGAACATAAGGTTCTTAATTGATTGGGCCAACTGGTATACCACTGAGGATACCACTGTGCACCTCTGTTACAGCTCTCTTTCGCCCCTTATGGAATCTCTCACCCATACTCACCATTTTCAGATCTGCCCGCCATGCTGGGGGCAGGAGGTTGTGAGGGATGTTGGAAGGGTGCACTGGGTACTCGGCATGATTATCCACAACATTTGTTGGGAAAGACGCCCTTGTCCACTGGGCATGACATTGCAGGGAGACTCTGCACACATGTTCCGTCCACACCAGTGGCTTAGGAGCTTCGGCTCATGTAGGGAACATTCTTTGTTATCTGTTTTGGATGAATGGAGTGGGGAGCAGAGGGACTTGATAGAGAGTGGAGCATACTAACCACTTTCCCAGCACAGGCATGGATGTCACAATCAGTCCATCAGGGTTTTAATGAGTTCTGGGGCAGGGAGTGAGAAAGCTCTGCCTCATCTACACTGGGGACTCTGAACAACAGATGAACAGGAAATTGGGTTATAGAGAAAATCCATGCTTATAAAACTGGAAACAACCCTGAAGCAGAGCTAATCAAAAGTGGAAGTCTCTGCTATCATAACCTCCCATATTACTTTCTTCCCTAGAGGTCACCATCATTACAAATGTAGCGCCTACTTAAAACCAAAGAAAATACAAATGGGATCTTATAAAGCATGTATTTTAAATGTTTATGTATTAATTTTTATTTATTTGAATGGCAGAGTGGCATAAACACAAAGAGACAGAGACCCAGACAGAGATCTTTCATCTACTGGTTCACTCCCCAAATGTCTACAACAGCCAGAGTTGGGCCAGGCAAAGCCAGGAGGCTGGAACTCCATCTGGATCTCCCACCTGGGTGGCAAGGCTTCAGTATGGAGTCTTCATTTGCTGCCTTCCAGGGTGCACAGTAGCAGGAAGCTGGCTCAGAAGCAGAGGCAGCACTTGAACCCAGGCATCCAGCATGGAATCTGGGCATTGCAAGTGGTGTCTTAGCTGCTGCACCAAACACTTTCTCCAGGAACAGTGACTTACTCAATAACTTTCCTATTTGTGACTATTAGACTGTGTCTCAGTTTTCACTCTAATGAACAATACTTCTATGAAACTATTGTACTTTATTTTGCCCATCTTTTCAATCATCTGTATGTTTAATTCCTTAGAGTTCTAAATCATAAAGCAAGCATATTAAAATGTTTAATAAATATATTTCTAAATTTACTCCAAAGGATTGCATCAATTTATGCTTCTACAAAGAATTTATGAGAGAATCAATTTTCTGACATGCTTGTCTACATTCAAATGACCAAGTTTTCTAAATTTTTGGATTCTGATACAGAAATGTATGATCTATACTTCCTATAGATCATGCATTTTTTTACATCTGCTGTCCATTTCTATTACTTCTCCCATGAATTGCCAATTCTTGGTTTTCATAAAGCTTTTCTACTAGGTTCTTTATATAATTATTTCATAATTATTTTCCCACAAATTTACATTACATACCCTCTCAAGAGAGCATTTGGTCTCAGGGAGTCTTATTTGAGTAAAGGGCAGTTTCTAATGCTGGCTTCTCTTAGGTATCTACTGGAATGTATTAGCAAAAGCGCTGGCCTTGGGGACCAAGAATCACAGGTGTTCTTCCTACTACTCTTAACAACTAATAGAGTGACCAAGGTGTGCTGCATAATCCTCTAACATTATCACTTTCTTACCAGTAACATGAGGGGGGGTGAAACTCAACGAACTGTGATGTCTCACATGTGAATAAATCCCAGATTCACAGTTTATCGTTCGTTCATTTATTCTACAACTACTCACCAAATGCTGAATCGTTATGAAGTACAAATGCCAGGGGCTGGGCATATAACAGAAAATGGCTGTGAGCTCTACTTTCCCGGAGCTTTCCGTTTCTAGAGAAACAGGTAACCCTGAAGCTGCGCACTTAAGAAGGGCTTTAGAGGATTCCGTGAGAGTGGAATAGAGAGTGGAAACCTGGCCTAACCAGCGAGGGCGGGGAGATCTGGACTGTCTTCGTGAGGAAGTGATATGCAACCTGAAGGACAGTCAGCAGTTAGCCGCTAAAGGGGAAGGGGGGGTTGGAATGGTCCAGGCAGAGAGATTAGCCTGTGCAAAGGTTTGATCAAAAAAGCTGAATAGGCAGTAGTCTCCAAATTATGCCATGTGAGATGATCCAAAAAGGTATGTGCAGGAAGAAAATATATAATCCCTCCAATGTTTCTAGTAAATGAAGAAATAGCTTTAATAATATTCAATATACGACCAACACAGGCGGCCTCTTTCACCAGTTTCACGTGGTTAAGTGAGCATCCCCAGAAAGAGCAGAGATTCCCCAAACCTCTGGGCTGCTGGCAGCCTCCTCGCTCGCTCACTCAGCACGGCGCAGCATATTGCTGTATACCTTTGCCACCCTAAGCGGCAATTACAGCTGATAATGTTCCACAAAATGGACAAGTGGCTTCAGAGGTTGATTCCAGCAAGAACACCATGAACTAAAGATAATGGTGTATGAGTTAAGCACAGGCAAACAAAAAAGAACAGAGCAGAGCTGGCCTTGGAGGAAAGCGATGAGTTCTGGCTAGATCTGACCAGAAGCTCACAAAACAGACAGCAAAATCGTCAGAAAGATTACTTGAAACAGGCATTTCCATTCACTCTGGACTTCCCTGAAGTCAATGATGCTATTAACACTAAAGGAGAAGAAACCACCTTTGGAAATAAACTTAGTACATCCATGAGACAATTTTGGAAGTGGCTACAAGCACACTTCAAAAAGTTCACCCTGTATCAGAGCGCTGGGTTGAGTCACGGCCCTGCCCCGATTCCAGCCTCCTGCTAATGCATACCCTGGGAGGTAGCAGGTGATGGCTCAAGTAGTTGAGTCCCTGTTACCAACATGTGGAACACATGCATTGAGTTCCAAGCTCTTGGATTCAACCTGTCCCAGCCCTGGCTATTGTGGGCATTTAGGGAGTGATTCAGCAGATGGGAGATATCGCTCTGTCGGTCCTTCCCTTTGCCTTTTATATAAGTAAAGCAAAGAAATAATAATTTCACAATATTCATGGAAAATGGAATTGAAAAATAAATTCATTTTGGTAGAAAAATTTTGAACTCCACACACAGATTTTTTTCATAACATGCATTTTTCATGAACTATTTGAAGAGCCATTGTATATATGGATTTCAAAATTTTTCCCACCAAAATAAACATATTTTAATTCTATTTTCCATGAACTTTTTGAAATACCTGCATATTTGGAAAATTATAACTTTATGTGCTTCTGATTCCTGAAAATCATGAATCCTTCCTCTTATCCTGTTTATATCTCTATAGTTAAAAAATTCAGAAAGTAAAATTTTCCAACCATTTAAAAATCCTTCTAATAAAGAATTTCAGTGAGCTCTGAACCAGAGTGTTAAGAATGCTAACACATTCAGCTTCTGATTCATCTGTGACAGGGAACTTGTTGCATTTCAACAAAAACTCTTTGATTGTAGGAGGGTGTGACTGGAAACCAAACATAAACATAATACTTTGGGAAGTGTTAACAATGATATGCCTCTCTGATTCAGATGTATATACCTTGGGATGCCTGCATTCATATCGCAGTGCCTGGGGTGGAATCTTGGCTCTGCTCCCAATTCTAGTTTCCTGCTAATGTTCAATCTGGAAGGCAGCAGGTGATGGCTCAAATACTTGGGTCCCTGCCACCCATGTGGGAGAGCCAGATTGAGTTCCAGGGCCCTTGCTTCAGCCTGACCCAGACCTGACTGTTCTGGGTTTTTGGCGAGTGAACTAGTGGGTGGAGAATCTCTCTCTCTCTCCCCACCTTCCATGTGTGTGTCTGTCCCTTCCTGTTTTTCAGATAAATAAATAAAAAACATAAAAGCTATTTACATATCTTTATATATTAACTTTGTTAGTTTTGACAGGTGATAAAACCAAGCACTTTAAATAAGACAACTGTTAGAGAAGGGTGTCATGGTCGTCTTTCAATTTGATTATTGTTTATGGCCCTTGCCTACATTCCCACAAAACGGGTCTTTTTACTTTTTACCTGTTGAACTCCTGATTTGGTAGAGCATTAAACTCTTGACTGTAATGCAATTTAAAAATGTTATCTCAAAAAAAAAAAAAAACCCAACCATTTTGAATGGCAATCAGAAATGTCCAATAACAAGTATACATATTAATATTTTAGGGGAGAGCAAAAAGATTTTAGAATTGTTGACAAAATTAAAATTACTTTAAATATTTACTTCATCTTAGCTCATCTTTTTCTACTTAATGTAGTTTATAATGTGTAATTCTTAATTTAAAAATTCACAAGTGTATATGATTGGTGCCTGCTCACTTTTGAGCTAATTTTAATCAGTGAAAGTGATTGAGAGCCCTTGGTACTGGCCTCAGTGTGAAAAACTTCTGGGGGGGAGGTGCCAGTGAGGGTTCAAGGGTTCCGGAAGAGGGGTTTGATCTGTTCAGAAAGCATGGAACAGCTGAATCAATTGCTCAATGATCTGGTCACGCTGTGGTATCATTTACAGCTATATATAGATTCCTAATTCGTAATTCACTCCATGCAGGACAATGAACCAACTGTCGGATGATAATAATTTACCAATATTTGTCATTTCAGCTTTCAGGCTAGCTTCACACTCCACCAGGCAAATGGCCCATTGATCAAACATTGGTTTGTTCAGGTGACAACTATATTATGGGGTCTGTTTATCTCACTGGCACTTAGAAAATTCAGTCCCTAAGTGGATCCAGATGATCTAGCTGCCTCTCTTTCTCTCCTTTTCCACCTTCGTGTGAGAGTGTGTGTGTGCTGGGGGGAGATATATCTGAGAAGCAAAGATAGCAGGAAAAACAGTCATCCAACAATATTGAGTAACATATATTTTGGCAGTACTTGTCTGCGCGCACGTATGCGCATGTGCATGTGTGTATGCGATCTTTCTCCTTCCCACTCAATCCCTGCCCCTCCTTTTGGTTTAATATGCCTCGCGCTTTCTTACATTTACATTCCAGGGAGCTCAACGTCATCCTCTCCTAGGTGTGCGTGTCACATTGGGGGTTTAATCAATGTTAAAAATGATCATGAATCACCTGACCTTTCTTTAATGTGTAGTCTCAGGGTGACAGAGAAAAGTTGTCTTCTTAATCCAAGGCACTTTTCTACTAGAGTTAGCATCCGTCATTCACATGGCAGCTGGGATGAGTTATCAGTCACGGTATTTCCCATGCGTGATGGTTTCTTCCTGCTTCTCTCCTTGTCCTCAGCCCTACAGAGGATAGGACTGATGACTTGCTCCGGAGCTTTTGCATCATTTCTTTTGGAGACCTGGGCTGTGTAGGTAACAGTATCTCATCAAAATGATCTTGCATCCTTTAGCTTTCAAACAGACTTGTGTCTCTTGACAAAGAGTTGTTTAGGAAGATTCTTGGGTATTCTATCACAAGCTCCATGAGTAAGGTAATGCAAAGAAAAATCTCTTCTAGACCGGCGCCATGGCTCAACAGGCTAATTCTCCGCTTTGCGGCGCCAGCACACCGGGTTCTAGTGCCGGTCGGGGTGCCAGATTCTGTCCCGGTTGCCCCTCTTCCAGGCCAGCTCTCTGCTGTGGCCAGGAAGTGCAGTGGAGGATGGCCCAAGTGCTTGGGCCCTGCACCCCATGGGAGACAAGGAGAAGCACCTGGCTCCTGCCATCGGATGAGCGCAGTGCGCCGGCCGCAGTGCACCGGGCATGGTGACCATTGGAGGGTGAACCAATGGCAAAGGAAGACCTTTCTCCATCTCTTTCTCTCTCTCTCTCACTGTCCACTCTGCCTGTCAAAAAAAAAAAAAAAAAAAAAAACTCTTCTGAAAATTAGTCATTTATTTATTTAAAAGAAAGAGCAACAGAGACAGACAGATAGACAAATACATACAAGACACACACAGAGAGCTTTTATCTGCTGGTTCACTCCCCAAATGGCTGCAACAGCCAAGTCCGGGTCAGGCTGAAGTCAGGAGCCAGGAACTTCATCATGGTTTCTCACATGGGAGGCAAGGGTCCAAATCCTTGGACCATCTTCTGTTGCCTTCCCAGATGCATGAGCAGGAAGCTGGATTGGAAGTGGAGCAGCTGGGACTCAAAGTGGCCCTCTGATATGGGACGATGTCCAAAGCACTGGCTTAAACTGCTTGCCACAATGCTTACCCCATAGACTTTAAAATTAATCCTAAAGGAAACAATACTTTGACTTACAGCTCATTTGTGATTGCTTGTTTTCAAATTGTGTCTTTCTCTCTTTGTCTCATTGTTCTTCCCAAAGAAGGCTGCAAAAGAAATGTGGCACGCTCTGAAACGAATGCCAGTAAAAACTGTGTGAGTGGTGTTCTTGAGAATCGGAGAAACATCAGATCAAAGTCATCCAACACATTAAAAGCAAAATTAAAGTAACAACAAACCAAATGAGTGGTTAAATTGTAAGTAACCATTTTGCCAAACAAATAGCTCATTAAAATGCCACAGAGTCAACATTAAGAGGTCAGGGCAGTATCAAAGAAATCGGCTGCTAATGAGTAAACGTACATAAGCACAACTTTAAGGTAAACAGGTAATTCCTCTGCAGTCTTTCTTCTATCGCCTGTCCCTTTAAAAAAAAAACTTCAGTGGTAAGCTTGCTGGTAGTCTATCCTGTTCTTTGCCTAATAACATAAAGCAGAAAAGACAATGGGAAACAGAGTAAGCAGAGGTTCAGCTAAACTCTTACGATGATAGTAATTACAACTAACTTGTAGAGCGTTCCAATGAAATGCCAGGAATCACGTGAGAGCTCTGCTTTCATTTCCTTATATGGACCAAGAATCAGAGAGGTTAAGGAACCCCCAGTTAATGCTGCTGGTCAGCGTGCACTGGTCGTTGTCACCTGGCCTCAAACCCGAGAGTACAAACGTGCAGCCTGTATATCACTGTTCCTCATCCATATTTATTTCCTGTGAAGCAGCGGTTATTCTTCTGCAGGGTTTCCCCTCCTATTAGTGGATGGCATTCATGGATGTCTGTAACTGGCCTCTCTTGTCTGGCCCCATTTTATAATGATTCACTTTCCAAATAGATCTTTTCTCATATTGCTATTCATGTGGTTGGTAGATCTACTCCATCAGAACTTTCAGCACAATTCCTTGCACAAGTAGGTGTTAAACTAGAAGTTTGTTGAATGACTGAGTGAATCTTTATTTTCAGGCACATTCTCTCTGTCTTGACCACTCCACATTAAACTCATTTATTTATCTATATTATAAAAACAATTGAAACTCTGGAATCCATTGTATAAATCAGTTTTTGCAGCTGGTGCTTTATGTATACAAACACACATGCCATAATTTTTGTGTTTTTTTCCTGCAAAAATAATGCTAGCAGTTTGCAATGGGTTTTCAAAATCATGACTGGCTTCTTGCTCAGTAACTGCAGGCTGAATATGTAAAGTTCTCTCATCTTTCCTTGGGAGGGGCTACCCCGACAGCACAGATGTTTTTCCAGTTTTTCTTCAGTTGACTACAACTCAATTTACACCAATGATCCAACTCCATGAATATATAATACTTACGGAGTAGCAGGCATTTGGAGCACTATCAGAAACTGTCAAAATCCCTTGCAGTTTTGAGTGAGTGACTGATTGAGCAGCCTTAGGTGTTTCTGAAAATCAGTCTGAAAAGAAATATCCCTGGATTTATGTCACCTGTGGTGTTCCCAGTTATTAGCTCTCGGGTATTGTTTAAAAACTCTTTCAGGATAAGTGACATTTGTAAATTGATTTGTGCAAACACATATATATTATTTTTCCCTGTCATTTGCATGATGAGTGAGTTTGTTTTCTTCTGCGGAACGTTCTTTGTTTCCTGAGAACCCTGAAGAGCAGTATTATCAGAATAGGGAGTCACAACTGGCGGAAGGGCTGCTCTGCATTGATGATGCTGTTTTAAGAGACCCCCCTGTTCTGCGGACTATTTGAAAATACTCAGCATATGATGGCATCTTAGAACTTTGGTTGTTTTTAAGATCCACACCCCCTCCCCACAGTGGGTATGTTCATGTATACGTGTATGAATGGATGTGTGTGTGTGAGATTGGAATTATTGTTAGGAATAATTTACGCATCTAGAACCTTGGTTTGCTGCATAAATGATAGATATTGTACTCATGCCTCCATACCTTGCCTTTTTGCATTTAACAAAGGATCCTAAAAGTAATTTCATGCTTCCACTCTGCAGTAGACTTTTGATGCCTGTGTAGCTGGGATCCATTCTCTCCTTTTTCCCTGGATTACTCAGGTTTTGTTTCAGGTTCATGCCCCTGCTGCAAAGCTTTTGGGAAGCACACCACCCTGCACGGACTGATGAAACCTAATCAATACTTTCCATTTTCCTGGCATGTGATCTAAGATTGTGCAATCAAGTGAACTTCCCTGGAATGGAGCTAGAGACATGTAGCCCTAATTGTGGTTGATACGCCTCCCACTCTAGAGATGAAGCAGTTACACTTGACGCGAGAACAGAGAAGAAACTGAGCCCCTAAGGATTTCCCATTTATGTGGCCCCAAAATGTCCTTCATCATTTAAATCAGTTTATAGTGGATTTTCTGCCACATGAAATGTAAAAACTCCTAAGGGGTTCAGGTACCTAAATCTGCCTCGGTATTTTTGACAGCCTCAGTGTGAACACATCACAACGTATGTAGTAAAGGTTCAGATTACTCCAGTTGTTGCTAGTGCTAACCACATGACAAGTACCCTTAACACAGAACTTCATACACATGGTCAAGTCCATCAATATCAGAACTTCTTTTTTTAAATATTCCTACACTTTCCTCATTTTTTTTAAAAAAAGATTTATTTTATTTATTTGAAAAACAGAGTTACAGAGAGAGGTAGAGACAGAAAGAGAGAGAGGTCTTCCATCCACTGGTTCACTCTCCAAATGGCCAAAATGGCCAGAGCTGGGCAGATCCGAAGCCAGGACTTCTTCTAGGTCTCTCATGTAGGTGCAAGAGTCCAAGGACTTGAGCCATCTTCCACTGCTTTCCCAGGTGCATTAGCTGGGAGCTGGATCAGAAGTGGAACAGCTGGGATTCGAAACAGTGCTCATATGGGATGCTGGTGCTGTAGGCTGGGACTTTAACCCACTGCACCACAGCACCTAATATCATAACTTCTTAGAGGTCAAATTGAAGATCTTGGGATATGTGTAGTTTTTATTCAATAGAGTAAATTTGGAAATAGAAAAACTTGTGATTTGGTTGTGTCTAGGGTGTAGACTCTGGTGAATGGATATTCTCTGTTCTTTTTTAAATGACTTTTTAAAAGCCACATGGAATAGCATTTTACTTAGAGAAGGAAAAAAAAAATTGCTGCACTAAATTGTGTATCTTGAAAGCATCACAGAAATAATCTGGCCCAGCTGCTCCATTGTACAAACAAGGGAACTGAGTTCCTGGGAAGTCTCCTGACTTTCCCACGTGTCAGTCAAGAGCAGAGAGGAAGTAGGGATCCAGGTCACCAGGCTACCCATCAGTGTCCGTCCGTCTACAGGGAGTACGGAAGCAGATTCCATGCCACAGGCATGGGAGTTGGGCGTGTGTGCCAGGGTGGCGCGTTTTTAGTGTGAGTTTATTGCTGTTGGTACCCAGGCTAGAGCTGTGACTTCCCTCTGTTAAAGACTAAATGAAATTTATGAAGAAAGCCTAAATCAACGAATTCTTACCAGGCTCCCTGTGGAAAGAGGATTAATTCCATTTGGGGACAGGAAAACTGAGGGATTGAGATTAGTGCTTTACCAGGGCCTGCAAAGAGCCAGCCTCCCAGACAATGTGCCCCGAGCTAGGTCTGCATCCGACATTTTCCAAGAGTCTGTTACAGAGAAAAGATGTTCGGAAGAATGCTGGGCTTTGACATGTAAATGCCGACACAGGCCCCGGTCCAGCAGTCTTTGTGTGGTTGTACCGGATGGCAGAGGCTCCTGGCCAAAGGCCTCCCCGTGCTGCCCTGAGGAAGGGACACATAATTACAAGAATGGAACAGCAGAGAAATTAGAAGACGGAAACACATCCCTGGGAGACAGACGGTTTTCAGGAGTTTAATGAAACCCAAAGTCATCTGTGTGTTTATTTATTGAACAAATTAGAAAAATATTTTACTATCGCGTCTCAAATTCCGGAATTTTAAGTGTATTCACTTCAGTGATGCATGGTGGTTCATGGTTTTTTTTTTCCCCCACTCTTGAATTTCTTTAATTTTGAAATTTCACTCGTTCTTCTTTCCTCCCCCAAAGAAAGTCTGAGTCTTCAAATTCTAAAGTGTCATTTAGCTCAATGTCTTTAGTTTACCAATGAGAAGATGCCTTGCTCTGGGGCTCATGTTGCACATGTCTCATATTAATACAACTAAGATATTAGAACAGGAGTGGGCATCATGGAACAACAGATTTGAGATGTCCACATCCCATATTGGAATGTCAGTTCAAGTCCCACTTACGCTGCTTCAGATCCAGTTTCCTGCTAATGCACCCTGGGAGGTAGCAGATGATGGTGCAAGTACTTGGGCCCCTGTCACCTACATGGGAGATCCAGATGGAATTCCTGGCTCCTGGCTTCATCTTGGCCCAGCCCTAGCTGCTGCAGGCATCTCGGGTACGAGGTAGCAGATGGAAGATCTCTTACCCTCCTACCCCCGCTGTTCTGATTTTCAAGTAGATAAAAATACACCAAAATATATGTTAAAATATAATATACTGATAGTATTTGCTTAAAGAGATGCCACATTGTTGGGAAGGGGTAAAATTACAGTATGTCTTATTTATTTATTTTTAAAATGCATTTCTTTCTTTTGCACTATAGAGGCAGAAAGTTGAGTTAGACATTCTCATCAGTTTCTGGCACGTTACCATTATTGGCAACTGAAAACTCCAAGTTAGAGCATAGTTTTCCTGCCTTCCAGATCCTCCCATTGCTTTCCCTCTTATTGATACATGCTCTAAAATGTTCAGTATATTTACTTGCATTTTTATACATTTTTGCATTTTAAATTTATGTATATGAAATTTTGCTATAGATATCACTTCTATTTCTTACTGTTTTTATTCTACAAACCAATCCCAATACCTCACGATATTATGTATTTATCTCTAATTTGTTAATCCTACCTGATCCATAAAATTTCACTTCATTTTCTCTTAGAGATAGACTTATAAATTGCCTTAAGCTCATCATCCCAGGAAATAACACAGTGATGAGTGGTGTGTGCCCTTTTATGGGCCTGTGCAGGAGTCGCTGGGGGCTGTGGGAACTTTGGAAACACCACATTGCCAGGTTGCTTTCCAGATTGATTGGCTCACCAATTCATATGCATGATATGGGGGTCTCTATGGCCCCACATCCCCCTAGCCAATGGGAATTATCATCCCTTCCAATTTTTTTCCCACTTTAATGGGTACAGAAAAAAATTATTTTTGTTTCAATGTATGTATCTATGTTTAATAGGACGTCTGGGCATCCCTTAAGCAGCATCTTAGCCATTCAGCTTTCCCTTCTGTGAATTGCCTTCGCTTCAAAGACAAAAGAGCACTGCATCCCATTTCCTTATCCATACGAGACATCCCGGAAGGAAGTGGGAGAAAACATATCTTCACCCTCTGTAATGTTCAACTGAAACTTCTGCTCAGATAGTGTTACAAGCCATCTATAACCTGATAGGTTCATTCACCCATTCATTTTAGAAGCATGTTTCAGGCACTACATCATACCTTAGGGATGTAGAGGGAAAAGTAAATTACACGGCAACTGCCCTCACAATTTCTCTGAAATGATCGAAAGGGTAGATTAGTGTTTTGTTGTTTTAGTTTCTGGAGCAGTAAACATCAAGTGTGAGCTACTCATATCTTGATAAATGATGAAATTTCCCTCCTGTGTTTCCTTTTCTCAGTTGGACTTTTTAATATCCCTGATAAGTTTAAATTGTGGATTGCTGGTAAAAACTAACAAAGGAAAACATTTACCTCTGCTTCCAATGCTCATTAATTCAAAAGCTCTATGTGGCTTCTTTTTTTTTTAAAGAAAAATCTTAAGCAATAACATGCTTTAGAGTATATACTTGTCCCCAGCCAAAAAAAAAAAAAAAAGAGCTGTAATCTAACCCCTCCCCCGCCACCCCCCTTTCATCCACACACTTTTGTAGTTGAGGGAAAGAAGTTCAGCAAATCCTCAGTGTAGAGCCTTCTGGAAGTCTTCCCGATACACCACCCTGGTTCCATTTTTATAATGTTGTTTTCATTTGAAACTAGATTCATGCAACTTGTTCATGTGAAATGAGAATTTAAAAAAAGTTGGGGTCTGGAAAGGAAGAAAAGGATTAAATCAAGAGTTCTGCTAGGATGTGGCCATCATGATCTAATGCACCATGGGCAGCCTAGCTTCAGGGAATACTGCCTTTCAAGGGCTGGCGCTCAGGAGGACAGCTGGCACTCAGCTGGTCATGTTGCTGGCCTCACATTGCCTCAATGTCTCTCATAAACCCCAATGATGCTATGTAGGCATTTTTTTTTTTTAACTTGCAGCACAGGAAATTTTTCTTCAATGCATGTGAGAGCTGTTTGATTCCCCAAAGAAAAAGACTTGGCAAGTCAGTTACTAGAAAAGTAGAAGCACTGAACACATGAGCACATTTTAACAATGTCCAAGTGTAATTTTTATTGCCAACAGTAGACATGCGCTAGAATTTGAAACTCAGTCCAAATGCTAAATGCAGTTGTTTTTATCTATGAGAAGAACTTGGGGGTTTCAAGCTGAGATGAGTCACTTTGTTCTGATTTATCCAGCTTGTAAATATCTGACTTGTTTTCATTAAAGAATTGAATTTGTTTGTTTATTTGCTTTGCTTTCTTTCTTCACTGATAAGTATAGGAATAAATGTAATTCTGTTGAAAAGCTCAATAAAGATAAAGCCAAGATGTCACCTGACAGTACAATGAGAGCCATGGAGGTTTGGGCAATAAGAGGGAAACTTGGGATTTCAGAAGCCGGGGGACTTTGCTGTCAGTCTGTGACAGCATCTTTACAAGGCCATCCTGGGTTGCCAAATCAGAAATACTGAGCCTTTTGTGTTTTGTGATCTCAATCGTGTCCAGCATACTAGACGGATTCCTGATGAGGCTTACGTGACATCTCCACATTTGCTAAAAAACTCGAGGCTTCCTTAGGCCTCTGCAGGACTGGATCACGGGTCCAGTTAATCAATTAATTCAGCAATCTGACAAGAAATATGTACAGAGTACCCACTGCCTCTAGATGTTTTTTGGGTCAAAACGCTGTGGCTTTGTGGGTATGTAGACACTGTGACCAAAGAATTGAGTCACAGTTATGTGAATGACTGTCAATAGTTTCTTTATGTTTTTATAAGCAAATAAATTATGACAATTAGGATGGCATGCTTTCCATTGATTTTGCTTCTTATTCTTGAACTCAAAGCAATAGTACATTATAATGCATATATTCAAAAGACCAAAACCACCTGTTAATTTGACTAATTTTTCACACAATAGATGGCATCATGTAACAAATAGATAATATCAAATAGATGTACAATATAGACTTTGACATATAATAAATATTCTCACTGAAAGAGGAGCAGTACTGAACTACCCAGGAACCAAATCAACATATTTTGAAAACAAAGTGAACAAGTGCCATTCAGAGTTTGCATGTGAATCTGAGATGTTGGAGGGATATCAGATCCAAACTGAGGTTCCTTGCTGAGTCTGTAAACGGTATGTACTCAAATAGAAAAAAAAGAGGAGGGACAAATACAGGAACCTTTTTCCCATTCGTCCCCCCCATGCCTCCATAACTGTTATTCTAGTTCCCCTGAATTGCCAACATGTCACGAAGAATACTTCACTTTAAACTTGGTGGAGTGGATTGTCATTGTGGTAGCCTTTTGCTTGTGAAGAATTTATCAGGCTCACTGGTCTGTATCCCTTGGCATGACAGAAAAGCCCATTTCGGTATCTCTGGGCATACTTCATATTTAGAAAGACAGTCTGTGTAGCAAACGTTCAAGAGTTCCCTTCCATGCCCTGATGGCTTTACTCAACCATGTTTCCTCTTTTATCATTTATTGGAAAAATCTTTTACTATCTCTTCTTGGTTCCTTGTCCTTTGTTAGCTACAAAGGACAGATTTTCTTTTGTAAATCCTTAGTAATTAGATGAGCACTTCAGTGGCGGTAGCTCTCAATGGCCTGTTTCCTAGGTTTTGCCTGTGACAGTCATATTTTGCAAAGGCCCCTGAGATGACTCGGCACCTACCCCTACTTAACACCACACCAACTGAAGCCCGTGCTCACTGCATGAAGGAGGAAAAGATTCATTAAGGGCACTTCATTAAGGGGCTGAAATGGGAAGCTCTAAATGTGCCTGCACCAACGACAATCCAGAGGAGCTGTCTATTAGGAGAGCCACAAAGACAGTTTCGGAAACTGAACTCCAGCTCCAGTGCATCGGATTAGGAAGAGTGATGGGATTAGTGTTTAATGACTTGGGGCAGGAGACAAAGGGAATTTTGACAAAGAGGCTTAGATATGGAAGAATTAACACTCTCTATTCCAACCAAGCCTCCGATGACTTCCAGCATTCTTTTCACATTCAAAAGCCAAGGGAAGAAGAGGAGGAAGAAAAAAAAAAAGATGAGTGAAGCTTTAATACTTTCCTAACTTTTTCTTTTTATTACAACAACAATACAGAGGAAATAAAAGAACTCTTTTCACTCCCTTGCACTTGAAACCTCTTTTAAAAATAAGCATCTATGACTGTATAATTAGCCCCAAGGTGAGCTCGCCCAGAGCCTCAAGCTTGTGCCAGAAGGCCCCTCCACTTCCCCGCGCCAGAGCGAGTCGGTGGACACCGAAGCAAAACCCAAAGGGGTGGAGGCCCAGCTAAGTGGCTTTAAAAGGGCTTTCCTCTCCATGGCTGTTTATGTTACAGGTGCAACGGAAGGGACACAGAGAAACCCTGCTCCATTGTAAAACCTCCTCCTGGCCCCATCTGGCTCAGACTCAAATGATTCCAGTGTCTATGGCCTGAGAAGTGCTTCATGAAATGAGGTGATTATCCTGACTACGTGAGGGGATCACTTTGGAAATGTGCTTCAAGTCTGCAAGTGCTCTTGAAAAAGAATCAAGACAACTTGGAGGCAATGGCTGAGCTTATCTGTAGCGTCTACTCCTGCTTGGAAAAGGCCACAGTATCGCTATCTAAACACCGCGCCGAATTTAAGTGGCTGACCCTGGAGTGGCATTTTATTCCTAGGGCTGTTAAGTAAATAGACTCTGAGCACCAAATGCCTGTGAGCAGTAAGTGCGTGCTTCTGCCCTGCTGCTGCGAATGGCAGAATGCAGGTGCAAATGTTACTGTAGGCAAAAGTACAATCCAAATAGTGCCGTAAATGATCTCGTACTGTAAACCAACTCAACGTGTCCTTATTTTTAACCAAACTAAATCACTTGCAGAAAAGCTTGGTATTCATTTCATGTATTAGCCCTTACGAAACAGTCCTGAAGCCATTCTAGACCCCAAGGTATTATTTAACCCATGTGGTTTAGTGGGACAATGGCAGCCCCCTGCCGTAATCCATTCAGGGCAGTGCGGGGCCGTCAGTGTGAAATCAAATACATTACAGGGAAAGAGCTTAATGCATTTTATAGGCAGTTGTTCATCCACATCAGACTTCAGTTTCTAAAATCCCAACATTTGATCCCGTGACAGGAACAGCGCCTCGAGTCAGAGACTGGCATGTTGTTCTGCCAGGAGGTAGAAAAGAGACACAGCCCAGACTTCAGTGGAGGTACGACGGACTGCAAGAAACCATTTCAAATCGTCTCAGCTCCACTGGGCCACTCAGATGCCAAAGGCCCGGAGAGCATTTGATCAAGTTGCTGTAGGGCTTGGACCTGCCTTTATTGCTCCTCACTCTTTCTACTAACATTTTTGCTTGAGGAATCAATGTTGTTCCAGGGTGCTAGAACTCCCATTTCTCGCAGCTAAATCGAAGTAGGGCAGAACCGGCTGCCCTCCCCTCAACTCTCAGTTTCTCTTGAAACCAGCATGGTCGTGCAGTCTGGTCTTTGTTACATTGAAAATGTGTAGAAATTTTTATAGATATCTCCAGCTATATAAATTGCTTTGAAAATTGTTGTAACTTTAAAAACAGATCAAAAAGGAAATTGAACAGCTAGTGAGTTTCATACCATCCAGTCAGCTTTTTGGAGGGTTGCACTGGTCTTCGTAGTAAATGGTTGTTTTTATTGTTGAGGTTTCCACCGCTTTTTTTTTTTTTTTTTGTTCTTAATGGAAAAGGGAGCCTTGGCGGAATTTTCTGATAGAATGTCAAATATGTCACTGTAACAGCTCCTGGCATCACAATCAAGCCTCATGAACAGTTTTGATCTTGGCTGTGTGACCGATATGCCGAGGCTCTGCTAAACATCCGCTTCTTTCATGGTGCTTTCCTCTGCACGTGACCTTGATGTGGTTCCCAGGCTAGATCCTGAACTCTCGTGGCTCAAGGGTGAAACCTGTGTCCTCACAGGTGGTGTTCTTCTATCCTGGGGGCTTGCAAACTCAATTCTGCCTCTTTGGACACAAAAACTGGTCAAAAGGCTTTATGGATGGGATCTTTTTTCAAAAGCAAACCAAGGGTTTATATAGTTCTTTCTAGTGTGATGAAACTTAGGCATGTTTTTTCCCCTCAGTGTTCTATTGAAAATCTATAAGCTTGAAAACTATGGTTCCCAACCTTGGATGAGCAAAGCAGTAAGTTATTGTTAAGTTGTCTGTTAATCCTCTTGTGCAAGCATTCACTAGAGTCTGAGCAAGTGACATTTTAAAAGCTTTACTGAGATTATAGTCATTTTTGTATACTTTTCTCCAACCAGCTAAAAGTGCAACTCATGTCATTTAGGATCTGAAGCTTTTTAGGGGGAGGGTGGGATGTGGTCTGAATTCCATTCACAGCCAAGTTATAGAAACCAGACTCATACTAGCTAAAGTAAAAAACAAAAATTACTGGCTCAGATAACTCAGAGGTTTATTGAGCTTTGCTTGCTCTCTTTGGCTTCATTTATCCATGGGGTGGTAGGAAGGTCCTTGTCCTTGTTGCATGATTGCATGGTCATCAACTCAAGAGTGCCTTTATCCCAACCTCCACATCAACTCCAAAGCTGAGTTCAGGTTGTTCAGCCAGACTTCACGTACCAATCTCTGATTAACCAGAGGTATAGTGGCGGGGAGGCACTCTGACTGATCAGTGCAAATCACATACTCAACTCTGTCGGGTTTGGGGGAGAATAAATGGAGTTCCTTGATTTCCAGTCTGACCGTAGTCACATGGAGGAAGTCATATCTAGATGAGCAAAGTTTACCATGTCCAGACGAGCTCTCATGTTCACACCCATTTTTGTTTGTCTTGGTGACATTGTTCTACAACTATTATATTGATGTTTTAAGTACAATTCTTTAAGCTAAGCCGAAACGAGATCAGTGAGAGTTTGTGCCTCTTATCCCAGTTGTAGTTTGTATGCTTGTGTATATTTGGGTGGGAGAAGAAGAATGAAGTGTCAGAAGAGAAATTTTAAAAAAATCAAAATTCCCTTAAAATGCAATCTCCATTCTCTTTAAATGTAAAACAAAACAAAATACACACACACACACACACACAAACACATAGCATCACCAGCAAACAAAGTTATAAGGGTTTAATTTTAAAAAAATCTGAGAACATGTATCTCTAAGTGTCTCCATATTTCTTTCATTATTGTGTTCTTTTGCTGTGGGTACCTTGGTTAAGGTCCCTGGGATCTGGATTGCTGGAAAACATGGCTAAATCTCCACTGTGCAGTTTTCCTTGGATAATCCACTCCTCCCCAAGAGTCATTACTTCTGTGATTAATACCCATTTCTTTTCCTTATTGCTCACTCTCTATCAGTATATTCACCAGTAACTTTATGCCATTACTTCCCATCTCCTTAATTGTCCCTATACTTTCACTTTCCATTCTTTGAAATAAAACACTTTAATCTTTTACTTCCTTCCACTTTGCTACAGGTACCATGGACAACTGGTATACTGTTAGAAGAGGTGACTTAACTCTTAGAGTAAAAATATGATAATGATAATAGAGTAGACATTGAGTCCAACTTACATTCTAGACAATCTTTGTATACTACTTAATCCTTATATCAACTCCTTTAGTGGAATAGAAGATCCATTTTAGTTTTATTTTGGATGATTGTTCAGCCCTGAAATCCATGTCTTATGTTTGAGAAATTCCTTATTATATGAATTTTGGTGATGTTCTCCAGTATAGAAGCTGAAGTATTTAGATACTTGTCCCAGACTCCCTTGCAGCTAGAGTGTGGACACACGATCTACATTCAGCCAAAAGAGGTACACCTGCCTGGATAGTAAATTGATAGTGAGAGATATAAAAAGAAGGAAAGCAGAGAACTCATTTCTCAGGTTACGGTGGCAGAGGTAGCTTCGGCACTCAATTTCTGGGGTTTGCAGGGATCGTAGGGTTGGTTGTGGTATCAAATGTCCAAGGTCAGCAGCAGTGTTGCAGAAATTCCATTTTTCTATGTCAGCAGTGCCAGTGATGGAATCTCCATCTATCTAGATTAGTAGTATCATTTGGCTATAGTGCTGGCTATTGCCTAGACCCAACTTTTTTTCTCTTGAGATTTTTGAGTCTGATTCTCCAGACTTCTTGATGTTTTTATCAACATAAAAGACAATGTTCCTGGAATTGAGCTACACAGAAGTCTTATCCTTGAGTTTTCTCATACTCTTGAAATAAATTCCTGCTGTTTAATCAATCATTGTTAGTTTATATTACTTGAAACAAAGAACCTTGGTGGGTAGAGGGATGCTATTTTAAATTTCGTTTTATAGATTTGGAAACTGAAACTTAATGAAATAAATACACTGTGCAAGGGTAAGCAGAGAGAATGAGGGCCAGGCTGACGTGAAAGCCTAGATGCATCTCCCACCTCCATATAAGTAGAGAAGAAAAGACAGTACCAGTGAGTAAGATCGGGCTGAATGTAACTGAGAAAGGGGCAGAAATTCTTGATTAAGTTCTCAGTTCTGTTACAACCAGGAGCAGCATAATTTATTCAGAAAATCTTTATTGTTTTAAAGATTTATTGATTTGTCTGAAATTCAGACTGGCAGATGGGGGGGGGGGGAGGCTGGGAGGGAGAGAGATCTTCCAACCACTGGTTCACTCTCCAAATGGCTGTGATGGCTGGGGCTGGGCCTGGGCCAGGCCAAAATCAGGAGGTAGGTGGCAGGAGCCCATTTTTTCTTTCTGTCTACAATATGAAAAGTTTGACCTACATCAGTGGTTTCTAACTATTGGGTATAGGGTAGGAAAACCACACAGAAAAACCTTGAAAACTGTGGGTATTTTTCTTAGCAAAATGCACATGCAAATGTGTTATGTTCAATTTTACCCCAAGCAGGTCCTGGGGTGTTAATGGACCCTAGGGCAAAGACCCTGAACCTCTTAACTTGGTGCCTTTCAAGTAAAAATTTGTATGATTACATTGTCTGGGTGAATTTGCTATAATTGGTGACCACAATATTCCTATCTCTCATCTCTCTCTCTCAGTCTCTCTCTGTCTCTGTCTCTGTCTCTCTCTCTCTGTCTCTCTGTCTCTCTCTGTCTCTCTGTCTCTCTCTGTCTCTGTCTCTCTCTCTCTCTCTGTCTCTCTCACACACTCTGTCACAGGTCAGAGTTCTTTCCTGCTTTCAGCTTCTTGACCTCCCAGAACATGAACTTCTCCCTAGCTCCTCAGCTATGGAGTAGCATATTTCCAGTCAAAATGTGCAAAAACCAACATTGATAATTTTCTTTTAAAAAGCAGGTTTACTCTTGTTATGGGCCTCTACAGAGTAGCATCGACCTTGCCCTTTCAGTGAAAATAACTATAAACCTGACAGATCCATGAGGCAACTGTCTTCAGAGACAAGACTGCAAACCCTGAGAGATGGGAGACACTCAGGGGGAGCCACACCTGTCTACGTGGGGACATTTTCTTGCTGTAGCACAGGAAGAGCAATAGAACAATGGTTCTTGCTGAGCTAAGGAAGCAGAGACCAGAGTCTCTGGCTCCTGAAGTAGCTGAATTCCTGGGAGGGCCTGGATGAGAGAGCGTGCAGTAGGAGCCCTGAGGTCTGTGGACCCATGACAATCGCCTGGCTGAGGGATGGGCTGTGCAGATAAAGGTTGAGACCCCGTGAGACTTGGCATGGACATGAAACCGAACAATGCTAACAGAGGACTTGTGGAATAGGGGGTGCTGGAATCCTGACCCGCAGGAGAAAGCAAGATCTTGCGCATCCAGGTGAGATCCTAGAAAGGCCATACTTTACAAAGGAATGAGAGCTATGTCCGGGAGTCAATATCTGGCCCTAAGACTAAGTAAAGAAACCCAAACAGACCAGTGCATTAAGAATAAAACCAAACAAGGGGATCAAAAGGATCGCTCAGTAATTTAGTTGTCTGACAGGACAAACTCAAGACCTTTTAAAGGAAAATGATATATTTCAGATCTCCCACAACATATCTTTCACCATAGCTGGCATATAATTAAACATTCATAAACATGTAAAGAAGGGAAACCTGTCTCATCACCAAGAAGAAAAAGTCAATAGAAAGAGACCACAAGATGACTTATGCGTTGAAATCATTAGATCAGGATTTTGACATTTTGTGAATTTACTCAAGGACTTCAAGGGGATAAAATGGCTGAACTGGGCTCGCCAGGTTCTCCTGTGTTGACTCCCTGCTCTGGTGCTACTTCCCTGGGGAGCAGGATCTGCAGGCTGGGATGAATCAGGTCATCATGGTGCAGTGCAGAGTTGGGGTTCCCTCAGGCAGAACTGCTAGGTGTGTCAGGCAAGGCACTTGGAGAGTTTGGCTTCCCCAGTGCTCCTTGATTATTCCAGTTATATTTCCAGAAAGCCTAGAAGTGCACGTGGACAGATATGGGTATAACCATAGACCTCCAAGCAGACCTCGTGTAATCTCTTGCTGGCATGTCCCTCCTCCTCTATGAATTACTGGGAGATGGGAGCAACGTGCCTGGCTCATAGGAAATGCTTAACAAATAGCTGTTGAACGAAGCCATATTAATCTCATAAACTATTTCACCTGGTCTGAACTTGTAACAAAGCCTGTGGAAGACTCCAAAATTCACTAATGCACTTCCACTTACCTCCCACCCCAAAGAGAGGATTTTCCTGTAAAGTCTCCCTCAGCATTTCCATCCTGCATTTCAGACCTTCAAAAGATCATAGAGAGAAGCACTCACACACAGCAAAACTAAGAGTGATGACTTTTGTCTAGAGTTCTAGCTCCAAATTTAAAAAGTGATGGTTTCCCCTTTCCTCCCTCATCACCCACATGAGAAAGGAATGGCAAGAGGCTTCTCTTCTCTTCCTCAAACCAGCCTGCTGAAAATAACTGCTCAACAGTGGGGCTTGGAGATTTGGACCTAAACGTGCTCTTGCGATTTTCAGTAAAGAGAAAGCAATTGGGAGATTGCTGTGGGAGAGGCATGGAGACCTCCCCCTCCCCTCCCTTCCCCTCCTTCTACCTCCCACCTGTCTTTCCCCTCTTCACTTTCTCTCTTTTTCTTTTGCTTTTCTTTCTTTCTTTTTAGTTTGGTGAACTTTACTCAAAGTTTACAGTAGCTGTCAAAGCTAGGCATGCCCATTAGCTGCAGGCAAATCTTGTTTGTGAGCAGGAAGCTGTAGGAATTCTCCCCTAGTGGTGTTTTCACTCTTTATGTGAGCTTAATCCAAAGGATTAACAAATGGATCATCTGGAGACCTCCTCTCACTGCGACAGAACCGACAAGTTGAAGCAGGACGAGTCCCTGAAATGTCTGGTTGTGCTGAAAGCTAACAAGACAACAGCTCCCAGGCGCTGCGCGGGGTGTGTCCCGGGGAGGCCCCGGTCATGGAGGACATGGCTTTGCTTCGTGGTGCTTCTAACACTGCTGCCTGCACACAGTGTCTTCCTCTCCACTGGTGCTGCCCCTGCTGGAGGCCCTGCCACACCTACTTCCCTGTCCCCATCTGGCTCCTCAGGTTTCCCTCATCCTCACCAGTTGTAAGCCTTGCCCCTTTTCATGCTGTGTCCTGTGCTATATGTTGTCTTTTTAAAAAATGTATTTTATTTATTTAAAAGGCAGAGTAGCAGAGAGAAAGGGAAAGACAGATACATAGAGATCTTGCATCCACTGGTTCACTCCCTAAATGGCTGCACTGACTGGGAATGGGCCAGGTTGAAGGAAGAAGCCAGGAACTCATTCTGCGTCTCCCTTGTGGGTAGCATGGATCAACGCACTTTGCCATTATTTACTGCTTTTCCGGGCTTATTAGCAGAGAGCTGGGTCAGAAGTGGAGCAGGTGGCGTTGGAACCTGTGCATCGATATAGGATGCTGGTGTCGTAAGTGCTGGCTTAATCAGCTGCACAACACGGATGCCAATATCTGGTGTCGTAGGTGGCTTGCTTAGAAGGAGCACTTGACTGTTGGGGAAGTGATTTTGGTGGAAAGTGCGCTCTGCAGGAGAGGTGAGACAAACAGTAAATCCCAGAAGAAAGTTACACAAAGGTAGGGAAGAGCTGATATCTAGCTTCAGCCTGGTCCAAGCTTTGGCTGGATGCAGCTCTGCAGGATGACTTTTTAAAAAAGATTTACTTATTTATTTGAAAGGCAGAGTTACAGAGATAGAGAGAGAGGGAGAGAGAGAAAGAGAGTGAGAGTGCAAGAGCTTCCATTGGCTGGTCCACTCCCCAGATGGCTGCAATGGCTAGAGCTGGGCCAATCTGAAGCCAGGAGCCAGGAGCTTCTTCTGGGTCTCTCACATAGATGGTAGGTGTCCAGGTACTTGGACCATCTTCCACTGCTTTCCTAGGCACGTTAGCATGGAGCTGGATCAGAAGTGGAGCAGCTGGGACTTGAACTGGTGCCTATATGAGATGCCAGCCCTGCAGGTGGCAGCTTTACCTGCTATGCCACAGTGTCAGCCCCAGGAAGATCTTTCCTACAGAATAGATTCTGTTTTGGGACAAAGGGTCAAGCATTTTGTCTCTCCATACCAGCAATGCATAGGTTATTGGCTTGGGAGAACAACTTCCCAGGCAAGGCAGCTCCCATGCATCCAAGGTCAATTGTGCATGGAGGGGAAGGATGCATTTCCTTCTGACACAGCCCCAGGGGGGACACTGCAGCATCCTCCATACTAGGGGTCTTCAAAAAGTTCATGGAAAATGTATTTTATGGAAAATTATGCATGGATTTCAAGATATTTTTATACCAAAATAAACTTTTCATTTTTTTCCATGAACTTTTGGAAATACCCTCATCTAGGATGTCCATGGAAGGTACCTCAGTAGGTCAGTCTTAGCTCATTCCAAAGCTTTAAAATGATCAGAGGATAAATGTTGGGAAAAAGAGAAAGACCAGCAGCTCTGCCCCAAGAGGTGATGCCAAGTTTGTGACCAACTTCTCGCAAGTGTTATATATTTTTTTATTCTTTTGTGTAGCATGATTTGCCCTTGACCAAATTTTCCATTAATTTTATTCAAGTAACAAAATCCTACTTCTTCATCTTACAGAACTGGAAAAGAAGTTCTCTCTCAAACACAACTAGGCTTCTCCAAAAAGAACTCCATTCTCCTGGCTGTTGCTGTTACCCTCCTTCAGGGCCAGTGCTTCAGGCTTGCTCCCCCATTCGCATCTGCCGCACTAATGATTATCGCTCTTGGTTGCTTCAAAAATATCATTCTCTCCCACCCTTCATTTCTCAAGTATCGAGGACAGCAAACCAAAGGAGACTCAAAGGAGCTACAGAACAAGCAAGGAAACTGGACATCAGATTCCTGACTAACCCCAATATCAGATGGAATATTCTGCAGGTCTAACTCCAAAGCCCATCAGTCTTGCCCCTCCCAGAAAAATTCTGCTTTTCAGCTTCCTTCTCCCTGGGCTCTGCTGTGCACCCCCAGAGGACAGTCTTCTCTTTCAAGTTCTCACCTCCCTGGGACTCCCTGAATGTCAGTCTCTAGTTTATTGCAGACGGAAGGTCATGAGCTGGTAATCCTTTTGAATGTATTGATAATTTTTGAATATGTATTTGCTTATTTATTTGAGAGAACAGAGAGAGAGAGAGAGAGAGAGAGAAAGAGAGGGAGGGAAGGAGAGAGAGAGAGAGAGAGAGAGAGAGAGAGAATGGGGGAGTTCCCATCTTCTAGATCATTCCAAAGGTATCTGCAGCATCCAGGGAGGGATCCAATTAGAGCTATCACCACCTCCTCTCATAGTTTGCATGAGCAGGAAGCTAAAGTTAGGAGTTGGAGTCGAGTGTGGATCCCAGGTTTTCTGATATGGGACACAGGTCTCTTAACCAGATCTAAACACCAGCCCTCATATTTTTAAACATTATTTTACTTTCAAATCATTTGTTTTCTTGTTAGTTTTTATTTTATCTTGTGATAATGTTCATACATTTGTAATGTATCTTGAATAAAGAATTGTGAAATTAGATATGTGGGGAAATCATTCCTCCAAGGGATGTGAATGTCACAGGTGGCAGTTCAACCCATTGTGACAAAACACCAGTCCCCCCAGAATGGGAAATTTTAGGGGAAATACGGCCACTTAGACAAACCCAACACTTCTCAGCCTCTCTTGCAGCTACGTAGACATTCTGACCAACTGGATATGGGAAGAAGTGATGTGTGTCATTCCTCCATTATCTTAGAAGAGACAGTCATGGATTTTCTTGTCTCCCCACAGCTTTTTGTACAGTTGTAAGTCCCATCCTGGGCAGACAAGTGAAAGTATCAGAAGGCTTCTGCCAACAATGGTGCTCAAGCTTGCACCACTATTTCACCTGCCACACCATCCTATCACATTAGCTCAGGCCAGACTCCCCCGGCCCCTCCACGAGCACTTAGATCTAATGCCGCTAGTTATTCAACGTCCTTACGAAAGACAGGATGATGGCACTACAGACTGTGTCCACAAGATCAATCCCTGGGATAGCCAAGTTTTCAGAGAGGATGTCTGCGTGTTCAACACTGTGATGATGACAAATCAGTTCGGGATTGCTTGTGTTTGAACACAAAAGCGAGAAAATTTTCTTTTTTATATCAGCCACTGGGTCTAGTTCAGTACCCAAATATGTATCTTAACTAATTCAGCCTGGATGGGCTGGGCTTTGTTGAGACACTAAACCAATTGAGTGGAACTCAGGATAGCTAAGACAAAGAGAGAGTGGCTGCAAAATATCTAAGACATTTCAAAGTTACAAATTGAGATATTGGAAAAGTAGTTGTTTTTAATGTCAAAGTTTTCCCTCAATTAAGTGTGAAGTGAATATCATAGTGCTTTTTTGTATCCCAGCTACTCTGCTTCCAATTCAGCTTCCTGCTATGTGTCTGGGAAGGTAGCAGATGATGGCCCAAGTGCTATCATCCATGTGGGAAACCTGGATCCAGTCCCTAGCTCTTGGCTTTGACTTGACCCAGCCCTGGCTGTTGCAGGCTTTTGGGCAATGAACCAGCAGGTGAAAAAATCTCCCTCTCACTCTCCCCATGTGCCACCCCCTCCCCTGCTCCAAATATATAAATAAATGAATACATAAATAATTCTTAAACTATGTTAGGTGGAATAATACATTTAAGAGAATTACAACTATAGAACTGAACCAATAACAATCCATTTCCACTGACACATTTAAGTTATAGTCCATTTTTTACACCTTCAGGGAGGAAACAACCCCCAGTTCTAAGTTAAGAACAATGAGTTGTTTTGTTTTGTTTTATGATGGGGCATAGAAAAAACATCAACTCCCTTTGTCTAATGTTGCATTTTTGCAGATGATATTGAATTAATGGGGAGGGATGTTAAAATTACCCTGTGTTAGCTCTTTAACATTCAAGTCACCATGAATTCACTTGAGCCATTGTGACAATATTTTCAGGCTCATCTGAGAAATGGTGTGTACTCCAAAGGGTCTAAATATCGCCTGGTATTAATTGAGGGAACCCAGATGTTTACAGTTAATGTTTTCTCTTCACAGAGGACTTTCGAGTTTTATAAGCTGGGAATACGATGAAAGCTCAGCTAGGCTGCCTTAAAAAATAAAGCCACCATCATTTATCTATTTGTTATAGAGATGATCAAATTTCCTCACATGTCCTTGGAACAGGCTGATCCTCTGGTCCAGGGAGGCGTATCCTCCAGCACAGCCAGCAGGCTGACTTAGGGCCGAGATGGACTTGTTCAGCTGGTTCCTGCGGGCCTGGGAGCCTCTCCCAACAGGCCACCCCATGCCCACGCCCAGGCCCAGGCCTGCATCTGTATTTTGAGGCCTGCTTTTCTCTGCAGTCCCTCTTCTGGAATTCCTTCCTTCTCCAATCCCAGTCCTGCCCTCTGTCCATTCTTTAAATTCTCTCACCAACCATAAAGTCATCTTCTATTCATTAAGACTTTCTGTTCCTATGCTGGGTTGTGAAGCACATACCTTCCATGTACTTAGAGTCCATACCACAGGATTTAATTCTTTGGAACACTGTGGCTTGTACCAACTATCAAATGCAGAGTTTTCTCCCCCCAACTAGATTCTTAAGGGCAGAAATCACATTGTACCCAGCTCCTCTCTTTCCTGCATATTCAAGCATGTGCGGGATGTATAAGAAGTGCTCAATAGAGAGTAGTACATACGCTATTAAAGCAAGGGATTGGTTGTTAGTTAAAACTGCTAAATACCTTTAACTCTTTCTTCTATATCTTCCAATTCCTTCTCATTGGCTTTTGTATGTGTGTACAAATAAATATGTGTGTTCATTCAGCTAACAAATGTTTATTGAGTAGTTACCATGTGCCAAGAATGGTGCAGGCTCCTAGCAATAAAAAAATGGATGTAGAAAGACCCTGGTTTTCTTTAATTTTGGTGGCTGGGAAAGTAATTTTTTTTTTTTTTTTTACAGGCAGAGTGGACAGTGAGAGAGACAGAGAGAAAGGTCTTCCTTTTGCCGTTGGTTCACCCTCCAATGGCTGCCGCGGTTGGCGCGCTGCGGCCGGCGCACCGCGCTCATCCGATGGCAGGAGCCAGGTGCTGGGTGCTTTTTCCTGGTCTCCCATGGGGTGCAGGGCCCTAGCACTTGGGCCATCCTCCACTGCACTCCCGGGCTACAGCACAGGGCTGGCCTGGAAGAGGGGCAACTGGGACAGAATCCGGCGCCCCGACCGGGACTAGAACCCGGTGTGCCGGCGCCGCAAGGTGGAGGATTAACCTGTTGAGCCACGGCGCCGGCCAGTAATTTTTTTTAAAAAAAGATTTATTAACTTTTTGAAAATAAGAGTTACACAGAGGAGAGGCAGAGAGAGAGAGAGAGAGAGAGAGAGGTCTTCCATCCGTTGGTTCACTCCCCAATTGGCTGCAACGGCTGGAGCTGTGCCAATCTGAAGCCAGAAGCCAGGAGCTTCTTCCAGGTGTCCCATGCAGGTGCAGGGGCCCAAGCACTTGGGCCATCTTCTACTGCTTTCCCAGGCTATAACAGATAGCTGGATCAGAAGTGGAGCAGCCGAGTCTTGAACTGGCGCCCATATGGGATGCCAACACTTCAGGCCAGGGTGTTAACCCTCTGTGCCACAGTGCTGGCCCCTGGGAAAGTGATTTTTTAAAGAAAGAGCAGACTGGGAGGAGGGGCTGACTTGAGCAGAAGAGCTAGATGGACAGGTGGCCATGCTTGAGGTGCAAGGGAGATACCAGGTGGTACTTGGGATTCCTTTTTTTTTTTTAATGCATTTTATGTATTTGAAAGGTAGAGTTACACAGAGAGAGGCAGAGAGAGAGAGAGAGAGAGAGAGAGAGAGAGAGAGAGAGAGGTCATCCATCTACTGGTTCACTTCCCAAATGGCTGCAATGGCTAGAGCTGAGCTGATCTGAAGCCAGGAGCCAGGAGCTTCTTCCAAGTCTCCCACGTGGGTGCAGGAGCCCAAGGACTTGGGCCATCCTTCATTGCTTTCCTAGGTGCATGAGCAGGGCGATGGATCGGAAGTGGAGCAGCCGGGACTTGTACTGGTGCCCACATGGGATGCCAGTGCTGCAGGCTGGAGCTTTAACCCGCTGTGCCACAGTGCCAATCCCCACCTGGGATTCTGATTCTAGAAGAGCAATGGGGGGTTTGGGCTGGGTGTGAATCTCCAGAAGACATTTGCTTGGAGGCGGCAGTTGAGTTCATGGATTTCGCTCAGTTTTCTGGTTGGACAGAATAAAAAGAGAAGGCTGAGCAACAATGACAAGTAGACTGTGGAAGGAACTCTGAAAGGTTTAGAAGATGACCTACAATTTTATATAACCTCAAAATGGCATCTATAGTAAAGGCTCCAAGAAATGGAGGAAATTCTGGGGCTGCTACAAGGAATTGCTTGCACCAGAGAAGAGAATGCAGGACAGATTTTTCCACAAAAAAGTAGACACATAGGAAGAGTCTGAGGATCCTGGACAAACTTCAGACCAAGGGCAACTGAACCTGGATACTTGTGGAACCCAGGACGTTTTCAGTAAAAGGAACTACCAGAAGTCTTGCCTACTTTAACAGCCAACAGCCAGGAAATCATGACGCTGGCACCCATGTGTGTGTGCATCTTGGAGCCTGGTGATGTCTCCCTTGCTGTCCAAATTTCTATCTGAAAGTGCATCATCATAAAGGGATTTCTCAAGAGCTCTGTTTTATGACTTCAAGCCTTCAGACCCATAGGTGGTAAATGAGGTTATGCACCAGGTGGTGTGGGGAACTATAGAATCAATGCTGTGAATCACTTCAGGGCATCGATTTAACTCAAAATTTTAGGAGGAAAAGCAGTTTTAAGTTAACCATAAACACTATTGGATAGAATCGAAACTTTGTATAGGTTGTAAAGATTGCTCAAGAGATGGAAATGAAACTTGGCACATTCTGGTTGCTCTGGGCTACCAGGTCCTTCCACAAAGACCAAAGCTGCTCTCTTAGTTAGCAATGCCTGGCACTGTACAAGGTGTGTTGTTGCTCAGTGGATCCACTGGGGAAATTACCACTCTCACGGCCCTGAGCATGGCTCCTTGAGCTAGAACAGTTGATTTTTTTTTCACTCTTAGGAAACGCAAAGGTCCAAATCTGGGAAATTTTGCTGACATTGTGTTGAACTCTCTGTGTATTTACCAGAACAGTGTTTTGTGGAAGAGTTGGAGTAATTTGGCATTGAAAGTTCTGATTCTATTAGTTACATAAGGTGTTCATAAAAGAGTAGCTGGGTATGGCTTCAGAGGACCTAAAATTCCCTTCAAGTCATGATTTGATGACTGTCATCTGGAAAATGTACAGTATCTAATCATTTGGACTCCAATAATTAGTTTTGCTCTTGTAAACTCATGACTGAAAGCAATTATTTCTCAAGTTTTAGGGACAAATGAACCATAGAATAGCAGCTGTAGCACTTGTTGCAGGAAAATATGATAATTACTAAATTAGACATGTGGTAGGACAATAGGCCTTTGCTAATCAACAGCTTCCCTCCCAAAGCAGCCATTGTAAACATGTTGGGCAGCCAGTTCTCAATTCTATGTGCCAGTGATAATCCCCAAATCATTGTTGTTTGGCCTCAGGATGTATCCTGTTTGTTGTTGTTGTTTGTTTTTGGCAGCAGATTCATGTCCTTTAATTACATCTGATGCATGTTATTATCAATACCAACTTGATTGTCTGAACAGATAGATATTCATGGCTGGCAGGAAAAACCACCCTGGACACCAGGGGAAATTCATTTGGGGATTAAAAATTAGCAGGAGACAATCTGACACAAATAATCCTCATGTGAGAAACTGAGCATTGACTGGCATTTAGAGAAATGTGTTTAAGGCAGAGGAGCACGTGGGATAGCATCGGATCATTGGGTTGGAAGAGGGAGAGTCTTCACTTCCTATAGCAATGAGTTGCTCTGATACTGCAAAAACTAAACTAAACTAAAAACCAGAATTTCAGATTGCATGTGGAAGCATCTAGAATATCCCAAGCAAGGGTGTTACAAAGGAGAAGAGGGATTTGGCGGCTTAATAGTTTTCAAAGTATTGCTGAATGAAATGTAAATCCAGCCATACATCTTTCCTGTGGTGTTTTATTCCCCAAAGCCCTTCAGGCTTCCTTTTCTCATCTCTGGCTATGTCCTCACAGACGTACTCAAAGAGGCATGGGGGCAAATGAGGAGGAGAAAACAGATGTTGGAGCTATGTTGCCTTCCTTACTCGGTGCAATAGGGCATCAGTATCTACCTTGCAGGAAAACCATACAAATTAGAGAAAACTATGCAGAGCCCTTGGTGTTGCCACCTGGTGAACAACCAATCCTCAAAACGTATTAGTCTTATTGTTAATAATGATATGATATTCACAATAGCGATAATGACATTCCAGAGGCAATATCATTATATATGGAAGTGTTGCAAAAGTAAAACATGTTTAAAAACAGCACTCCTTGAATACATATAGAACTTTAGAGTTCATTTTCATCTAGTATTCAGTGGCAAAATTAAGACTTGAGAGACTATTTTGGTGAGGAAAGTTCAGACATTGAGACACCAGAGGGAAGATCACAGGGGGTTCTCTGTGAACTTCAAGAAAACTCAATGTGCAGCCATTCAGGGTAGGTCGAGGAAAAATGTAACTTCTGCTATCTTCTTGTCTGTTGTCCGGTTCTTTACTGGCTCCTGGTGAGAAGGCATATTTAAGCCACATGATAAATAAAGGCATAATAAGCCACCTTTAAAAGCTACAGAACATTAAATAGAAAAAGTCACACTTCAAAGAAATCTACCAATGTTTTTGCAATAATTTACTTCTCTCATTTCACTTGCATTGGAACTTGAGTTCACTTGCATACGGATGTTCCAACCGGTAGTTCAGAATTCTTTCACCGGGAGTTGTTGAAGAGTACTTCAAAAAGCTTTGAGGAGTGGGCATCTGGTGGAGTGGGTAAGAAGCTGCTTGGAAGGCCCACCGCCTCCATTGGAGGGCAAGATTCTCAGTTCCAGCTTTACTACCAATTCCAGTTTCCTGCTGATGTGCACCCCGGGAGGCAGCAAGTGATGGTTCGAGTGGTTGGGTGGGCCCCTGCCACCCACATGGGAGATCCAGATGAGCTCCCAGCTCCTGGCTGTGTCCCTGCCACCCACATGGGAGATGCAGATAAGCTCTCAGCTCCTGGCTGTGCCCCTGCCACCCACATGGGAGATCCAGATGAGTTCTCAGCTCCTGGCTGTGCCCCTACCACCCACATGGGAGATCCAGATGAGCTCCCAGCTCCTGGCTGTGCCCCTGCCACCCACATGGGAGATCCAGATGAGTTCTCAGCTCCTGGCTGTGCCCCTACCACCCACATGGGAGATCCAGATGAGCTCCCAGCTCCTGGCTGTGCCCCTGCCACCCACATGGGAGATCCAGATGAGCTCCCAGCTCCTGGCTGTGCCCCTGCCACCCACATGGGAGATCCAGATGAGCTCCCAGCTCCTGGCTGTGCCCCTGCCACCCACATGGGGGATCCAGATGAGCTCCCAGCTCCTGGCTGTGTCCCTGCCACCCACATGGGAGATCCAGATGAGCTCCCAGCTCCTGGCTGTGGTCTGGCCCTGCTCTAGCTGCCACAGGTGTTTGGGGAGTGAATCAGCTGATGGGAAATCTCTGTCACTCTCTGTTCTGCCTTTCAAATAAATTTCAAATTTAAAGTTTAAAAAGTGTGTGGAAAAATGGAATTAAAAGGTAAAAGTTTATTTTGCTGTGAAAAATTTTAAGTCTAAACACAGATGTTTCATAATATGCATTTTCCATGAACTTTCCGAAGGCCAGACTACATACGGAATTCAAAAGTTTTTGCACCAAAATAAATTTACCTTTTAATTCCATTTCTAGGAACTTTTTGAGGTACTGTTGTATTTTTTAAAAGATTTATTTATTTGAAATCAAAGTTACAGAGGGGGAGTATTCATCCTCTGGTTCACTCCCCAAATGGCTGCAACAGCTGGAGCTGTGCCAATTTGAAGCCAGGAGCTAGGAGTTTTCTCCAGGTCTCTCACCTAGGTGTAGGAGCCCAAGGCCTTGGGCCATCTTCCACTGCTTTCCCAGGCCATAGCAGAGAGCTGGACCAGAAGTGGAGCAGCCGGGACTCGAACCAGCACCTGTATGGAATGCCAGCAGTGCAGGTGGCTGCTTTACCCACTATGCCATAGTGCCAGCCCCAGGTACTGTTGTAGTTTATACAACATTACATAGCTTCATAATTATTTGTTGAATGAAATCAACAATGTGCCACCCATACGGGAGACCCAGAAGAAGTTCCTGGCTCCTTGCTTAGGCCTGCCCCAGCCCTGGCTGTTGCGGCCATTTGGGAGTAAACCAATGGGTGGAAGAGCTATGCCTCTCTCTCTCTTCCTCTTTCTCCATATCTCTGCCTTTGGATAAATAAGTCTTTAAAAAATTAAAAAATAGGCCGGCGCCATGGCTCAACAGGCTAATCCTCCGCCTTGCGGCGCCGGCACACTGGGTTCTAGTCCCGGTCGGGGCGCTGGATTCTGTCCCGGTTGCCCCTCTTCCAGGCCAGCTCTCTGCTGTGGCCCGGGAGTGCAGTGGAGGATGGCCCAAGTGCTTGGGCCCTGCACCCCATGGGAGACCAGGATAAGCACTTAGCACCTGGCTCCTGCCATCGGATGAGCGTGGTGCGCCGGCCGCAGCGCGCCGGCCGTGGCAGCCATTGGAGGGTGAACCAACGGCAAAGGAAGACCTTTCTCTCTGTCTCTCTCTCTCACTGTCCACTCTGCCTGTCAAAAATAAAATAAAATAAAATAAAATAAAATAAAATAAAATAAAATGTAATCTATTTCAAGTAAAAATAAATGATTTATGTATTTTCAATGGAACTTAAATAAATTATGCATAGAAATTCAATGGAATATTATATAGATATTAAAAGGGAGTTATGGGGGCCAGTGCTGTGGCATAGTGGGTAAAGCTGTCACCCGCAATGCTGGCATCCCATATGGGTGCTGGTTCAAGTCCTGGTTGCACCAGTTCCAATCCAGCTCTCTGCTATGGCCTGGGAAAACAGTAGAAGATGGCTCAAGTGCTTGGGCCATTGCACCCATGTGGGAGACCTGTAGGAAGCTCCTGGCTCCTGGCTCCTGGCTTTGGATTGGCACAGCTCCAGCTGTTGCAGCCATCTGGGGAATCAACCAGCAGATGGAAGACCTCTCTCTCTCTGCCTCTCCTTCTCTCTCTGTGTAACTCTGACTTTCAAATAAATGAATAAATAAATCTTAAGCAAAGAAGTTAGGCTCCTATGTATTGTGATGGCAAGATGTTCATATTTTGCTTTTTAAAAAAATTAGAGAAATGTGCTATATAATACTGTTTTCATTTAAAAGTATAGTCTTAAAGTATGATGTGATATAAAAATGTTTGAATAAGCCCAGAAATGTTTGGAATAATAAAAAAGATCTTGAACAGTAGTTGTCACTAAGACAAAGGTTAGGAGGTGGAAAAAATGAAGAAATGAGGAGAAACCCCTACCTTCATTTCATGAAATAATGGCCTGTTAGCATATATTGCTTTCATAATAATCAAAAGGAAACAAAAATGTAGTTCAACTTTCCTTTTTACAGATGAAGAAACTGAAACTTTGAGAAAGTACTGAATTATAGAAACTTATAACTGAAAGACAATTTGGCAGGTAAATGCACCTGCCTCTTGTTACTGAGAGGAAACTGAGGCTCAGTGAAGTGAAGTGAGTGAGTTAGATACATCGGTATGGCGAGCAATGTAGGTAGACAGTACATACTTGGGATCTATTAAAATTGACTCATTCGTCTTGGATGGGGTAAATGTTGGCATTAGTCAATTTGGCGGGCAGCTTTTCTTTTCCTATTTATTAAAATGTCAGAGGAGTGATGGCACCTCCTAAAAGGTTTACAGGTGGTGGTCTTCAAAAACCAATCCTCAAAGAGCATAAGAACTCCAATAGCCTAGCTGAGTGATAAAAGTAAGACTGAATAAGTAATCAATGATATCAAAGTGGGGACAGTTCATGAAAAAAAAATCTATGAAAGTAAAGCACACACATCTTTATAAAATACATAGGCAATAAGCCACATTTAAAAGCTACAGAACATTAAATAGAAAAAGTCACACTTCAAAGAAATTTACCAATGTTTTTGCAATAATTTACTTCTTCTCATTTCACATTATATATCCCAGTGGCACACACTATTGCCTCTGAAATGTTAAAGGAAGCGGAGAGAAACCCAAATCTATTTATACATTCTTGGCTAACTGGTCTATTAATGTAAGAATGCAGTGACCATATTGTGGTGCAAGGAGACCGCGTCTCTTATTACACTCCCCAAGCCAGTCTCTTCACTGAGACCTGTCACTCGGGACTGGCTGAGCTGGTGGGGGCACTGATGTCTCAGCACCTGCTTTTGCCGACATTGCATGCAGAAAAATGGAAAATTAAGACCATTCCCTGAATAGTTTGAGCCTCACATTAACATTTTCCCAATAATCTGGCTATTTTGATTGTAATAGAATAATTCTCAGTTTTCCCACTTCTTCACTTCACTCATTCTATGCAGAACATAAAATAAACTGAGTTTATGGAAGTGTCATCTTCAGAAGAAATGATTTTGAAAAGTTAACTTACTGATCTAGTGATTCAACCCAAAGTGCCAAAGCAGTGCCGGTACTTGGAGCCGTCAGGGTCATCCTTGAGCAGATGAGCTCTGCCCATCCTCCTCTGGCTCACCCCCAAGTTGCCTGAGTGAGACGTTGGCCTTGCCACATGGCAGGAAAATCGAAGCTGAAGTCAAGAAAACCGCAACATCTGGAACAGGAGGAAAGATTTCACTGGCAAGAACTTGACAAACTCTGAAAACAAAGTTCTAGACTTGACTAATTTATTTTGGCTGCAAAGCCGAGCTCAATGCAAAGCTCAAAGAGGATTTGTCTGAGGCTCCGTTCAAAGAAATAAAAAGCCAACCCGCACTAAAATTAATGCATCGACTGCATAAACAGTCAAGATAGTTATCTGATACTGAGGGAATAGAGCCACACTAGGCCTTTTTGTTATTTATGGGATTATTATTGGAGGAAACAGAAGCAATTAGATATCCCCTTGCTTTCAGAGCAGGGGAAGGAAAAAAGGTGTCAAACATAGTTTTTCAATTTGGTCTCTTGATCATTTCGTTCTCGCTACATTTTAAAATCCAAATATACATATGCCCCCAGTGCCCCACTGGTGTCTCAGCTATTCCTTTGACTATTTCTCCTTTATTCTTTGCAAGTTCTATGAATTTTGGATGAAGTATGTAAAGACTCAAAAATAGCTAAAAATAGAAGTAGCGTCTTTAAAAACAAAGTGCATTTTTTATGTGATTACAGAATAATACGTATGTGTGTGTGTATGTGTGTGTGTATGTGTGTGTGCACATGATAGAAAATAGAGAGATAGGAAAAGAGTCTTTAAAATAATTTGGATTGTAGAAATATTTGCTACTCTTTTGTCTGCCCAGCTTCGAGGGCCCCCGTTTTAGGAATACTTCCCTGATTACGAGTCTTTTGGGGAGTACAAGGAGGGTGTGGTGTGCACCTTTGGTGTCTAAAGACACGCACTCCTGGTCAGATATTTGAACATGGACCGAGTGACGCAAGAAGCAGGCCCGGGGTGGGCATTGCGGTGTAGCAGGTGAAGCCACTGCCTCCAATGCCCGTATTCCATATTGGAGTACCTGGGATTGAGGCTTGACACCACTTCTGATTTCAGCTTCCTGCTAGTGTGTACCCTGGAAGGCAGCCGATGATGGCTTCAATATCTAGGTGTTTGCCACCCCAGTGGGAGACTTGGATGGAGATTCTGGTCCCTGACTTTGGCCTGGTTGTTGTGGGCATTTAGGAAGTGAACCAGTGGATGGAAGATCTCTCTCTCACTCTCCCCCACCCTCCACTTTTCAAATAAATAAACTTATTTTTTGTTTGTTTTTAAAGAAGAACGGACACTTGGTGTAGTGACTAAGGTCACTGCTTAGGACACCTGCATCCTAAATCAGAGTGCCTGGTTCTAATCCAGGCTACTTCACTTCCAATCCAGCTTCCTGCTAAGACACACCTTGGGAAGCAGCAGGGGATGGCTCAAGTACTTGTATTCCAAAAGGAGTTTGGGACTCCCGGCTTTGACCTGCCCAAGTCTCATCTGTTGTGGGCTTTTGGGGGAATGAACCAACACAAGGAAGCTCTCTGTCTGCATCTGTCTCTTCCTTTCAATTAAAATGAAATTTAGAAATAGAAATAGAGGGGCCAGTGCTGTGGTGCAGCGGGTTAAAACCCTGGCCTGCAGTGCCAGTATCTCATATGGGCACCGGTTCAAGCACCAGCTATTCCACTTCTGATTCAGCTCCCTGCTAGTGTGTCTGGGAAAGCAGCAGATGATGGCCCAAGTCCTTGGGCCCTTGCACCCATGTGGGAGACCTGGAGGAGACTCCTGGCTTTGGATCAGCTCAGCTATGGCCGTTGCAGTCATTTGGGGAGTGAACCAGAGGATGGAAGACTTCTCTCTTCTCTTTCTCTGTACCTCTCTCTGTAACTCTATCAAATAAATAAAATAAATCTTTAAAAAATAGAAATAGAAATAGAAATAAAGCAGGATTTGTAAGGAATTTGCTCTGATCTGTTCTCCAGTGGCCACAGTGAGGGTGTATTCTGTAGTCCACTGTTGGCAGTATCTATGATGCCAGCTGAGACATCCAATGTCATGAAGCAGAGACAGTTAGATTTCAATGCTCCTGTGCATTCCCCATGATCCATTCAGTAAATTGCTTTCACACTTAAGTCAGACAAAGTCTCTGTTTCTTGAAGCTTAGACTCCAGATTGATATTCCTAGAATTCCTTTGTTCAGAGACACCTGCCACTAATATTTTAATGTGTAGTGTTCTGACCTTTCCTCTATACCTGTAGAGGATCTTCATCTTTCTATGGTTGGGACAGAGTTCTTGATACCAGGTTGAAAGAGTAGCAAGACAGAGTTTCCTTTCCTTTGATAAGCATACAGGGAGTGTGTTCCCTGACTATTCACAGAAGCACACAGCATATTTGTAATTTCCCTTAGCTTTTGGTAAAAGTGACGAATGATGAGAAAGTATCTAGAATAGCACTGGGACACTTGAAGTGGGTGATGTTACTTCCCAATAATAACAGGGAGAGTTCTGACCTCACCTCTGAGAGCCCCCTACTTCCCAGGTCCTCTGCTGAGTGTCTCACACAGTTTTGGCACATTTACTCCTCCTAAAATTCCTTACATGGAAGTTATGGTTTTGTGAAGTAGACATTGTTGTTAATTTCATTTTACGGATGATAAGATGGAAGCTTAGAAATGTTAAATAACTGATCTAGAATCACAAAGAGGAAGGAACAGCTCTAGAATTTGTGCTCAGCTTGGCTAATTTTAGAGACTTCTTTCCTAATCATATTCCGACCCTACCCCAAGGTGGGGCTACGTGGGAGCTTAGGTCATTTGCAGGCTGGCTGGTCCCTAGAGTGTTTACTGCAGTCTGTCTCTGTGAGGGCACTGTTTTAGCACTCATGGGCAACGAAGAAATAGAAGGTGTGCTCCTTTAATTCAAGGCACATTAGTAAAGCAATCAGCCTTTAGAGAATGCACTATGGTTTACACAACATTTTAATATGGATCACCTTACTTAGTGTTTTGAAATGACTTGAGAACAAGTACAAAGAATAAAGCCAAAATATGCAAAGGAACTTGAGGTTAAGAAAAAGTGAGGAGAAAGAATGTGAGGTTAATAAGAGTGAGCTTCAAAGGGAAAATGGGGTTTTTCAAGGAATCTCATGAAGATAATTTTGGTATGTGATGGTGAACAGAAAGAGGGAGTTCCCTCCATTAGGTTGTGTATGCGGAAAGCTGTCCGCAAGTCGTGTTGAATTTGCTGGGATATATTTAAAATCTGAAGTGATTGACGGACTTGGGGTTAATTTTTCCTCTTAAAATGAAATCTTATCAAGGATTGGTTCAACAAGAGAGTCGAGTGAATGAGATCAATTAAAAACTCCAGCAGAGCCTCAAAGTGCCTTAGCCCTGTGCATGTACAGTGTGAGGTCCTCCTAATGACTGCTGGTGGGCCCACTCAAGGAGTCCAGTGCTGGGGAGAAGGACAGATCAACAGGAAAGAACGGGGGGAGGATGAGGTACTGGGTCGTGTGGCTCTGCTGCTGAGGTAGGCTTTATGGAGGGAGTGCGATCATCGACACCTTCTGGCACCTGGAGTAAGAAAGCTCCCTTGGGAGCTGTGTGCTCCTCTCCGCAGCAACTCAGCCTGAGTAACTCAGAGCAGCCAGCTGACACTAAGGGTCACAAGTCTTCCCCTCTCCCTGCTTTTTCTTTTCTTAATGAGCTTGCATTTTCTTCACAAATATGTTTGAAATTTGATGTTTGGGGCCAGCACTGTGACATAGCTGGTAAAGCCCCCGCCAGCAGTGGGGGCATCCCATGTGGGAACCGGCTCAAGACTTAGTTGCTCCACTTCCCATCCAGCTCCCTGTTAATGTGCGTGGGAAAGCAGCAGAAGATGGTCCATGTCCTTGGGTCCCTGCACCTGCATGGGAGAGCTGGAAGAAGCTCCTGGCTCCTGGCTTCAGATTGGTCTAGCTCTGGCCATTATGGCCATTTGGGGAGTGAACCAGCAGGTGGAAGACCTCTCTCTGCCTCTGCCTCTCTGAAACTCTGCCTTTCAAATAAATAAATAAATCTTAAAAAAAAAAAAAAAGGAGAGAAAGCGTTTTCTTTCAGCTTGAACCAAGATGAAAGGAGAGCCCGTGAGGCATGAGCCCTTGTGGGGAGGTGGCCCTGCAGGGGCTTCAAAGGGCAGTCCTCTGGAGGGTGACTCTTCCCAGGTACCGGCCCTGGGGTGAACACAGCCAAGCGCACAAACCATTGGAGGATTGAGCCAGCTGTCACATCTGAGTTCTAACTGAATGCAAACTAAGACATTCTCGGGAAGAATTTTGACTATTATTTTTGTCAGTAACTTGCCAAAATCATGCAAATTAAATCAAAGGAGCCTTTGGAGAGTATGTAAAAGGGGGTGTTCGGCTAAGGTCACCTCCCTGGGAACGGTTTGCAAGTGTCACGGCCATGGCTGCAACCAGATGCTGCAGCCCCTCTGCCTTCCAGTCAGCCAGGGGATGCTGCCCATCAGAGGCACCGTCGGGAGCAGGAACGCTACTTCGTGCTCTTGTTATGGTCAGTTGCTCTTTTGCCCTCATGTCTCGACTGTTTTATGGCTTTCTCTGTAAGAGCTTCAGGTCAGAAATGATGTTGGCCCATAGGGTGTCCTTCCCCGCGCCCCATTGTTAAGCAGGCAGTCTTTATTAAGAGTCTCCAGAGCTCCCACCATGGGAGAAGATGCTGCCCACCGCCCTGGCCCCGCGGTGGGACATATGACATCTGCATTTGAAATTTTTTCCTGGGAGCAGAAAGAAGCGGATGCTCTCCCTTCCTCTGCCAGGAACCTGCTCCATGTAGTGCTCATTGTGCCGAGCGTAAGAAGTAGGTTTCTGACACAGCGACTATGCAAGTTCCTGACTTGAACTGGCAAGAGGAGGTGCTGCCCCCTGGCAACTGTTCCTTGGAGCTCTACCCTTCCTTCACCATCTGACCCCCGGCCACTGTGCCCTGCCACACACTTGTCCTGATGGGAAATCACAGCCTTCTTGTTGTGCCAATCACCTAGATGCCACATGTCTTTTATAAAAATGGACGCTTTCCTGTACATCCTTATGGAGTACAGTTTCAATACATGTACACATGGGTAATGATCAAATCACGGTAATTAGCATACTTATCACCTTAAACATTTGTAATTTCCTAGGTTGATAGCATTCAAACCCCTTTCTTCTGGCTGTTTTGAAATATGTGATTTTTAATTATAGTCACCCTACTGTGCTACAGGACACTGGAATTTACTCTTTCAATTTAACTGTTACTTTGGTACCTATTCTCCAGCCTTCCCCTATCCTCCTATTCTCCCCAGTCTCTGGTAAGCACTAAACTGCACTCTCTTTCAATGAGAGCCATGTGTCTATCTTCATATAGCGTGAGACCATGAGGCATTTGTCTTTCTGTGCCTGACATTTTGCTGAGTACACTGTCCTCCAGGCTCCTCTCTGTTCCTCCAGATGCCAGGATTTAATTCTTTTCAATGGCAGAATAGTGTTTCATTGTGTAGATATACCAGAGTTCCTTTACCCATTCATTCACTTCTGGATACCTAGGTTGGTTCCCTAACTTGGCTACTGTGAATAATTTCTGCAATGAGAATGGGAGTGCAGATGTGTCTTTCACAGGCTGATCTCATTTCTTTTGGATACATATACAGTAGTGGGATTGCACTTTAAGTTTTTTTTCAAGATTTATTTTATTTATTTTAAAGACAGAGCTACAGAGAGAGAGGTAGAGACAGAGAGAGAGAGGTCTTCCATCTGCTGGTTCACTCCCCAGATGGCTGTAAGGACCAGAGCTGCACCGATCTGAAGCCAGGAGCCAGGAGGTTCTTCCAGTTCTCCCACATGGGTGCAGGGGCCCAAGGACTTGAACCATCTTCTACTGCTTTCCAAGGCCATAGAAGAGAGCTGGATCGGAAGAGGAGCAGCCGGGACTAGAACCGGCGCCCATATGGGATGCCGGCGCTTCAGGCCAGGGCTTTAACCCACTGTGCCACAGCGCCAGCCCCTGCACTATGAATTAAATGGTAGCTCTATTTTTGTTTTTTGTTTTTGCAGGCACCATCCTAGTATTTTCCATAACGGCTTCTAATTTAGATTCTCACCAACAATGTATCCGAGCTCCCCTTTCTCTGCATCCTTGCCAGTTTTGTCACATTTTGTCATTTTGATAATGTCAAATGACAAATGTCACTTGCAGCAGTATTTTGCTATTTGTCTCTTTCTCCCCAAACGTTCAACACTAAGTGAATTCTGAGAGGCACTAAGCTCTAGCAATGTGATTACCAAATTTTCATCATTTATAATATTTGCTATATCCACCTCTCCTAAATATCATATACTTATTATTTTTATATTAGTTTTCTTCATCATAGAAATCTAATGTTTATATTTTAAAATTGAGGAATGACAGAGTAAAATAAACTGAACCTATATGTACTGCTCATTAAGTGTCATATATGTGTGTGTATATATGTGTGTGTGTGTGTGTATATATATATATATATATGCTACAACTGCTACAAATATAGAGTATTCAAATATTTATTTATTTATTTATTTTGACAGGCAGAGTGGACAGTGAGTGAGAGAGACAGAGAGAAAGGTCTTCCTTTGCCGTTGGTTCACCCTCCAATGGCTGCCACGGCCGGCGCTGCGGCCGGCGCACCGCACTCATCCGATGGCAGGAGCCAGGTGCTAGGTGCTTTTTCCTGGTCTCCCATGGGGTGCAGGGCCCAAGCACTTGGGCCATCCTCCACTGCACTCCCGGGCCACAGCAGAGGGCTGGCCTGGAAGAGGGGCAACCGGGACAGAATCCGGTGCCCCGACTGGGACTAGAACCCGGTGTGCCGGCGCCGCAAGGCGGAGGATTAGCCTGTTGAGCCACGGCGCCGGCTCAAATATTTATTTTTTAAAAGGACATGTGTGGGGCTGGTGCTGTGGTGTAGCAGGTAAAGCCGCTGCCTGCAGTGCTGGCATCCCATATGAGCGCCAGATCGAGACTCGGCTGCTCCACTTCTGATCTAGCTCCCTGCTAATGCTCCTGGGAAAGCAGGGCGAGATGGCCCAAGTGCTTGGACTCTGGCACCCATGTGGGAGGCCGAAAGAAGCTCCTGGCTTCAGCCTGGCTCAGCCCTGGCTGTTGAGCCCATTTGAGGAGTGATCTAGTGGACGGAGAATCTCTCTCTTTCTCCTTCTCTCTCTCTGTAACTCTGCCTCTCAAACAAACAAATCTTTTTTTTTTTTTTAACAAAAGGAAATGTGATGTCACTATCAGAAGTTCAAAAGCCTGTTTTGATGCACTAATTAAGCTATTTAAATACACAGCAAAATAAATAACGGTGAACTATAGATGGTTATGCTTCATCTAAAAGCATCTGTGTAACTAGATGTTACTGTATCATCCATTTGATAAATATTTATTGAGGGCCTACAATGCATAAGGCATTGTTTAGACATGGGGAATACAGCAGTGATGAACTAAGACAAAAATTTCTATTTCTTCATCCATTCTATTTGGGAAGGGAGACAAGAGACACAATAAATAAGTAAAAACATGTCGTTTGCCAGGTGGTGACAGGGCATTGGAGCAGAATAAAGGAGGAGGAAGAGACTGAGTGCTGGGTTAGGGAGCGGGGTGAGTTTCAAAATTTAAACAGTTGTCAGACAGAGCCTCGTATTGAAGACTTGAAGGTAGCCAGGGATTAGACAGCTATGGGGGTGGGGAGTCCAGAAAGCATGCAGAGCCGGAAGCAGCACAGGGCCTGGGTATTTGAGGAGCAGCCAGAAGCGGCAGCACTGCTGTGGGGAAAATGGGCACAGGAGCTGCATATGGAGCGATCTTTCTCTGCCTCTTCCATCTACTTGAGTGTGTCTCTGGTAAAGTTAGTTAATCGCTCAATAATGCAGTGTCTTAAATTGGAGGAAGAATAATTCCCTTTCACATAGCTGTGCTCTACTTAGTGAAAACATATGTAAAGCAACTACCTCATTATCTGCTACACATTAGAGATCTGGTTGATTATATGTATTATTGTATGTAGTAGGCACTTGATAAATACGTAGTGATGGCTAGGAGGCTATATTTTGATTTGCAAAATGACTATTCATTTTGCTTTTTCTTCAGACTTCAACAATTAAGTGAAGGTTCACTGCAGTGGCTTAGCGGGTGAAGGCCACCACCTGTGGTGCCGGCATCCCATATGGGTGTCTGTTCAAGACCCGGCTGATCCACTTCTGATCCAGCTCTCTGCTATGGCCTGAGAGAGCCATGAAGATGGCCCAAGTCTTTGGGCCCCTGCTCTCCTACGTGGGTGACTTTAAAATAAATAAATAAATCTTTAAAAAAACCAATTAAGTGAATGATAGGTGTTTGGAAGCACTGTGCTACTCAAATTGTAAATGAAATTCGGTATGCTCTAGGGCCTTCAGGAAAGTCTAGTGGAGTTGGAGAGATAAGAAGTATAGAGACTAAGACTGTCCAAAAATTATTCAGCTTTTCTTTTAATCATACTGATGGATATGTGAAGTTAGGTGTTTATGTTGACTTGCTTTTAAGCATACAATGTGCCTGCTAGTACTCTATGTTACTCATTGGGGAATGCTTTAAGCCCTAGGGCAAAAGTTGACCAGAGGCAGGTGTTAAGATACAGTCTCTATCAGCCTAAGTAACTAGGAGATAACCCTCCCTACTCACCTAGCAGAAGTAAGAAATACACCACTGAAACTGATCAGTTGTGACCACTGCTTCATGTGCCTTAAACTGACAAAGACTATATAGGAAACAATATGAGGGCACAATCTATGGTTTATGTCACGTTCTTATAATATCTATAGCAAGACAATAAAACCAAGATAACGTTGAAGGATAAGAGAGACATAGAGAGACAAAAATGTCATTGTTGTGTTAAAAAAGGAGTTGAAGAGAGACAGACATTTGGTGCAGAAATGGTGATAATGTTGCCTGAGTTACCCACATCCCATATATAGGAGTGCCTGGCTTTGATTTCCATGTTTGCTCTTGATTCCAGTTTCTGCTAATGCAAACCCTGGGCAACAATGAGCATGGCTCAAGTAGCTGAATCCCTGCCACTCGTGTGGGAAGATCTATACTGAGTTCCTGGCTTCAGCCAGGGGATGCCTGTTTGTCTGACGACTTCTTTGTTTCTCAGATTGACAAAAAAGCCAAAATCTTAAAATTTAGAAAGATTTAAAGAGCATGAAATATATTATGACTGGATGAAAAACAAGGTTTTTCAATCAACATATACATTTACTGACCTGCCATTCCTGTTCCATGCTTGACCAACTTTTTGAGATATCTACAAATAAATTTGAGAGCACTTTTAAAAAAAGGTTTTATTTATATTTTAATTTGACAGGCAGTGAGAGAGTGAGTGCGAGAGAGAGAGAGAGAGAGAGAGAGAAGAAGAGAGAGAGAGGAGAGAGATCTTTCAACCATTGGGTCATTCCACAAACGACCACAATGGCCAGGTCTAGGCCAGGCTGAAGCCAGGAGCTGGGAACCTCACGTGGTTCTCCCATGTTGGGGCAGAGGTCTCAGTACTTGTGTCATCTCTGTTGCTTTCCCAGGCACATTAGCAGGGAGCTGTTTCAGAAACTGGGCAGTGGGGACTTGAACTGGTGCTGTAGTGGCATGCGGTAGCCTAACCTCCTGCGTTACAACCCTGTCTCTAATAGGAAGACACTTGCAGTGCTCTTTCCCAGTTCTTGAACATCAGCAGCATGCGCTTTGCAAATCTTAGTACTGACAATTCAGTTGTTGTCCAAAAAGGATGAGAGTCGTTATAAGAAAACAAAAATTATTACCAGAATAGAATATAGACACATTGTGGATTACTAAAGGAAAAAAGTTTTGACACATGTCAGTCTAGAATGGAAAATATGTCTGCTTTTAAAACAGTGAACTTGCCAAATTCAGGATCCAAGGTTTGTTCTTTCCCAAAATAAACAGGAATTCAAGAAACAACTCCTGGACCACTAGTTCTCGGCTTAATGTTTCCATGAATTCATTTGTCCCTCATCACTGGGCCTTCCTGTACTGGTAATTTTGATTCCTTCTGTCACTCATGTCAAATGTTCTCCTTTCCCTGCTTCAGTCTATCATCAGTGGCTGTGAAGGGAAATGTTAAGTAGGAATTTAATAACATCTTGCTAGAGAATTCTCCTCTGTTGGTATTCATTCCAAGCCAGGACATGAGGGGACTTCGTTTTTTCATGATGCCTCTAGTCTTTCACACCTAAATAAAATTCTCCAGCTCTATGCTTTACTAAATATAATACATAGCTCTTATTCGGAGTGGGGGATCTCATTTTATAAAGACAAAATGTTGCTAAGTAATTTATTTTCAACTTTCCAAAGAAATGCATAATTTTTGTTAGAAGCTAAACTTGATTTTTTTTACAAGTGCAACATTTTTACAGAATGTTACTTTAAATTCAGAACGCTAAGAAGTAGTCAAAACGTGGTACCAAATTAATCCTGAGCTCACACATTTCAATTTAATTCCCCTTTAACCTTCACTATATTTCTATTTTTGGTCTGATTTAGTCAAGCTCTCGTTGATGTCTTCTCTTTCCCAGGTAATCCTTTTTCCCCCCACTGAATTGCCAGCAGGTGAGAATTTGCCAGTACCAATGTTATTCTTTGTTTTCACCTCCACCCACTGACAACTTTTTTACATTCTCTTCTCTTTCTTCCACACTGTCCCCATCTGCCATCCCCTTGTTCTGCTTTGAAGCACCACACAAAATGTTGTTGATTTAAGAATGAGATTTGTTTTTGTTGCAGAACTTTCAGTATCCACAAACATCAATGATGAGATTCCCTCATTGGGAAAAGCAAGGCAAAGAGGGTAGGCTAAACCGGGAAGAGGAAATGGACTCAAGAGTAGTGATTTTTATCTCCCATCTGGCTCTCCTGAGAGGCAGAGCAGCCCTGCTGCCCCTTCCTCTAACCTCCGTGTTCCCCTCTACCCTCTCTGCCCTGCAAAGAGGTTGCTCCTGTGTCCAGCGCTGCTCCCAGAATCCTTTGCTCCCTTCTGCCCATTGGCACTCTGGTCCATGAGGACTCAGATCCCCCTCCCTCTCTCCTTGCTTCTCATGTCCTGCACTGACCACACCCGTGCTTAGTCACAGCTCAAAGCCCACAAGGGTAGCTTCTGTGTCAACTTTTCTAAGCCTCTTCCTGGTGTTAGGAAAGCGCCTTGCTTAAATACTGCTCTCTGTAGTGGACGTGCACTCAAGGAATGAGCAGGGCGCTAATTGACTCCCATTGACGTGTAAATGGGTTTAGAGCCAACTTAGGAGGCCTTGGGCTATTGGTGCTGGAGGCACAGACCCAGAGAAGCAAAGTGAGCAGCCTGACACTCCTCCCCTGGCTGGGGTGGGCTTGGGATTCACCAGCCTCCAGACAATCTGGCTAGTCTGCGTCTTTGCTTCCTTCTGGGTGGGTAAGGAGCCTGTTGCAGAGTTATGTTGTTTATGGCCATTATTTCTAAGTGTCTGGGGAAGAAAAGAAAAAGGAACAACCAAGACAACCAAGGGCCTCGAATTTTCACCCCAGCTTATGAAAAGACAAACAAATTCACTAGTTCCGATAGTCACCAGTACATCTTCATTTCAGCATTTAGATTCTTTTGTATACACTTGATGCATTTGTTTCTCAAGCAGCAGAGTTGTCGCTAAACAGAGGACTAGCTCGGCTGTGATACTAAGAAAAGGCAGCACAAAGCACTTTTCTGGTGGCTCTCACAGCAATGTGTAAGGCCCAGGTTAACTAAAGTTGGGGCAAATGGAAATGTTGACATTTCTTTAAACAATAAAAATTACAAGTGATTGCCAAAGTGCCACGAGCTGACATTTACGGAGATTGTTCACCGATTATATACATGAAATATCATAAGTAATTAGCTCATGGCAATTACCTGCCCCTCGTTATTTTGCTTTTAGAATATTTTGAAAGCTTAGGTTACTAAACTTTCAAATAATCCTGAGCTGTGCTGTCATGGGTCTTTATCCAAATGAATCGTGGTCTCTTGTAAACAGTCTTATGGCCTGATTTCCATCGAGACAGAAGTTGTAAAAGGCCAGGGATTTTCGATGGATTTACACATAGACTGTTTTAGTTAAGTTACCAAGGTAGACTTAACAGCCCTTTTCCTCGGAGTCTTAAATACACTTGCCACCCAGTCTCCTTTTATCACATTAGAGGGAATGGGTGATGAGATTAAAAGGGGCTGGGGTCGGGGAGGAGGAGCAGCCAGCCTCAGCGATGTGTCCCTTTGTAGTGGGTGCTGTCATGGAACCAGCTTGGTGGCCTGTGCTGCTGGAGAGCTGACTTGTGCAGGCCCTGCTGGAGGCAGGAGCTTTCTCCTTCCGGGAAGCCTCATCCTTCCGAAATCCTTCTACCAGGGAGAGATGCCTGGGAAGAAAGCTGGCAACTGGAATTTGGCTGTCCACAAAGACACTGAAGCAGAACAGCCTGGATCTTCTAATGTGTCCTCTCCAGCCCCTAACCCTAACAGGGGCTGATTTTCTTGAGATTTGCTAAGCCCAGGTTGGAACCATTATAAACAAATGAATGACACCCCATTAGTGGCTGTATTTCCAATGAAGTTTAAATAGTCAGAGTTACAAAGATTAATGAGAAGTATACGGAAAATAAAGGTAATGAGATTCATGTTTAATTCTCAAGTCTAAATGACCCATTTGATTGTCTTATTCAGTTGGCAAACAATCTCATTTCTAAATGTTATTTTAGCCACAGATATAATTTCTTTAGCACAGCAGAAAGAAGGAGATTAAAATACGAGATAGAGGCAGCACTTACCTTGGACTGATTAATAGGCTCAGTCTGGTCTCCCGCTGCCATGCTTAAAAGCAACAGACATGCTTTTCTATCCTGGTCTCTATATATTAATACTCACTGGGTACCAGGAAAGCCCCTTTGATTAGTCACACTAAACTGCCACTTAAGTAGCGTGCATGCCACAGACCTACACTCTCCTTAATGAAGTCATAAATTTGGGGACTCTCAGCACAACACCTCCTTCCCAAAGGAGATGTGGAGGAGCCAGGTTCATTGGAGGTTCTCTCCCCACTAACCCACCATTCTCTCCTTAACGCATATGCTCTAGGGCCTACACATGGAGCAAGTGGAATAAAAATCAATGTAGTTTCATCCATAGGGTCTGAATGGGCCTCAAATTCAGACCAAATAAATCACTTTTGTATTGATAGTAGAAAAGGAAGAGGGGTAGGGGCTTCTACAATTAAGTTTTAGTGAAATCACTGATGCTGAGATTATTACTTTTATTTTAAAATAACAAAATCTTACATATTAGTTGTGTTCAATTTGTTTAGAAATATACATATATTGTAGGATGACTAAATCAATCTCATTAACATATTAATACTTCATACCATTTTTGTGGTAAGAACATTTAAAATCTACTCTCTTGGCATCTTTCAAGAATACATTGTTAGTAACTATAGCAAAGACGTACAAAAGATCTTTCGAACACACTCACCTTGCCTAACCAAATCTTACATCCTTTGGCCAGCATCTCTCCAACTGTCTCCTCCCCCCAGCACACCATTCTACTCTTTACTTCTATTAACTAAACTTTTAAAAATTTCACGTGTAAGTGAGATCATGTCTGTCTGTCTGTGCCTGGCTTATTTTACTTAACATAAGGTCCCCTACCTTCATCCATGTTGTTGCAAATGACAGGATTCTCTTATTTTTTTTATGGCTGAGTAGTGTTCTATACTATATACATATCATTCTCTTTAACCACTCATCCATTGATGGACACTTTGCTTTCTTCCATATCTTTGTTAGAGTTAGGAAGTTTGACAACAGTTTTCTCCAAATATAGTTTGAGTGCTGGGAGACTAAGTCCCATCGTAGGGACAATTCTGAATGATCTCATTAGTACATAGTCACAGCATGCCTTTCTAAGGATGGAAAGAACATGCTTTTCAGAGAAGTTTATTGTAGCTTGCCTTCCCTCTCCTTCTAAGTAAGGGTCCTGAAATAGCACAGGAGAGTGAGATTACCTTTTCAGTCTTCCCACGCCCTGTTCTCTGTTTTTCTCCAGGAAATTCTCCTTTCAAGGGTATCCTTCTCTGTCGTTTGCATCTCTGAGAACAGACCATCAGCTCTCAGTAATTGTGACGTGCAAATAAAGCTTTGAACTCACCACAACTATGGAAAACTTGGAGAACTGTAAAGTATTCCTCAACCTCCTGGTCAAAAATGACAACATTCTTTAAAACTCAGCATGAAATTCAATCTAATTCTTCCTTTCTCAGATTACAGGATCCTGGGTGTAAAATATTACATTTTAAAGCAAAAGTGCAAAGTTAATCTATCCTAGCACACCTCCAGGTGAGATTTATTACAGACTGCTTTCTAAAAATGGTGTGCTCTCTCTGCATATGTGGGCCATATTCATCTAATTATTATCCAGTTGAAAAATCCCCAGCATATGCAATGCTGAGAAATAAGAGTGGGCAAACTGACAGAATATGACACTTATGCTAATCTGTGGAAAAACATACACAAGGATTCCATTACCACATTCATTAGACTGCAAAGGCACACTCCATTCTGAATAGGGATTATGTGCTATAATAGACTGAAAACAGTTGATGGAGCCCACTTAGCCAAAATGCTCTGACATTGGCCAAATACACTGGCGCCGAGATTACCAGCTCAGGCTTTGCAGAGGATGTTACTGGTTAAAAGTCTGTCCTTGCCTGTGACTGTCATCTGTGAGCTCATGGCACACGTCATTCACTTAGACAGTGAGAGCTAGAACCAGCAATATATTTACAATTGGAGTCTGGGACAACTGCTTGACATGTGCTACCCAGTTCGCCCCATGCACCTGTTGTATGATGCCTCTGACCTTCCCCATCTACACTTCTTTCTCTATTACGTTCAGAGAATGAGTTGTGTGGCGATAAAATTGTATCGCTAGCAAAGAAATTAGAATCAGATGCAAAAACCAGTTCCGTGCTCAGCTTGCCCATGTCTCATGTGTTTGCTTTTCTGAACTACCGGGTGCAGTTGTTGCCTATCAGCCTGATCTTTCTACAGTGGCAGAAATATTTGATCTAAAATTATTTTAAATATTGTCAAAAATAATAAGGGAAGGGATACACATTACTGCTTGGGAGATGTTATGGAATCTCGCTATGCAAGCAGCGGGAAAAGATTTAAATCTCATCCATGTATATCATTAAGAAGATAATAATAAAAACCTTCTGTGGGGAAACATGTTTTCAGCCTTAGGTTCTAGGAAACTTTTGTCTAGGCTTTTCTCTTTCGGTCTAGGAGTTTAATGGGAAGTTTTTAAGGAGAGTTGTACCCAACACCTTGATTTATGTCATTGATGTGTTCCTGAAAACCTGCAGATAAATCAAATTTTGTTTTTGTAAACTGAATCTCATGCATGCTCCAGGGAACTTCTTTTGGCCAAGGCAACTCAGCAATGAATCTTTATTTGTGTGTAAAGTGAAGGAGATAATTTTGTGCTTGAAATGCAAATAACTGCTGAGCATAACATCCAAGTGTACCTTGTTGTGCTTTCCAAAAGCAGGGTCTCCGGGAACCCTGAAACAGTAATGGGGGAGTGCTTGAGAGAGCACAGCTAAGGGAAGCCATGGCGGCACTTTTTTTCTTTCTCTCCAGAAAATGGAAATGTCAGAGAATGGCAAGACTCATTTTTCTTTGCATGCTTAGGTTGCGTCATGTGTTTTGGAAAGGCGTAACTAACCTCTTGAGTTTTCTAAACACAAACCCCATCAATAACGGCTTATGATGCCCATAAATTCAGGGCGAGGAAATACGGATGGCGCCCAGGCACCCTGCCCCATTCACCGGGAAGGCGGCATCCAAGGCACAGCGGGGTCATTGCTAAGGAGTGGCCGCTTCCGCGGCTGCTCCCATGGTGGAATCCTGTCCCACCCTTGGCCCTGCAAGCGGTTCTCGGGCAGAACCAGACACGTGTGGACAGCAGGAAAAAGAAGAGCTCCTGGAGAGATTTAGGGGTTTTCTCTTCCGCATGCTGCAGCCCCACCGCCCCGCGTTTTGGAGCGCTCGCTTAATTGAGCCCTGCCCTGTATCTTCCAGCTCCCTAAGATACCAGGATGCAATCAAACAGGTTGAAGGAGGTTCTGTTTGCTTGCCAGGGGCACATGGCCCTTTGCACCGCGATTGTAATACAATCTTTCCTCTCTGGGGCTGCGAATGCTACAGTGCAAAACCGTGTTTGAAAACCTCTTTTATCATTCATCGTCTCCAGACTGAAATCATTTTTGACAACCTCTGCCGAAAACAAGCAGCTTTTCTGGCTACTGGCGAGTCGATTAAAGGGAGGAAACACATGTTCACTGTCAGACCGAGCCCCCGGAGAAAGCACTGACAACCTTTTAACCCCCTTTCCCAGGGAAAGGGCCCAAATGTTTCTCTGGAACAAAATCACCACATTGTCTTAAGCATCTTTTCATTTAATGTATCTTTTTATTTTTTCCAATGGCGAGTCACTTAAAAATAATAATCCTTGCCACCTCCATTTTTATTTGGGATGTTAACAGATCTGTTTTATGCCCTGCTGGAGAAGACAAGGAAAAGAGGACCATTCATGACTGTCTTTTATGAGCTAACCCCTCTCGCGGTTTTTCTAACCGTCTGGCCACAGCTTAAATACCAACACACTGACGAGTTCACTCACCTCATTTAGGGAGGGATTCCTCGAAACCCGCCGCGGAGCCACAGGACTGAAACTTTCTGAGCGGTAGGAAGGCCGACGGACGTTATTAACGCACTGAGAAATCAGACTGGGCTGTGGAAACTTTTGTGTATCTCAAGATCCTGAGCCAGCGAGGCCCACATGTTACTTATGCATATGTTACCAAGCGGAGATATCTCAGAGGACTCTATCAGAAACAGCCGGGCCAGGAGAGGCCAAGGTTCCGCACCAAACTGAAAACGGGTGTTGACTGGGTAAGTTTCCTCTCCTCCCCTCTCCTCTCCTCTCCTCCCCTCTCCTCTCCTCTCCTCTCCTCTCCTCTCCTCTCCTCTCCTCTCCTCTCCTGCCCTCCCTCCCCCTCCCCTCCTCTTTTCTCCTCCCCTCTCCCCTACCACCTTTTCCTGATCACTGCAGCTTTGAAGTCGGTTTTGAAATCTGCGAATGTGAGTCCTCCTCCTTCCTACCAGTTTTCTTGATGAACCTGTCGTAATAAGCCCATAATTCAGGTCTTTGCCTTTCATTCTTCCTCTACTTTCCTGTAAAGTCTTCAGACCTAAAACCTGAAAATACCTCCAAATTCATGATCGATAGTACAGCATTAAAAAAATGTCCTTGCCCCCTTGAAGACGTATGATCAACCCACACTTCTTCATTAGAGATGCGTTTTGTGTTCCTAGAATTCTCAAGTGATCCTTGATAAGGAGTGGCTTTCGGGGCTGTTGACTTTCTGTTACTTAAGATACACATGGGGCAGGCGCTGCAGCTCAGTGGGTTAAAGCTGCTCTCTGCAGTGCCGGCATCCCACATGGGCATTTATTTGAGTCTTGCTGCTCCACTTCTGATCCAGCTCCCTGCTAATGCACCTAGGGAAGCAGTGGAAGATGGCCCAAGTGCTTGGGCCCCTGCACCCGTGTGGGAGACCCAGAAGAAGCTCCTGGCTCCTGGCTTTGGTCTGGCCCAGTCTTGGCCATTGTGGCCATTTGGGGAGTGAATCAGCAGATAGAAAATCTCTTTCTCTCTCTGTTTCTCCTTCTCTCTCTATATAACACTGCCTTTCAAATAAATTAATAAATCTGTTTAAAAAGAGGTACATATCTGAGTTTTCTTTCAGCATCACACCAGGTTACATTCTTGGATGGCTTCAAAGGAACATTACAGGTGCCCATCACTAGAAGTCTGCAACGCTGATGGCTGTCTGGAGAACCAACTATGTTGTAATATTTCTCCTGCAATATCTCCTTCCGTTCTCTGTATTGACAGACAACTTGGGTGCATCTTGGTTCCTATGCTGAGTTTAGTAAACGGATCCAATGCTGAATAAAAGTTTCCTGGCCATGTATCATGAAGTTCTGCAACAGACATGACTTCGACACAGCTCTGTATTCTAGGTTTCTACTCACCTCTACATGGACACGCCTGAGGCAGCTTTGGTTTTGTTACCATCAGATCATCTGCGTCCCTGTGGTCAGCATGTTCTCCCACCAGGAAGGTATGAGGCAAACATCTCATCTCCTATAAGTCAACAATGACTGAGATTATCCATAAAGGGTAAAATCTCCTTTATATTAAAAAAAAGTTAAGCTTAATAATGTGGACTTCTAACATTGCTGAATGAAGTAATGTACTAGCTTTTGGGGAAAACAAAATGACTCTGACCACAACATAGAATTTTCCAGGGGGAAATCAGTTTACAATAATCGATCTCCTGGTTTCACCTGAGGAAATGGGACCCAGAGTTGGAGTACTTCATGCTTTCTACAATTGCTGTTATCTGGCTAATGTATCATGTTTTCCAGAAGAGAGAGGGAGGGAGGAAGGGAGTGAGAGAAGGAGAAATAATGAGGAAGATATAAAATCAGAGGTCAGTGTGCAAGCTCACGTGGTCGCAGGCAGCTCTATGCAGTGAGCTGCCCGTGGTTTGTTTTTTTGACAGGCAGAGTGGACAGTGAGAGAGAGAGACAGAGAGAAAGGTCTTCCTTTGCCGTTGGTTCACCCTCCAATGGCTGCCGTGGCAAGTGCGCTGCGGCCGGCGCACCGCGCTCATCCGAAGCCAGGAGCCAGGTGCTTATCCTGGTCTCCCACAGGGTGCAGGGCCCAAGGACTTTGGCCATCCTCCACTGCACTCCCAGGCCACAGCAGAGAGCTGGCCTGGAAGAGGAGCAGCCAGGACAGAATCTGGCACCTGACAGGGACTAGAACCCGGTGTGCAAATGCCGCAAGGTGGAGGATTAGCCTATTGAGCCACAGCACCGGCCGAGCTGCCCATTTTAAGTCTTAGTAGAGCTTTGCTGTAGAAAAGCTGTGTATGCTGAAGGTAAGACTGCTCACCTGTGCACACAGTGACATCAGAAGATCTAGATGCAGTTTCCAAGCTCAGAGGTGCTGAGTGACACATGAGTGGCTGGTGCTTCTTTTGATTTTTTTTCCCAGGAAAAACAAAGACAGTAAAGCTTGGTAACACCACAAGGTAGGGGGAGGTCCCAGACAGTTGGAAGGGTTTTTTTGCAGGCTACATCTTTTCATCTTTTTTAAAGGTTTATTTATTTAGTTGAAAGTCAGGGTTACACAGAGAGAGGAGAGGGAGAGAGAGAGAGAGAGAGAGAGAGAGAGAGAGAGAGGTCTTCCATCCGCTGGTTCACTCCCCAATTGGCTGTAACAGCCTGAGCTGCGCAGATCTGAAGCCAGGAGCCAGGAGCTTCTTCTAGGTCTCCCATGTGGGTGCAGCGGCACGAGGACTTGGGCCATCTTCTACTGTTTTCCCATGGCCATAGCATGGAGCTGGATCAAAACCAGTGCCCATATGGGATGCTGGCACTGCAGGCAGTGGCTTTACCCACTACGCCAAAGCGCCGGACCCACCACATCTTTTAATGAACTACTTTCTTCTCCCTTCTTGGAAAAATAAAATGACATTTTTGTGATCCTATACCAGTAATTCTTTATGAAGTATTTAATATAACTTGAAACTGTGCTTAGTTTATGGAAAATCTATCATGGTATACTAATCCATTCCATGAGAATGAGGCGTGAAGGCAGAGAAGTTAAGAGAGTTGTCCAAGGAAGCACAGCTAATAAGTGACAGAGCCACTTATTTATTTAGCTAATCTATTCTTATTGTAGAAAAATCAGAAAATGAAGAAAAAAGAATATGTTAACTGTCATTCCAAAATAAATAGCCCAATGATCTCTTTTGATCAAGATACACTTGCTTTGAGCTACAAAATGTCTAAGCAGGAGCAAACTTACGTGTGGGAGTCTTGGACTGCTTGTGGGTTTGCCTTTTTTTTGCTTCTTTTCTGTTACTCCCCTGTTCCCAAGTTTTCTTTTTCCCTTCTGCATGTCCTCCTCCCTCATCCCCAGTTGTTCTCTTTATGTTGCCTCTTTAAAGAGGGAGCTGAGGGAAATGAAAGGAGGGCTCCCGGTGGGTGGTGGGAAAGGCATTTGGCTTCTTCCCCTAACTGTACTGCAGCCATTCCCTCCCACCCTTGCCACAGTGGGTCCCCAGGATTCCCTCCATGGTTGGCCTATTGATAAAGGACATGTAGGCAGCACACCATAAACTGACAGCACTGTGCCTGCGTGTTCACGAACAACAGACGGTGGAAGCAAGCAAAGCCGAACCCGCTTTCATCCATAACACGTATTATTGATTTTTCTCTAATTAAAGCAGTCACGACAGTCATTGTTGTCATGCCCATGTTTCTCATCTTTTGTGCTTTAAATAGGAACCAGCTTGCCTGGTAAGGACCCAACAACCCTCCTCCCTCTGCGTCTTCCCTCCTCTCACTTGAGCGTCATTTCTTCTGTAGGGGCCTTTTGAGTCTGACATTTTCCTGATGTGAAGATCCCCACTCTTGTCAGTCTCCATTAAATCCTCAGGCTGTAGGGCTTACTCAGTGAAGCAAAAGGTGAGCTGTGGACCCTGGCACTCAACACCCTTTCAAAATCAACGTAACTGAGGCCTGGAGGCATCTGTCTCTCTAGTTCCTCCTGTTGACTGTCCTTGGTGTTAACAGCTGGCCTTGCAATCCGGGAGAGTTCCTCATCAGCAGGGATGCCACAGGCTCTGCCCTGTCATCCCTCTGTCTCCAGTGTCCCAAAGAGAGCCAGAGGCAGCGGGCAGGGCTGGGAGTCTCTGGCACAGCCCGATCTGTGGGGCAGCAGTGGAGCAGTGGGCTTCCAGCTCTTCGGGAGAAGAAACGGCCCTGGGGAGAGCCAAGAGAGCATCTCTCCCCTGATCTCTCCATGGGGCTGGGAAGTGATGGGCATTGGGAATTCGGGGCTGGGCCCAAGTGACCAAAAGGTTAAAAACATACTAACACCTGTTCGATGTACAAGCAAATGGGGGAGTCACTGAGGAGTGAATTTATCTGCCAGGAATGCTTGTTGGTGGTTTGGCAGAGTAGAAGGCCGCAGGCATAGAGCCCCAGTGTCTCTGCCGCTATCTGGTTTTGTGGCCTTAGATAAACATCACACATTTCTGGTTTTCTGTTTTCTGTTCTGTGAGAAGAGAAGATGGCACCTGTGAGCAGTTTTCAGATCCCCTTGGAGTCCTCAGCATGTGGAAGAAAGGAGGAGGGCAGACTAGAGGGCTTGGAATCCTATTGGACTGGAATCTGCAACCGTGGTTTGCAAAATTTCAGGCCCTAGAAATATACTGGCAAGCAAAAGATAAAATCCATAACTTTATGTAGTTTACATACTAGTAGGGAAAATGGATGATAGACAAATAGATATACAATATAATGCCACAAAGTAGTAAGTGATAGGAGGAAAGTGAGAACTGGTTTTAAGGTAGACTGACTCCAAAGTTTGGGTACTTGGAGCCATCTTTGGTGCATGTAATGCCCAGAGTAAATCACAGTGGGTGTCACCAATCCCACATCTACCACACAGCAGACATTTCCATACATCCAAGACAAACTTGAGGGTCAAGATGCAGCCTAAGAAAGTCAGGTACAAGGGGAGGTACATATGATTAGAAGAGAGAAACTGGTCCATCTTCTTTGTGCTGGGGACCTGAGGAAGGACAGAAACAGTGGCTCCAGGCTGCTGGTACAAGAGCCTCAAATGTCAGAGGGTGGAAAACTCTCTTTTTGCTAGGGATGGTCTTTTCTGGGTCAAAGAGCACCCACTATTTGGAGCCTGGGGCAGTTGTCCGTATTCTGGGATTGTGTATCACAAAAGGGCTTAGAATAGCAAACCTTGATAGCTCAGATCAAATCCATGAATTTAGGTAGCAACAAGCATGTTTTTAGGTAACATCAGGAGGCAAAATAGGTTAAAGAATGGAAACACCTGCCATTTATCTGCCAATCTTCATTTTGCAGTGGAAGATCCTGTAGAGCACAGAACTTGGAAAAGCAAAGCTGAGGTGGCACAGTGGCTTATTCAGAGCTGAAAGTCTCCAGTTCCTTGCTTCCAAGATTATCAGCACCACTTAGCCATGGTCCAGGCTATTGGCTCACATATAAGTTATACAAATAGCTAGAATCAAAGTGCTTTCCTAGGTGAGTAGCCTGCTAAATTACCCAACAAGAATCAGTGGCTGTTCACCCAGGCCTGCATCTCTAATACTCTCCTGATCCAATTCTCTTCTGGTTATTCTCATCTGGGCTATTTGTTTCTCTTCGTGATAGTATCTAAATTATACATTCAGATCCACCTTGTGAATAGAACCTGGATGTGAGGCATTGAAGGATGACTTGGCACTCACCTGATACAATTGGACTACAAAGACCTTTCCATTTAAATCATGCAGAAAGAAAAAAGAAAAATGACTCTGAGTGAATCAGAAATAGCAGACAACCATGATTTCAACTTTTCAGCTTATGGAGTTGAACCCATTAAATATGCAAAACAAACCCTGTTGAGATAATCTCTGTTTGGAAGGCACCCAGTTCTCTCTCATTCAAAAGAAGGGATATGGATCTGCAGGAAGAAGCTAAAGACCTACCATAAGAGATTATATGGACTACTGAGTTTAAATCTAGGAAACAATCCGTTATATGTAAATGATGCTTCATGGTTTAGAAAACACTTTTGCACCATGGTTTCTTCATTTGCAGAACAGAGATCTATCTAGAGGTACAAGCAGCACACGGAATTGCAAGCAATGTTGACCAGAGATACAAGAGGCACATATCTGAGACTGAAGCCTGTATTGCATTATTTTTACTTTGGAAAAGACCTCAGGCATTGTTTGCTTATGTCTCACTCCCCTGGCATTAATAGTAATTATTTAAAGATATCTCAGAACCACAGACATCTATTTTGTGCATGAATGTCTTGTAGATGTTGGCTCAAAATCCTACAAGGCAGTTAATTCCATTAAAATCTACTTCTTGTTAGATTTTTAAAAATCTGCCATGTCAGATTTATCCTTTTGTGGCTTTTGTTCATTAGTCCTGACTCAAATGAGTGTGACATAAGGTAATAATATTAGCTACCATGTGTGTTTACTATGCACCAAGTATTGCATACATTACTTCCAATTCTACTGGAGTGGATACTATCTTCCAGGCTTTAAAAACAAGGAAACAGGTGACTAAGGAGATTAAAGTAAATGTGAAATGACATACCTAATCAGTGGCTAAGCTAAAATTTGAACCAAGCTCTGACTTACTCTACCAGAACATATTGCCAAAGTTAAGTCTGATCGTTTTATACAATGTTGCTCCTTAATATTTGAAAACAGGAAATCTGGCCAACATCTCTATCTCAAGTTGGGTAGACTACTCCTTTGTTTAAGGTACTTTCTCTGCTGGCGAGAAGCAGAAAAATGTATATATGTTCCAGTAATAAAATATACATCTTACTTTTGGCCTATGAACTCCAGGTTAAAAATTCATGACTTTTTCTCTAATTTTTCAACATTGTGAGTTTTTGACTCATTGCCTTCTGGTCATGTTACTGTGAAGCTCTCCTTGTTTGTCAGTGTCTCTCCCAGAACTGAACATGCTGCCCACTGGATAGGAAAGCACTCCCAATGAGCACCACCTCATCTGCTCTTCTGCATTTTGCTCCCACAAACCTGCCAAGGACCTGAGCAAGGTCATCCGTATGGCTACCTGTAGGACTCAAGGTTTTTTTTCAGCTCCAGTGATTTTTTTTCCTTTAAGGATGTGAAACTCACACTTGCTAATAAGATTTCTGCTCAAGTCATATCCTGAATTGTACAGAAGTTTCCTTTGACCATAGTAGAATTTTTTTTGGTTTTGTTTTCTACTATTTCCTGATACTGTAGGAAATAGAGTCCTAAAATAAACAAGCTGCATGGATCCTCTGATCACCAAGGAAGTTCATTTTGTATGGGAGCGTTTTTCCACTTGGTCATACCATCTCCTTCACCCAAGAAAAGCCTATAGGACTACTGTCACGATAGCCAAGGAATACACTTCTCTTGACAAGAATTCTTTGACATTTTTTGAGATAGCTTTTAGCTCAGCATATGATGCATATTGTTGATGGCTCCATTTACACTTGGAAAGAATCTGGGTTTTGCAATTATTGATTGTAGTGTTCTGTCAATCTCAGGCATAAATGGCTCATAATGTCGTACACAACTTCTAGGTCTTTAGAGTGTTTCTTCTTACTCTAATAAGTATTAGAAGAATGTTAAAATTGTTAACTAGAATAATTATTATAATTTCCGTTAACTATAATTGTAATTGTGGATTTATCTATTTCTCACCTTTTTTCCCCCTCTGAATTCTGCCTTACATAAATTTGAAGCTCTGTGTCCAGGGTCATACTTATCTATATCTTCCTGGTAAATCAACCACTTGTCATTGTTAAATATACTACTTTGTCTGGTGTTAAAAATCTTCCAAGTTTTTTATGATTTACATTTGCATGGTAAATCTTTCCAATGCTTTCACTTAAAAAATCTGTTTTTGTCTGTGTTTAAAGTACATTTCTGGAGCCAGCATTGTGGTAGAGTGGGTTAAGGTGCCATTTGCAGTGCTGGCATCCCATATGGGCACTGGGTCGAGTCCTGGCTGCTCCACTTCTGATCCAGCTCCCTAATAATGGCCTAGGAGAAGCAGTGGAAGTTGACCCAAGCACTTGGACCCCTGACACCCAATGAGAGATGTGCAAGAAGCTCCTGGCTTCTGTCTGGTCAAGCCCTGGCTATTGCAGCCATCTTGGGTGTGAACCACTGAATGGATGATCTCTCTCTCTCTCTCTCTCTGTCTTTCCCTCTCTATGTAACTCTGAGTTTCAAATAAATAAATGAATCTTTTTTAAAAAATTTAAAAACAAAGTGCATTTCTTGAAAGCAGCATATGGCAGAGGTTTTTTTTTTAACTCAGCCTAAAAAATTATAGTTGTTAATTACAGTGTCTATTTCATTTATATATTTGTTATAAGTATTCATATAGTTGTGTCTATTGTCTTGCTATTTTTTCTCTTCTATTAGTTCTGTTTCTTTTTTCCCCTTTACTTTGAATTTATTCCCAAGCCATGAGTTTCTGTTTTTTCAGGTTTTTTTCTGGGATATCTTTTTCTTGGGTGCCACCTCCTCTTCTAGTTTAGGAATAATTTGTTCCTTTTTTAGTGAGGATCATCTCAATGAGGCACAGGGAGCTTGTGTGTGGGTTAATCGAACCATGGGCTCTAGGTATAGGGCTGTGCATCTTGGGTGCTTTGTTCACCTGGATATGTTCAATTAGCAGAGAATCTACATTCAATCTCTGAAGTTCAGTTTTATTCTCTGCATTTTTAAGCATGTGTCACAGAAACTCAGCACTCTTTTTGGGCCACCCCACTACTTGGCTTGGGCACACCTATCAACCCCATCATTCAACAATGGAATGGCAATACTGCTTCTTTAATGTGGTGTCTTTCAGATACTTGGTGGCTTTTCTGTTATGCATGCCCTTAAAGTGAACACGAAGATTTAACCTCTTGATGTGCATGATTTGGCGGGGTTTTCTGGGTCACGCGGGTAGCGAAGCATTTTCACTGATCACCTAAGGCCACTTCACGGAAGATCAGTCCTGCAGTCCTGTTTCTCTTCCTTAGTTTCTCCTTTTCTGTCTTCTTCTGGCTACACTTGTTTTGCTTTGTTTTTAAAAATCTCTAGAATTTAAGTATGTATCCTTGAATTAATATTATGTTGCTTCAAGTGTAACAACTTTACATCAATAAACATTCATTTATTTCTATCACTTTTTTTTTTTTTTGACAGGCAGAGTGGACAGTGAGAGAGAGCGACAGAGAGAAAGGTCTTCCTTTTGCTGTTGGTTCACCCTCCAATGGCCGCCACGGCTGGCATGCTGTGGCCAGCGTACCGCGCTGATCCGAAGGCAGAAACCAGGTGCTTCTCCTGGTCTCCCATGCAGATACAGGGCCCAAGCACCTGGGCCATCCTCCACTGCACTCCCAAGCCATAGCAGAAAGCTGGCCTGGAAGAGGGGCAACTGGGACAGGAGCCAGTGCCCTGACCGGGACTAGAACCTGGTATGGCAGCGCTGCAGGTGGAGGATTAGCCTGTTGAGCCGCAGTGCCGGCCCCTATCACATTTTTAAATGTGTTGTATTATATTTTGCTTCTACATATTATAAATCCTACAATATATTACAATTATGTATGTTTTTAAAAAAGATTTATTTATTGATTTAAAAGAGTTACAGAGAGGCAGAGTCAGAGACAGAGAGAGAGGTCTTCCATCCACTGGTTCACTCCCTAAATGGCTGCAGTGGCGGAGCTGGGCCAATCAGAAGCCAGGAGCAAGGAGCTGCTTCCAGGTCTCACACAGGTGCAGAGGCCCAAGGACTTGAGCAATCTTCCACTGCCTCCCCAGGCCATAGCAGGGAGCTGGGTGGGAAGTGGACCAGTTGAGAGACTTGAACCGGCACCCATATGGGATGTCGGTCCTGCAGGCGGCTGCTTTACCCACTATGCCATAGCACCAGCCCCTATTATTTATTTTTTAAATAATCATCTTATAAGGAAATTCAGAAGAGAGAAATCATGTTTTTATTTATTTATTTATTTATTTATTTATTTTTGGACAGGCAGAGTGGACAGTGACAGAGAGAGACAGAGAGAAAGGTCTTCTTTTTCCATTGGTTCACCCTCCAATGGCCGCTGTGACCAGCATGCTGCGGCTGGTGCACTGTGCTGATCCAAAGCCAGGAGCCAAGTGTCTCCTCCTGGTCTCCCAGGTGGGTGCAGAGCTCAAGCACTCAGGCCATCCTCTACTGCCTTCCTGAGCCACAGCAGAGAGCTGGCCTGGAAGAGGAGCAACCGGGCAGAACCAGTGCCCCGACTGGGGCTAGAACCTGGGATGCCGGCATCGCAGGCAGAGGATTAGCCTATTGAGCCGCGGCGCCAGCCACATGTTTTTATTTGTTACAGCTATTATTTCTGGTGCTCACCAGCCCTTTCTGTAGATCTACTTCCCTTTTAGAATTCATGTTTAGTTTTGCCTGAAGAACTTTCTTTCACATTTTTCTTGTATGGGGTTCTGGTGACAAATTCTCTTAGTTTTTGTTTATGTGATAATGGTTTTATACCATTTTATTCTGTTTTTATTTTTGAAGGGTATTTTCTCTGTATATGTAGTTTTTATCATTATTATTTTTAGTATTTTGATAATGTCTTTCGGTTGGGTATTTCTGATGAGAAGTCAACCACTTTACTAATCATTATTTTCTAGTATGTGATGCATATTCTTTCCCTCTATTTGATTTTACAATTCTCCTCTCTCTCACCCCCACCAGCAATTTGGTAATAGTGCAGCTAGGTATGATGTGATTTTTATTCTTTCTATTTGGAGTTTATTGAAGTTCTTGGATCTGGATGTTGTTTCTTAATGAAAACTTTGGCAATTATTTCTTCTAAATAGATTTTTCTCCTCTGTTCTTTTTCTCCTCTTCCTCTGGGACTCTCAGTGTGAGGTGTATGTTAGGCACCAGATTATATCCAAACTCACTGCTACTCTGTTCCTTTCTTTTTTCCTAATCCTTTTTCTCATTCTTCTTTACTTTGGTAATTTCTGCTGCTCTGCCTTCAAGTCAGTTAATCTAGGAGTCCAATATGCTACTACTCCATGGATTTTTATTCCAGAAATTAATATTTTTATTTGTAAAATTTGCGTATTTCTTCTTGATAGTTTCTATTGCTTTCTGAAATATTTTATTTCCCCACCCATTATCTTCATCTTCTCCTGTAAATTCTTTAACATACTCATCTGTTTTTGGAGATCTTTTCCATTTCATTTCAAGAAAGTGTAATTTGTGGTTATGCTTTTATTGACTATGTTCTGTTTCAATCATGGTTAAATTTTCCTGCTATTCATAAGTTTTATACTCTGAGACCTTTATTCCATACTTTGTGGATAAAAGAATAGTGGAGGCTAAATTATAATATTCTTTTGTTCTCTCATTTACCATAAGTTGGAATTATTTTCCTTTGTTTGATGGTTAGGGTCGAGCACCAATCATTCCTCTGAGAATATAATTGACTGCAAGTTTATATGAGTATTGAGTTCATTCGTGAATAATTCTAACTTCTCTTCTCATTACATTTTTTAATGTTATCAATATTTAAGCAGAGAAGAATTTGTACTACAGTTCAAGATATCTTTGGTGTACCTTTGGATTCAATTCAACAAGACCCAAGAATCCAATTACTGTAAAAACAACCCATGTTTGACTTCCAGATCCTCTCTACTATTGCTTTCTTTGCAAAAATTCAGGGATATGGTAAGGGGAACTATTTCCAGATGTACCAATTTTTCTTTTGCATTGGGATGTTTCAATAATCTGATCATTCTATGGCTTGCATGATGTTCTAAAGGTTATCTGATTTTTCCTCATTCTTATAGAATCTATCTGATTATTGAAAGCTGGCTCATCTACTTACTCACTAGTACCCAGAGTGGACAGTCTTAGGGATGAAAGTTTCTATGACTTTCTCCTTACTTATGAAGGAATCATTTCCCTCTGGAATTTAGTTGATCAAGGATTCCAAGCTGGCTAAAAATAAACAAGTGATTTTAATTTAATCTGGATTATTCTTATTATTACCATAGGAACAAATATATTTTTTTTCCTTCTAGATCTCAAACAAAATAAGAAGTTTCTTCTATTTGTATTGAAAAGCATGTTTGCTGACATGCAATACCAGATCTCCAGTTGTTTTCTCTGAGCTCTTTGAAGATGCTTTCCATTCTTTTTTGGCTTCCTGATTTTCTGTTTCAAAGTCAAACATGAGTCTTCATTGTTGCACTTTGAGGGTAATACATCTTTTATTTCCCCTCCAGCTAGTTCTAAGATTTTTGTCTTTGATTTTGGTATTTAGCAGTTTTCTTAGGACAAGCTTGGAATGGAGGCTATTATAATTGTCCTGGAGGGACTTTGCGGTAGGCTTGTGTTATCTCTGAATTGCCTTTGTAACTGGTTAAAAAATTGATTGGCTATATGTGTATGAATTTATTTTTGAACTCGTTCTTCTATTCCATTGATTAATGTGTCTATTCTTCACCATAAAACACTGTCTTAATTAGGAAAAGTGAATTTATGATTACTTTGATTTTTACTGTTTTCACTTGATCTTAGCCAAAAGGCCAAGAAGTGATTTTTACTGTTTTCATCATTACATCGTTATTTTCTTTTGTACATAGGTTTTACTTTCTTATGCTATAAGACGTTTTAAGACTTTTGTGGCCCCCATCACTGTGGCATAGTGGGTTAAGCCGCTGCCTGCAGTGCCGGCATCCCATATGGGTGCTACTCCACTTCCTGTCCAGCTCTCTGCTATGGCCTGGGAAAGCAGTGGAAGATGGCCCAAGGCCTGGGCCCCTGCAACTGTGTGGGAGACCTGGAAGAAGCTCCTGGCTCCTGGCTTCAGATTGGTGCAGCTCCAGCCATTGAGGCAAATTGGGGAGTGAACCAGTGGATAGAAGACCTCTCTCTCTCTCTCTCTCTCTCTCTCTCTCTCTCTCTCTGCCTCTGTTTCTCTCTGTGTGTAACTCCGACTTTCAAATAAAAAAACAGAAGACTTTTATTCCAGAAAGGAGAGAAGTTTGGAAAAATTGTTGCCTACCTACAGTCACTTCTTCTCGTCTCTCTTTGAGGCTCTCTTTGGACTCCTTCCCATCCTTCCTTCTCTTCCACTGGCACCTGGCTAAGTTCCTGGGTGAAACCAACCTGTGTCTGTGGCTCACAGTGGTTCTCTATTTTCATGGGGCCAAACTTAGCTTTCATCAACTCATTAAAAATACAGTATTAGCTAAAAGCTTCTTATCTACTTGTATGACTGCAATCTTTCCCTGTGACCTCCTATAGGTACATCAATGTTTGTATCTTCATATCTCCATAGATCTATCTTCCTTTAGATGTTTGTCCTACCACCTCAGCTCTCCCATAGGCTCAAGAAAAGTTATGATTTTGTAGATTATCCATCTTCTTCTTGTTACTCTTGCAGAAGCAATGGTCTTTCCAGCTTCCTACATGCAGACAAAAACCTGGAGGCTGATTCTATTTTTTTAAAAAAATTTAAGATAGTCATCTCCTGTTCTAATGAACAGTAATGATTTTTAAGCCAAAAAACTTTCATTTTAAGTAAATGGCCTGTCCCATAGTGAAATCAGTGACTGTGGTGCTCCCAAATCATGTTAGTTTTACAATTGAGAGAGAGAAAGAGAGAGAGAGAGAGAGAGAGAGAGAGAGAGAGAGAATTACTCCTACCTGCTTCACTCCCCAAATGCCTACAATAGACAAGAGTTAGGCCAGGCTGAAGCTGGGAGCTATGAATTCAATCCAGGTCTCCCATGTGAGGGCAAGAACCCAACCACTCAAGTCCTAAATTCTGCTTCCTAGGGTGTGCATTAACAGGAAGATGGAATCAGGTGTGGAGCTGGGATATGGGCATCCCACATGACATAAATGGTTTGACAAATGTCCACCCCTTCTTGAACAATTTATTAGAAGTAGACTGGCCATCATTTGTTAACTGTATTTCTGGGGTGAAAAATCATTGTGAAAACTCTAGTTCACAACAAAGCTCAACCATCTTAGCCTAGATTTCAAGATTTCCCTTACCTTGGCACTAAGCACACTTCTCGGTTCCATAGTATGCCAGTCTTCTACAAGAACTTCAGCAACATACATGATGTCCTCCTTAAAACATGTCCAGCCTGCACCTTTTCTAGGTTTAATTTGCATTTATTCCAAATGTCTTTCCACATCACCACTGCCTTTCTGCTATTGTATTTAACCATAGAGTTTCAGCTGGACTTTGTGCATATGTTCATTGTTTTAATCTACGTGCACCTGTTGACCACTCACGTTGTACTCAGCTCTGTATTAACTGGAGAACATGCAGTGCAATTATGCCTCAACACTTGTCCTCAGGAAATGCACAGGCTTCAGGCATGTTCCCCTCTTAACAAGTGATTCCTTAATGACAGTGCTGGTGGTGATGACGGAAATGATGGCGATGATTGTGATCCTAGCTAACTTTTATTGACTACTTACCATATGCCAGGAACTTTTCTTGATTTTTTTTTTTTTGACAGGCAGAGTGGACAGTGAGAGAGAGAGAGAGAGAGAGAAAGAAAGGTCTTTCTTTTTTCCGTTGGTTCACCCTCCAATGGCCGCTGTGGCCGGTGCACTATGCTGATCCGAAGCCTGGAGCCAGGTGCTTCTCCTGGTCTCCCACGCAGGTGCAGGGCCCAAGCACTCGGGCCATCCTCCACTGCACTCCCGGGCCACAGCAGAGAGCTGGACTGCAAGAAGGGCAATAGGGACAGAATCCAGCACCCCAACCAGGACTAGAACCCGGTGTGGCGGCGCTGCAGGCGGAGGATTAGCCTAGTGAGCCTTTTTCTTAATCATTTATGTCTATCAGTTTACATAGATCATTATAATGACCCTAGGAGATAGGAATTATTTTTTCTCTTAGTTTTACAATGGATAAATTGAGGCATAGAGAAGAATCGTGTGAATGTGTAAATAAACAAATCAGTTTTTCTACCTGAACAATTTAGCCACATTAAGTAAGGCACTGGCATTTTGGGATGTGTTATAATTTAGAATATAGATAATAGTTTGGATACCACCAAAAACTTATATGTTGGGAGTTTGGTCCCCAAGTGGATGAGGGGTGGAGACTGGATACAATCACGACATCCGGGACCTGGGCTCTGTGGGAGTTTCTTAGGTCACTGGGGACGTGCCCTCAGAAGGTAGTTCTCGAGAGTTGGTGGGTTATTGGACCAAGGTTAGCCCAGCTTCTTTCTCTGCCTCCTGGCTGGCCGTGTGATCATCCTTCTCGGGCCTCTTGGTCTTGGACCATGAACTTTCCAAACTGGAATCTGAAATGAATCTTCATCCTTAAGTAGCTCCCCTCAGGTATTTTAGCTGAAGTAAGAACAAGCTGACTAACACAGGGTGTTCTTCAGAGTCTGAACCGTCCTTTTGCTTCTGATACCTCCCTCTTGATAATGCTAAGGAGGAAACATGCAGTATACGTTTGCTTTCTTGTGTACATGTTTTCCTTCTCTTGGAGTTAACACACTCACTCTAGTTAAGGTTGTCTGTTAAGACTGCACTTTTTCAGTCTGCCATGGCTATAAGCCAGAACCAGACAACTCTATAAAGCAGACAGTGCAAGTTCTTAATGGCAGGGAATTAACATCGGAATGGTCAGTAGAGGGAAGGAGTAGTCTGGATACCACCTCCCCCCCCCCCCCCCCGCCATAAATACTGAATGATTGGTATGGAGCTGACCTTATGCTGGATGTGTGGTGTATAATGGCCAATGGAGACGATCTCTTCCCTCACAGTACTTACAGCTTAGAGAATAATCAAAGATCAGGTATTTACATAACCGAGAAAAATGATTGCAGTTACATCACATCCTGAATTTCTCACATTTTAGTAGCAGCCACTGTAGACTGCAAGCTTTAATCTTCTTTCCTTATTTGTTTGAAAGAGAGACAGACAGACAGACACACACATACACAGAGAGAGATACCTTCCATCTGCTGGTTCACTCCCCAGATGTCTGCAACAGCCAGGGCTTTTCTGGGCTGTGGCCAGGCGTCAGAAACTCCATTCAGGTTTCTCATGTGGGTTGCAGGAACCCAAGGACTTGAGCCATCATGTTCTACCTTCTAGAAGCATTAGCAGGAAACTGAATCAGAAGCAGAGGCTCTCTGATACAGAATATGGGCATCTCAAGCAGTGATTTAACCTTCAAATTTTAGTCTTTTAGTCAACTAATCTGATCAACACACTAGCCCCTCAGGAAACTCAAACTACATCAGTGGAATTCATCTCCAATCCTGAACTTAAGGGTTTCTAATGAGATTTTGAACAATCTCAGAGCTATGGTGCCTTCTTCCCTCTGAACTTTGTTGGCCCACCCACTGTGATCTGCATTCTAGTCACTCTGCTGAGATCAAATCTGTTCTGAATCTTAGCTCAGTTGGCTGAGAGATGGACATCTTACCTTGTTCTTCACTGTTGCATTCAGTATCTGCCAGGGATGGTTCTGGTTCTCGCAAGCTTCTTCTCCTAAGAGCTAGACCCTGTTTCTGGTAACTCCAGCTGCTGGCTGGGGTCTTATTCCAAAACAGATGGACCACCCAGAACCATGACATTGTCAGCTTCCTGACTTCAGACATCATCACTGTCTGGATATTGCTGCTGTGGTGCTATGTCCTCCAGCTCTGAATATCCCCAAATGTTAGCAAGTGGTGGATGCGAGACTGTTTCTCAAACTTCTTTGTGTTGCTGGCCACTGTCCCATGAGATCACCCCTTCAGATTGGGTAAAGCTTCCAACATCAGTCCCGCCTTTTTTCTACTTCTTCACTCTCTCCAACAGCCGGTTACTAAGTCCTGGCGTGCCTCTCACCAAAGCCCTCCAGGGATGTGACAAGCTTTTGTTCCTGGTTGTTAATCCTGGTTTTTATTGTCTTATGATCTCATGTGCCAATGTCTGGCACTTTATCCATTGATTTCTTCTTAATTTCCCACAGCAGCACAATTTTCCATAGGACTTCGCTGAATTCTCGTTGGGTGTCTTTTGACAGAGTGCTTTCTCCCAGGGCTTAGCAGAGAGGGTTGGAAGCAGTATATTCAGTAGACCTGGGCTCCCTTGCTCTACCTTCGCATCTGTGGTCCTGGATAGGTAACTTCGCATTGCTATGACCCAGTTTCCAGTAGTAAAATAAAGTGAGTTGGCTAAAAGGCTCTTAGTACCACCCAGCTCACAAATTTGTTGACATTAAATTAGCTGAGAATGTTTTATTTTTCCAAGCAACTCTCAACTTGATTTTTTTTTCAAATACCCCTCAGAAAACAGTGTCCACTCAGCTAACACTGCTTACTTTTTCCCAGCAGTTGATGATGTATATTCCTAAGTAAAATATGTATACTCGTAGTCTTGACTTCTAAGTCCATTATATTTTCAATATCAATATTTTTGAGTTTATAGAATGTTTTCTACTTATCCAAGTCCCTTTGTGATTATTACCTGACTGGGTCTTCATAATGATCTTTGAAGGATAAGGCTGCTATCTCTCCCCTTCCCCTCTTCCTTCTCCTTTTCTTCTTCTTGTATCAGGCATTCAATGTGTTAAGAGGTCAGGGTCTGGACATATTTTTAAAGAAGAGATAAAAATGACTGACAGATATGTGAAAAAGTGTACAACATCTCAAATTATCAGGGAAACACAAATCAGTGTTAGTAAAAGGTATGGAAGATAACATGTGTTACCGAGAGTGTGGAGAAAACAAGAACATTTTATACTTTCAGTAAGCATATACATTAGTATAGCCATTTTATAAAAAAGTATGGTGATTCCTTAAAACACTAAAAGCAGAATTGCCACATGATCTAGCAGTCTCACTTTGGATATACATATATCCAAAGGCATTTGAAATTGGTATATTGACAAGATATATGTACTTCATGTTCATTTCAGCATTATTTACAACAGATAAGACATAAAAGCAACCTGCACATTCATAATGGAATACTATGCAGCCTTTAAAAGCAAAGTTCTGTCATTTGCAACAACATGAATGGAACTAGAAAACATTTTTCTAAATGACTAAGCAAAATAAGCCAGACCCGGAAAGACTAATACTATATGTTCTCTTACATGTGGAATCTAAAAGCATTGGTCACACAGAGGTAGAAAGTAGAAAAGTGGTTACCAGAGGCTGGGCAGGCGGAGATGTGGGAAAAATAGAAGATACTGATCAAAGGGTACAAAAATTGGAAGAATGAATTTTAATGACTTCTTACACTGTATGGCAACCATAGTCAATAATAATGTATATTTTAAAATTGCTAAAATAGATTTTTCATGTTCTCAGCACACAAAAAAATGATAAATTAGTGAGATGATGGATATGGTACTTATCTTGACTGAATCTTTCCATAATGTATATACATAGATTAAAGCATCACATTGTACCACATAGAAACACAATTATTATTTGTCAATTAAAATAAATTTAAAATAAACAAATTAATTGTATAAGGAAGAGCAATAATTATTTCCCCAAGGCAGTAGAACTGGGTAGTGACAGATTCTGAACCAGAATTCAGGTCTCCTGATAACTAGTTCAATAAACTTCTGACTTACGCTTGTTCTCTGCTCACACTGGGCTGTAAAAAGCAGTCACTCTGTTTAATTTCTCCAGTGTTGCTAAGACTGCCTGCTTACATGAGCCAGGCCGGTCTGAGTCCTAGAGTCATGGACGAAATAAATTCTTCCCTCCTACAAGTAAAACGTCTCTAGTAGCCAGCACGAATCGTTTTCGCAAGGTACCTGTCTCTCTGGGCTGTAATGACTGTCAACATGTGATTCTCTGGTCAGCTATTCAAAAGTTTCATCCCCATTAATCAACCAGTAATTTGATGAAGCCCAAACTGTGGTAAGGGAAGATATGGAAGAGGAATTTCAGGCAACAATAATGGCCTCATTTCACTGGATGGGCCATAAGTTACCAAGGTTGCATAATTCAGAATTTTCCCAAGAGCTGAAAGGACTGCGTGTGTTCCCTACTCTTCAGTATCAGGAAGGAGGGATTAAGTGAATGTTTTCAGTTTCACAGGAAAAGGTAATAAAAATACAAGTATATTTTGGGTCAAGTTCAATTTCTACTTGCTTCTCCAAATCTCTGTGAAGAAAATAGATTGTAGCACAACAGGAACTTTAACACCCAAGCAGATAAGATTCTTTACCACAACCCAGGTAGTTATCAGTTTCCCAATACAAACCTAATTACGACTAATACAGCAAGCCTAATAAAATGGGAGGGGGGAGGGAAGTTAAAGATAGTTGGGTCAGGTCTGTCAGTCATAGTAAGACCATCATTAGTTACTATTTTAATGGTTCATTTGATTAAATGCTAAGCTATTGTCTTGTAATTATGTGTATTCAAGGGAAAAATACTCAAGTTCAATTAGGAATGTATCTTTTACTGCACTATGTTTAATGAAGTCGCAACATCACCATAATAAGCAAGGAATAATGAAAATCCTTTTTTGAAATTGCAATAGAAGTATTTGCAGAGAAGTAGCTGGCATGTGTAATATGATGAGTTCCCTTAAATGGTTCAAATGTTGATCAAAAAAGCAAATTATATAAGTGGATACTGCGAGGCAGAAACATGTGGACACAGCTGGAGTGTCATGTGTCACGGTTCCAGTCGCTGCCAGCTGGCGGTCACACAAAGGCAGGCCAAGCCAAACAATTCCTGTTATTCATAAGAGCAAATGTGCATTCCAAATGCACAGTGCAGGCTTTATGAAATAACGGAGCGTTCAGAGGCATCCAGACAGCCGAGCTTTTTTCCATCACACATCCCTGGGTGCCAGGCCAATATGGCAAACTGACTCTGCTATTCAGAAACCCTTATCTTTACCCAATTAACCAAATCACTGTGACGTCCAGGAGTTCTTCATGCACTTTGCTGAGCGCGTCAAACCAGCAGGCTTACCAGGCGGCAGATGCACAGCTTCTGGAAGCAATCTGCTTTTCGTTTCTTTCCTTTTTTTTTTTTAAACTCAATCTATAAATACCACATTAGACCACTGCCCATCAGAAGTCAGAGCTGGGAGTCAGATTTTAACATCTGAACACCCAGTGATCCTCCTTGTCTTTAATTTTGTGCTCCTCTGCAAGGGGTGCCTTCCAAGATGGTAACTCAGGAAGATCAAGGATAGCCAAGAAGTAGGACATAGGGATTCTTACTCTCGTTGAGGTAAAAAACATAAGTTAAATGGGAAAATGTTCTAGTATAGCGTCTGGAAATGAACCGCAACAAGGTCCCTGGGTCTTTAAAGTATAGACACCAAAGGAAGAATTGGGGATCATCATTTTCATAATTTTTACTTAATCTTATCAAATAAATTATAGCCTCGGGTCCTTGTCTGTTGTTTCTTTCAACAGACAGGGTCACAGGAACCTTTGAAAATTGGCGTCATCATTCTCCTGCTTCCAGTCCTATCAAAAAAGAAGAATGCAGAGAATGAAGCTTGTAGTTGCTAGGGAAGTTTCACTGCAACCGGAAAACCAATAGTTAGATCCTAAACAGTCCCTCCAAACAGATCTCACAGTGCTCTGGAAATGAGCACTTTACCATAGAAATGACAGGCATGGGGTGAGCATTTGGCACAGTGGTGGAGATTCACTTGGGATGCCTGCATCCTGTATCAGTGCCGGGTGCACATTCTGGCTCTGCTTCTGTTCCTGTCTCCTACTGATGTGCATCCTGGGAGGCAGTAGTTGGATCCCTGCCACCCACCAGGGAGACTTGGCTCCCAGCTTTGACCTAGCCTAGCCCTGGCTGTCTTAGACATTTGGGGAATGAACTAGTAGATGGAAGGTATCTTTCTCTCTCTCTTTCTCCTCCACTCTCTTTGTCCTTCTCTCTCGGCTTTTAGAGACATAGTAACTGATGTATAACTCAGATGTTTAGAACACAGAGCTATTGCTTCTCATTGTTGTCTTTCCTTCCATTTAAAATAATTGTTCATTCACAAAAATAGAAATAAGTAAAAATAATCAATTAAATAAAACTTCAAAAAAATAAATAAAATGTCAGCCACATTTGTGACTTTAAATTTTCTAGTAGCCAAATTCAAGAGGTCAAAAGAAGCAGATAAAATTAATTTTGATATGTTTATTTAAACCTGCATATCCAAGATAATAATATTTCAACATATAGTCAATATCAAAGTAATGAGACACTTTATATCTTTTTTTTTGATACTGAATCTTGAAAGTCGGTGTCTATTTTACACTTAGACAGTGCAAGTCAATCTGATGCAGCTACACTTCAAGTGTTCATTAGTCACCTGTGGCTCATCAAGACCATTTTGACCAGCACACTACTACACATTTAAGACTGTCCAAGCTCATTTTGTCCAATGTAATGGACATCTATGAAATATCTATTTTTTAAAGATTTATTTTGTTTATTTGAAAGACAGAGATAGAGAGAGGGGTGGGCAAAGATACAGAGAAAGAAATCTTGGCCGGCGCCGTGGCTCAACAGGCTAATCCTCCGCCTTGCGGCGCCGGCACACCGGGTTCTAATCCCGGTCGGGGCGCCGGATTCTGTCCCGGTTGCCCCTCTTCCAGGCCAGCCCTGTGCTGTGGCCCAGGAGTGCAGTGGAGGATGGCCCAAGTGCTTGGGCCCTGCACCCCATGGGAGACCAGGAAAAGCACCTAGCACCTGGCTCCTGCCATCGGATGAGCGCGGTGCGCTGGCCGCAGCGCGCCGACCGCGGCAGCCATTGGAGGGTGAACCAACGGCAAAGGAAGACCTTTCTCTCTGTCTCTCTCTCTCTCACTGTCCACTCTGCCTGTCACAAAAAAAAAAAAAAAAAAGAAATCTTGTATCCACTGGTTCACACAACAGCCAGAGCTAGGCCAGGCCGAAACCAGGAGCCAGGAGCTTCATTTAGATCGCCCATGTGGAAGCAGAGGCCCAGGGACTTGTGTCATCTTCCGCTGCTTTCCCAGGTACATCAGCAGGGAGCTGGTTCAGAAGTGGAGCAGGCAGAATTCAAACCGGCACCTGTATGGGATGTCTGCACTGCAGGTCACAGCTTTACCCAGTGTGCCACAGCGCCAGCCCCAGAGCAATCTCTAGCCAAATGAGATGTCAAATGTCCTATTCCTTGTCCTGTCTCTATTGCCAACCTCCTCAGTTAGTTCACCCATCAGCTAGAGGGAATAAAACCCACCCTACCACCTGCACTAAGTTTTCTGTAAGAGTTAAATTCAGACAACGCCTGTCTATTTTGAGAAATCATTATTTTATGGGCAACCTGCTGAAAATATGACCATAGCCAAGGCCCCAAGAAGTGAAGAAAACCATTATTTTCCTCAGTTCTCTGTACTCTGTCATTCCTTACACAGCACAGTTTGTGATACTAAAGGCGAAACTGTCCCTTGGTAGCTATGAAGGTCTGGGCCAAGAGAAAATCCGTTTCTTTGTTTAAGAGTCTCTCCTTCAGGGCCTGTGCTGCCTGGGTGTGGATTTCAGTCTTCTTGGGAAACTCAAGACAAATGGCACTGACATCACCTTGTCCACCAAGTGCTAGGCCTGGCAGGACATGCCCTTTATCTGTGCTTCACTCACGTGTTGCTGAGTACCAGATGGCCTAGAATCCTGCCACCCTTTCCTTCATCCACGGCTCCTTTCACCTCCCCTGCTGCCTATGAATGCAGGAGATCAAGGGGTCCTCCTGCACTTGGGTTCACTCTGTTCAAGTATACTGACCAATAGGGCTATCAGCAGCTCCAGTCCAGAGGTCAATATATTCAACGCCATCAACTCACATATACTCCAGATATAATAGTTAACATTACTTGTTTGCCAAGACGAAGACTGCTGGTGACAATGGCAAACATTTTTGTATGTATAGGGACTAATTTCTTATTCAAATTCAAAGCCATAATCCTGAAGGCAATGCTTCCACACAGTGTCTTGAATGTTAAAAGGCTCTTCAGATTCAGCATTGTACTTTATCACCATGGCCTCTCTAACACATTCTCTGAAACAGCTGTACAAGGAACTTAGTAACTACTTAGTGCACATGGCCTGCAGTCAGGAGTTCACCTGCCAATCTCAACTTGCCCACTGAGGTGCTGTATGACTTTAACACTGCTGCCTCAGTTTCACCTTGTGTGAAATGGGGGTGAAAACCTTTGCCCTCTACACCCCACAGGGTGTTTGTAAAGAAGGATGAGACCCTGGCTTCAAAGCACTAGCCAAGAGCCCAGTTCTTTCCAGATGGAAGGTGCTTCACTTACTAGCAAAAACTCTAGAGTTCTAACGAAAGGAAAAGGAGGAGAAAGGGGGCTAACATTTGGGGAGCTTCTCTTGTAGGCTGGATACTTGCCTTCTGGAATTGGATGTCTTTATTGGGCTAGAGCTGGAATTTTTTATAATTCTTAATTTTATCTAAAAGTCATGGGAGGGAGTGAAAGAGAGAGACAGAGATACAAATAGAAATAGAGACAGAGACAGAGATGGATAGAGAGATCTTCCCTCCATTGATTTACCTCCCAACAGCCAGGGCTCAGGCAGGCGTAAGCCAGGAGCCTGGAATTCTATCTGGTTCTCTCACATAGGTGGCAGAGACTCAACCACTTGCTGCCTCTCAGGGTGCATATTAGTAGGAAGACAGAATCTTAAACACAGCGATGACTGGAATTCAGGCACTCTGATGTGGGATGCTAAAGTCGCAAGCAGTGTTTTAACCACCATCCTAGATGTTCACTCCAAAACCAGAACCAGAGTTCCTTTTTTTAAAGATTTATTTTTGAAAGTCATAGTTAGAGAGAGAGAGAGAGAATGGAGAGATAGAGGTCTTCCATCTATTGGTCAGTCCTCAAGTAGTGGCAACTGCCAGCGTGGAGTCAGGCCAGAGCCAGGAGCCAGGAGCTTCCTCCCTGTCTCCCATCCCTGTTGCAGGGGTCCAAGCATTTAGGCCATCTGCTGCGGCTTTCTCCAGGCTATTTGCAGGAAGCCTGGATCAGAAGTGTAGCATCTGGGACATGAACCAGTGCCCATATGGATGCTGGCACCCCAGGCAGTGGCTTTACTCACTATGCCAAGTGCTGGTCCCTAGAACTGGAATTCTTGTGCTTTACCTCCCCAGCACCTGATGATATGATATTCACGTGTGAGTTTGCTGTTGGCTTCAGAAGGGTTGTGTGTGTGTGTGTGTGTGTGTGTGAGTGTAAATGCAGGAACAGATGCAGCTTTCGTCACCTGGCCTGCAAACCTGGACTGGGGTGGAGGGCATAAGAGGATGGGTAGCGAAGAAGCATAAGCAATGTCCCTCTGTGTCTGGGTGACTTGCTATTCAACTTGGGGTCTTTGCACCTCTTCCTTCTGGAATTTTCTTCCCTAATACATCTTCAAGGTTTAATGTATCATTTTCTTCCAGCACAGGTTCCCATATCCTCTTCTGATAGAGGAATTCCCTGACTGTCCTTGCAAGGCAGCATACTCTGTACCTCACCAGCCTCTTGCCATACTTATTTTTTCTTTAAAGAACGCATTCTTCCCTCAGAAATAAAAGAGAGAGCTAGAGATATGCTCGTTTGCTCTTCATGATCCATCCATCCCACTAAAATGTAAGTTCCATGAAAGCAGGGGCTGTTTGTTTCTACCTTTCTATGCTGCACCCGGTGTTCCTTGAATGAGTGGGCGGTTAACAAATGAATAACATACTTGTTGAATTGAATTTTTTGACTGTAGATTTCCCTAAGTCTTTAGCACAACATTTTCATTGAATAGAATGTTTGCTTGCCCATGTAATCACAAAGCCAACAACGCTTTTTATGGAGAACTCTGCCTTGATTTGTAACAAGACTTAACAGCCAAAGGCTGACCGACAGGATAGCAGAGGCTGTGTGCTTTGTGCCACAAAGGGCAGAGGGCAGTCGTGGCTGCTATGGCCATTCATTCACCCATTCACTTATTCACCAGACACTGTTTGAGTTCCCAGCATGTGCTGAGACCTACAGTAGGCACTGGGGAGACATCGATGATTGAAAACCCAAAAGTATGCTTTCCTCGCCGAACTTGCTGTCAAGTTACTTCCTTCGGAACCCTGGGTACAAAACCAGATGAAATTTCTGGGTTTCTTTCTTTCTTTTTTTTTTTTTTTTATTGGACAGGCAGAGTTAGACAGTGAGAGAGAGAGACAGAGAGAAAGGTCTTCCTTCCGTTGGTTGACTCCCCTAATGGCCGCCATGGCCAGCGCAGTGCCAATCCGAAGCCAGGAGCCGAGTCCTTCCTCCCGGTCTCCCATGCGGGTGCAGGGCCCAAGCACCTGGGCCATCCTCCACTGCCTTCCCGGGCCACAGCAGAGAGCTGGACTGGAAGAGGAGCAACCGGGACTAGAACTCCTCACCCACATGGGATGCCGGCGCCGCAGGCAGCGGATTAACCAAGTGAGCCACGCTGCTGGCCCCTCTGGGTTTCTATATCCAGTGACATGCACACGCTTCCGCCAGTCAAAAAGTCACAAGGAAGCTTCTGGTCCTTTTTGCACTTAAAGAAAATAAAAAATCCTGCTTCTACCCTCGTCCCCCACCCTCACCGTCCCCAGAGTTTAAAAGCTCTAGGGGCAGCCCTCATCCGCAGGACTTCTCCCACAGCCACTGTTGACACGCGCTGGTGTGCATTAGAAAGGAACTGCAAACGGCACTGCGGTGAGGGAGGGCACCCGGTCTGTGGTGGGAGCACCCGGGCCCACTGCAGACCTCGCGAGTCCGGGCCTGGGCACCCACCTGGTGCGCCGCCCCTGGTCCGCCGCGACCGCTCCAGCCCTTTGCAGCGCTGCCCAGAACTCGGAGGAAACTTGAGCTGAGCGAGGACAGCTCACCTCCAGGAGCTCCTTCTCCCCTCTTCTTCCCGTTTTCTTTTTTTTTTTTTTTCTTTCCACGACTCCAGACACTTCTTGGCCACCCATCACTTTCCATTTAGTTGCGGGCAGCCTTCTTATCTTCAGAGTTTGCCTTCGCTCGCTCCCTCGCAGAGGAAAGCCTAGCCTGAATAAAGCCCTTGGTTCTCCGTGCGCGCGGCAAAGGCTGCCAGGAGCCCAGCTGCTCTCGGACCCCTGCCACCCAGCCTCGGTCCGCGTTTCCGAGTTTCCACTACGGGAATAGATTCCTTGGAAGGAGACTTGCTTCTTTTGGGCCCTGTGGCCTCCTTTCGGAGAGGGAAGACAGAGTGAGAAAGCCCGAGGGATCGCCGGCTTGGAGGTTGCATGAAAACCCTTCTTCAGGGCTGGCCTGAACGGTGTGTTTGTGTGACAGAAGGACCCGTCAGTCTTTCTGCCTCTGGCCACGGCTCCCGCTTCCTTGCGGGCTGCGGGTGAGTTTGGGCCTGGTTCCTCTCTCATGATTACCTCTCTGTTTACACTGTCCCGGCTCCGAGTCGCTGCTATATCTTGAATGCTCATTCGAGGAGAGTAACTCAAGGGCTGACAGCTGGTGAGGTCATTGCGCAGTCTCGCCAAGGCCCGTGTGCCATTACAATGAAGTAATAATGTATTTATAACACACCTAACCACTGACGGCTTCTATTGCTGTGGCTTTTCCCCCTGCATTTGCACAGATGTTTTTTGAGAACGCAAGAATTGGCCTCCAGAAACAACCTCCTAGCAAACAAACTCTGCCTGTTGACTCTGGCGGGTGCTTGTAACGAGAGTTGTTAGCACGCGGGATTTATGTTTCAAATATCATTTTAATTTCTCAGGCAGCATTTTTACCACAAGATGTTAATTCACTGGTGCACTCGAATCCCATAGCTTCACTCCACTCTCTCTCTCTCCCTCTTGCTCGAGTGTGCACACGCCTGCTCTCTCTCTTAATGAAAATATGGACTTGGTTTCTAAGGAAATATTCTCAGTGCCTGATTCATCGAAACACAGCACATTCATTTTCCATGGAATTTACTCTGAAATGTCATACTCTTTTTATTTGATAAATTATGCACCTTTGTGATTCATTAAGCCCCTCTCCTTATTCCCTGGTAGCACCCTCTCCGTCATTCACGAGGACTGTGCAATTAGTCCCGACGGGAGCCACTGATCTTCTCCAGAGACACAAGCTGCTTTTAACATTTATCAGAAAACATGGAAAAGCGTTTTAAGATGACCGCTCACATACTAGGTTGACATCTAGGGTGGATTCCTATGAGAACTGTTATGTCAATTTTGTAAATCTTAATATTTCCTGATAGAGGTGGGTTTGTGATAACTCCCCTAACTTATTCCATGATTAGCATTCCAGATATTAAAAAAAAAAAACAGAGACTTTCATTCTGGCAGTCTCCCGTTGTCTCCTTCTCCTCTCTCCTTCCCTGCAATCCCCATGCATTTTTCGCTGCTTGGTGGTGTGCTAAGTCAGCTCTGGAAGACATTGTGCTACACAAAGGCATCTCCTGGCCTCACAAGCCCCCTTCTAGACTCCAGTGTAAGAGTAACTTCTTCTTTTTTTTAAACTTTATTTATGTGGTGGGCAGAGATTGGGGGTGGGAAAAGAAAGAGTGAAGAAGAGCTATCTCCCATCTGCTCCTTCACTATTCAAATGTCTGCAAGAGCTGGGGGCCAAAGCCAGAAGCTGAGAACCCAGTCTAGGTCTCCCACATTGGAACCCAATCCCTTGAACCATTACTGCTGCCTCACAGGGCGTTCATTAACAGGAAGCTGGAAGTAATTGAGAGCAGAGCAAGGACTCAAACTCAGCCAATCTAATATACAATGTGGGCATCTAACCATCAGGCTGAACACCTGCTCCAAGACTAAGTATTTCTAAACACATCCTCTCTGGATTTTCATCAGCCCCCAAACAGGTGAAATCAACTCTGGGACTAGAGACAGATGAGCGAAAGCTTTGCTCCTCTCCCTCACCCCTCACCTCTCACCTCTGGTGCCCTCAGCACTAATTCAGTGCAATTAGCTTTTGACACACAACTGCTGCATGGACGCTTCAACACTGACAACTCCAAAGCCTCTTCTTCTTCCTCAACTCCTTGAGCTCTTTGAAGTCTAAACTCTGCAGACCACTCTCTTCTCAAAACTGCTCCCGGTTGCCCTGGTTTCTACCATACTTCCCTTGCTGGGTACCCCCTGGTGCTCGCTCCTTTTCTCTCCTGGCAAATCTTGAGCTGCCTTCTGACTTGAGTGCTACACACTCCCCAGTGTAATCTAATCCTGAGCGCGTGAATTCAGTTGTGTTTTGCTTCCAGCTCTGAACCTCACTCCTAACTATCAAGCATGCATGTTTCTGGGTGTCTGTGAGAAGAGGTGGGCTTCGTATCCACAGCCAGACTTGTCTTTTTTCCTTCTGCAGTAGATTCTAGGCCACTGACGATCTAGCCCTTCACAAATGGGCTCAGAAGAAGTCTTAGCATCATTCCTGTCGCCTCCTCCTCCTTGGCCCCCAGCCCTTGTTGCATACTAATCTACCATTTCAGTACGTCTTAATTCTCCCTCTTCACCACTCTAGATGTCAGAATCATCAAGACACCTCTAAAACACACACCTTCTGTATGTTTAGGTTGTGAGTCAGTGCTGTGTCTGGATTGAGGTCAGCCCACTGTCTTGTTGAAGCTTGGCAGGGGTGGGTGGGGATTGGAAATGCAACCGGGCAGAGAAGCAATGCAGCAGACCCTGGCTTCACCTGGGCTTGCCCCAACCCCTGATTTCCTCCTACCAGCAAGACACCCACGATAGTCCGAGGTGCTTTCTTGATAGGCAGCCAGTCGTATCCTTCCTTGCTTTAAAATGTCAGCTGCCTCTTTCACCTATATATTCAAATATGCACCCTAATCATGATTTGTCTTTTTTTTTTTTTTTTGCATGTTTGTTTTTGACTAGGAAACTTCCTGGTACCTTGCCCACAGTCAGGAAGGTGTTTCACTCCTTTCTGTGTCCCATGATCTTTGTGGCTGCATGGTTATTGGAAGAGTATGGTTTCTCCAAGTGTGTATCCAAAGCTAGCGCTCTCATCTCCTGGGGGAAGCCTTTCACGGCTAGGGACACTCCCTGCTCTGTGTTCCCAAACCACTGTGGACCAGCCTCGCCCTGGCCTGCAACTTTCTGGGTTTTGTCCCTGTGTGGGACAAAAGAGAGGCTGCTTAGTCAGGACTGCAGCCCCTGGCCCTCCATATTCCCCTCAGTGCCAACCTTAGGTGGTGCATGAGAAAACAGGCATTTGATTTCTCAGTTCTCAGGTAGTATTGTTCCATGGTAAGGAATGGAGCAGGGTTTTCAACTTAGAAATAATAAAATTTTGGGAGTCAGTCATTGTAGGTTAAGCCTCCGCCAGCAGTGCCAGCATCCCATAGGGCACTGGTTCTAGTCCCAGCTGCTCCTCTTCCAATCCAGCTCTCTGCTGTGGCCTGGGAGAGCAGTAGAAGATGGCTCAAGTGCTTGGGCTCCTGCACCTGCATGGGAGACCAGGAAGAAGCTCCTGGCTCCTGGCTTTGGATTGGCGCAGCTCTGGCTGTTGTGGCCATTTGGGGAGTAAAATAGTAGATGGAAGACCTTTCTCTCTGTCTCTCCCTCTCTCTATCTATAACTCTACCCCTCAAATAAATAAATATAATCTTTAAAAAAAGAATTAATGAGAATTTTTCCTTTGGTAGAAACTTGACCATCTTAAGAACACACTCAGTGTGGAGTAACTAGGAGTGTCTATACTGTTCCCTACTGGAGTCACATTGGCCTTGGCAAAGGTCAAGGGCTCAGAGAGAACATGGTACAAATCCCAGCCTTGCCCTTCTTCAGCAAATGACCCTGGGCCAACTCTTTCACATCTTTGTGCCTTAGCTCCTTCCTCTGTAATACAAAGGTAACTATAACCACTTCACAGCGGTAGAATGAGATAAGTAGAATAAGAAAGCCCTTAGACCATAGAGGATGCATCACAGATGTCATTTCATCTCTGCTTTCTGGGACACAAGGTGCACCTTACTCAGTCAGGTAGATTCTCTTCTTGTGGAGAATTCTGTGTGTGGCAACACGTGGATGGCGTGATTTGGAATCAGACTGTTACTTACCATCTAATTTCATAGTTATTACTTAATCTCATTAGGCTGCAGTTTTCTATTTTATAGAATGAGATAATATAATAATAATTCTTCACAGTTTAATAGTGGAAGCTTTATAATATAATACAGATAGAGCATTTAATACAATGCCTGCCATGGAAACATTCAGTATATATTAGCTGCTATAATTAGGAAAAGGAAGGCAAGAGTCCTGCCAGTATTTAACCCAGCTGTCCATATTTGGAGACATAACCATGAAAACCCCTTCCTCTCTCCCTTTTTTTGGGTTGCCACCCAATATGTTGCAACTTCCATTTCATCACATAACACAAGAATAACTTAAATGCTTCTATATTTTTGGTAGTTTCCAATGTGTTATGAACTTTAATGTAATTAATTATAAAGTCTAATACAATTATACAATTAATTTAATAATGCAACTCAGTTCACATTGTCTTTTGTTTTGCTGGTTTTGGCCATTGCCTTAGGCATTCAGGAGCGTTGACTTTCTGCCTTTTTAGGTGTTTTGGAAAACGAGAGGTGATAGCCCTTCAGGTGTTACTGGGTCACCCCTTCTTCTTAGATAATTCAAACTTGGGGCTGCAAAGCAGCTTACATTTTTCACTGCATTCCTTTCTGGATTTTTCTACCTCTGGAGACAAACACAGGGTGACATCAAGAGTGCATCTGTGTGAGGTCTGATGACTGGGCTTGGTGGTAACTCCTTTGTAAGCCATAGTAATCCTCTCCACTGCATGGGGCAAAAGCCGTGTAGCTTGGATTTCTCTCTGTGGGAACTGGGATACTGGAAAAATGTTTGTCCACTGAAGACAGCCTAGTAGGGTCCCAGATGGAAGCCCTACAGACCCATTTTTCTCTTCTTAACAAAAGCTTAATAACAGGGCCAGTCCCAGAGCTATAAACAGGACATATAACTAGCAGCAGAGACATGCATGTGTTGCTCAAGAACCCCAACTTCTTAGGTCTTACATAGTTTAGACATTTGTGGGGTTTCTTAAGCCGACAGTGACTTTTGTAATAAATTGTAAAGAAACCCAAACTCCTATAAAAGCTTTCTGATTTTTTAGCATCAAGGAAATCAAACCTGTTTCAGTACATAATCGTAGAAGCTGGATATTTGCTCTTACCTCAGAAATTGTGCTTTTAAAAAGAAGCAGAGCTTGGGGTTTAAACGTAATTGAAGGATTGCTTGATAATTGTTGAAAGTGAATGACATGGAAGAAACGTGCGCCAAGACTTACAGAGCCTTTTTAAAATTTTTTTTAAATGTGTTTATTATTTTGAGAGGCAGAGACTGACAGGAATGCTCCCATCTATTCATTCATTCCCCCAAAGCCCACAACTGCCAGGAGCTTTGTCTGAGTTTCTCACATGGGTGACAGGGACCTACGTACTTGAATCATCACCTGCTGCATTCCAGGGTCCACATTAGCAGGAAGCTGGAACTGGGAGAGGAGCTGGGACTCAAACCTGGATACTCCCATATGGGTTGCAGGCATCACAGCTGGCATCTGAACCCTGGGCCGAATATCCACTGTCATAGAACAATATTGCCCCACCTTACACGATGAACAACTTCCTCTCGCTTCCATGAGTGGGTATTCAAAAAATGACAGCTATTGTTCTCAAAGAGATCTCCGAGAATCCACTCTGCTCACTTGTCTGCACTCTGACCCCACTGGCCCGTGTGCCATATCACATGGTTATATTTTCGAGGTGACATATAAAAGAACTGAAATCGTTTGTACTCTTAATTGTTAACAAGCACTCTCATGACAGGGCTCTGGTCTGTTCTGTGTTCCCAGCACCTAAAACAGTGTCTGCTATCCAGAAAGTCTTCTGTAAATGAAAATGGGGGTCTTAGCACCTTCAAAAAAGTCTGATCTCCCTTCCTGTCCAGTTGTGAATTTTAAACTGTTGAGTTTTCTTTAAAAGAGGTGATCGATTGTACCCACAGAAAAAGCCGTTGGAGCCTCCTATGGTGGGCAGCAGAGCACAGTCCTGGGGAGAGCTCTGCGCGGCCGACTTCTGAGAGCGGCTCTCCATTTGCTGCCCTGGAGGCGGCAGAAAGCACACCTGCTTTTCTCTTCCTCCCTGATTGACTGCAAGACAGGGAGATTTAGAAAAGTCCCCCGGCCCCCAAATGAACTCCATCCCAGGTCACTGGGAAGGGGGTGGGTGAGAAACAGACGTTTGTTTTCTCTCCCACCCTCCCACTCTCCCACCTGTCCCCTCAGGAGCCTACCTATATCAACATCCACTCACCTTTTGTTAACCCTTGAGCTTTTCACAGCAAACAAACCTGTGAAGGAGGAAGAAAGACTTCCAGGCAGTTTACAGGAATTCTTCAATGCAAAGCTTACAAGTTAGCGCTTGTTAGTGAATTCAGCTGGGTTACTCAGTGGGCGACTTAACCCCAAGACGGGGTTCGGAGAAAGTCAAGACCACACTGATCTATCGGTGTAGGTAGTAGAGTGTGGGGCGGGTCCGCGTCTCCAGACTGAAACTCTTAAGAAAGTCAAGACCACACTGATCTATCAGTGTAGGTAGTAGAGTGTGGGGCAGGTCCGCGTCTCCAGACTGAAACTCTTAAGCAAAACTTTGTTTCTTAACGGCAAGATTGTCAACCTCCGAAGGGCTTCGACGTTCAGTGTCTCCCATTCTATTGGAAACTGAGGCCCACAGTTTAAACTGGTCGTACAAACTACCCCAGCTGGGTCCTGTGGACCCCAGCCTGAAGCCTCCCGGTCTCAACTCCTGTTTGGCTCAGTTGCTTGTGGCCACACATTTTGTTCTCTTTGTTTACGAAGAAGGCAGTGCAGGGAAACAATGGAGTTTGATTTTTTGACTGAAGCAGGCTGGAGCTGTAAAGTGGGAGAAAGGACAAGGGGTTGAGTGATGGAAATCATTCAGACAAATGAGCGCCCGGAACTCCGAGTGGATTTCTGATCAACTGGAGCAGCAGAGTCGGTTTTTTCCCCCTCAAATGAACATTCTTGGCTGTGTGGGAAAACATGGTTTATCGTTGTTATTTTTTTCCCATTGCCTAGAGCCATACTGGGTATGGAGAGTTTGTTCTTGTCAGAAATTCAATAGGAGCTTTAATATTTCATTTGGGTGAATCTCTAGGAAGGGTGGGACCGATGCAAGGGGGTGATAAAGAGAATGTGAGTTAAACCAGGCAAGTGTTGGCTGCCTACATTCCTCTTCCTATGCCTCACACTTCACACATAGATTTGCTGTTTGTCAGGTCAGTAATTTCTTGTGGGTAAAAGAATCTACTGTACTCTTTGTCATCCATGCATTATTTAGTGTGAGGTGTTTGTTTAGTACAGTGCATTTACAGGGTGTTCTAGAATCATTTTTGTTTACTGAGCCACCATGGAGAACATTAAAACATGGGCTCAGAGACAGTGGCTATTACCTAGTCACACAGCAATGTGTCATCCTAATCAACACAGAGTTCAAGCTGATTAAATCTATATTTAATAAGGAATCCCATTGACTCATGTTGTTTTAGAATCTATCAGAAAAGGGAATTTTATTGGTAAATTGTTACTATTCCCAGAGTGAAATTATCCTATGGTCCCTCAGATTCTTGGAAAATACAAATAACTAAAACTGACTCAAGACTAACAGTAAACCAAAATGGAGTCAAAAATAAGGAACAAACTTAAATTGCCATAAAAAATTACTTCTGTAAGAAACTTCATCCCAGATGAATTATTCTAAGGGATTTTCCCCAAAGTTTTAATGAAAATTCCATTATATAAAAGCCACCCTAAAGCAAGGGAAGAAATGGATTTTTCAAAGCTATCACATTCTTGAGGCCACAACATGATAAAAAAATGATGTCATAAAAAGTCACCAATCAATCTCATTTGTAAGCAGTAAGAAGTAAAAATTCTAAGAAAAACTCTTGTAGTATATTAAAGAAGAACTGTGAACAGAGTTTATTATACTAATTAAGAAATTTTACTATAGGAAATCTAATAGAATAGCTCAAAGAAGAAGAAAATACGATATGACAAGGTTTACCAAGCCTGAAAAGAATTTACAAAAATTGAATATTCATGAATGATTCTTAGGAATGATAGAACCCTAAGATTCTATAAATAGAGGGAATTGTCCTTAATTTGATATGGAAAATACAACACAAACTGAAAGACAATGCCATTTGTTAGTGTAAGTTGGGAAAGATACTCTTATTAAAGTCAGGAACCAAGGAGCAGATCTGTTGTCACCACTGGTGTTTCATATCCTGGAAATTCTGGCAAATTAAATTGGTAATAAAGAATAAATATACTTATTGGGAAGCAGTATAAGAGATATCATTATCTGTGGATTATAGAAATATTTGTCAAGAACAACTCCACAAATTCAAGATGAGTATTAAGCAAAATTGCATTTGTAATTGAATTTATAATAAAAATTACATAAATGGCATTAATTATGGAAAATACTTAGAAATGATACAGTGAAAAGATTTTATTCACAGTAATAACAAAATACAAATTACTCAGGAATAAATTTACAGGATAACATAAAAAATCTACAAGGGGACAGTGTTGTGGCATAGCAGGTTAAGTTGCTGCCTGAGACGCTGGTGTCCCAAATCAGAGTGGTGATTTGAGTCCCAGCTGCTCTGCTTCCAATACAGCTCCCTGCTGATGCACCTGAGCAAACAACTGAACTACTTGTGCCCTTGTTACCCATGTGGGAGACCCAGATGGAGTTCCTGGCTTCCGGCTTCAGCCTAACCCAGCCCCAGCTATTGTAGCCCTCTGAGGAGAGAACTAGCAGATGAAAGATCTCTTTCTGTTTCTCTTTGCATCTCTGTCTCTCTGTGTGTCATTCTGCTTTTCAAATAAATAAAAATAAATCCTAAGAAAATTATGAAACTTCACTGAGTGTTTTAAAAGGATATGCATACATGGAATCGTATATCATATCCATGTATTTATTGATTCAACATTAAAATTTTCAATTTCCTTCAGTTACATGTAGGTATAACACAATTACAGAAAGAATCCAAATTCTCACTCATGTTTTATTTTAGAGGCATTTGATAAAGAAAAATCTTCAATAAATTTTGAAAAAATAAGAAATGGAGTGGAGAATTTGTGTTGCACAATATTAAAATATTTTAGTTGAAAGAAATAAATGGTTTTATACTGGTACATGCATTGACAAAGAGATCTCCAGAAGAAAATAAAGATTTCAAAAATTATTATTGAACTAACTGATAGAATAAAAAAGGGAGAGAACAATCCAACATGGGAAGCAGGATACACATCAGACTCATAGAATGACAGATGTCCTAAATAGCACTCTGGCTTCAGAATCATCCTTAAGGCATTCAGATCTGGCTGAAGAACACGTGAGAGTATTATTTCAGGCATGGAAAGCCAAGACACTCTGGCAAAAAAAAAAAAAAAAAAAAAAGACCTAAATGAAAGATCTCTGCAAGTGAGATCCTAGTGGGAAGAACAGGGCCATCAAAGAAGGAGGCACCTTTCTCTGAAGGGAGGAGAGAACTTCCACTTTGACTATGACCCTGTCTGAATAAGATCGAAGTCAGCGAACTCAAAAGGCTTCCATAGCCTTGGCAACTCATGACTAGAGCCTAGGGAGATTACTGACGCCATAAACAAGAGTGTCAAATTGTTAAGTCAACAACAGGACTCACTGTGTACTTACTCCTCATGTGGGATCTGTCCTTAATGTGTTGTCCAATGTGAAGTAATGCTATAACTAGTACTGAAACAGAACAGTATATTACACTTTGTGTTTCTGTGTGGGTGCAAACTGATGAAATCCTTACTTAATATATACTAAATTGATCTTCTGTATATAAAGATAATTGAAAAAAATCTTGATGTGAATGGAATGGGAGAGGGAGCGGGAGATGGGAGGGGTGTGAGTGGGAGGGAAGTTATGGGGGGAGGGAAGCCATTGTAATCCGTAAAATTTATATTTACTAAATAAAAGTTAAAAAAAGATTTATAAGAAAAAAATTATTATTGAGAAAGGTGGCATTTCAAATTAGTAGGGAAACAGCTTTATACAGAATGGTTCTCAAATAGTGAATTAACTATATGAAAGAATATTCCAAAATCAATGATAATTTTATTATCATTAATAAATGATACTTTAATTTGGATTACAGATATAAATGTAAGAGATAAAAATTGTTGGATGCTTATAAGAAAACATAGGCTAAAATCTTCATGACCTTTGATTAGGCAATGGTTTCTTAGATATGACACCAAAAGCATAAGCAATAAGAGAAAAATATAGATAAAACAGATTTCATCCAAACTTAAGATTTTTGTGTTTAAAAAACTTACTTATTTGAAAGGCAGGGGGATAGAGAGAGGGAGAAAGAGAGCCAGATCTTACTTCTGAACGAGATCATCCATCTGCTGGTTCACTCCCCAAATATCCACAACAGTCAATTCTGAGCCAAGCTAAAGCCAGCAGCCAGGAACCCCATCTTGGTCTCTCATGCGGGTGGTAGGTGCCCAGGTACTTGGACCATCTTCTGCTGCCTTCCCAGGAGCATTAGCAGAGAGCTGGATAGGAAGCAGAGCAGCTGTGACTTGAACTGGTTTTCCAATTTGGGATGCCAGCATCTCAAGCGGTGATTTAACCCACTGTGCCATGTCAGACCCACGAGTTTTGTGTTTTAAAAGATACCATCATAGGGGCTGGAGCTATGGCCCAGCGGGTTAATGCCCTGGCTGGCCTGAAGCCCCGGCATCCCATATGGGCACTGGTTCTAGTCCTGGCTGCTCCTCCTCCAATTCAGCTCTCTGCTATGACCTGGGATAACAGTAGAAGATGGCCCAAGTCCTTGGGTCCCTGCACCCACGTGGGGGACCCAGAAGAAGCTTCTGGCTCCTGGCTTAGGATCGGCGCAGCTCTGGCCGTTGTGGCCATCTGGGGAGTGAACCAGTGGATGGAAAACCTCTCTCTCTGTCTCCACGTCTCTCTGTAACTCTGTCTTTGAAATAAATAAAATAAATCTTAAAAAAAGATTGCATCATATAGTGACATATAGTGACAATAAATCTGTTATTTAAAAGCTATCCTATGAAATACATTTATTTTGGCCAATCAGATAGGCAGTTAAAAAAGAAACTTAATAGCGTTGACAATTATTCTTAGTAGGAGTTATAAAGGATATTTTCTTATATGTAGTAATAGTCCCTAAAATGCTTATCCTCTCACCTAGTATATATATTTGCTTTTCAATATAGTCAACTGCCTACACATTCCTTCTCTACACTTTTTGTATTGAGTGTGTCCATTGAAAAACTGGAAATAAACTGAGTAGTCTTTGTAAAAAAGAAATTGGTTAAGTACTTCTGTGTATAGCTGCCTGGTAGAATTCCATGAGATCACTAAAATCAAATTATAAAAGAATATTTAAAGACTTCATAAAATGCTTGTGAAGTAAAAAAGAAACTGCATAGAGAACTTAGATGAGAGACAGAGAGAATGAAACTCATATTCCAGAATTGGCGTATGTATTTCTTAAAACCTGAAACTTAAAAATGGACAAAATAAAGAATGTATTGTAAACATATTCTCTGTAACACAATAAAGAAGAGCTGTTGGACAACACATTAAGGACAGATCCCACATGGGACATAAGTACACAGTGACTCCTGATGTTGATTTAATAATTTGACACTCTTGTTTATGGCGTCAGGAATCTCCCTAGGCTCTAGTTATGAGTTTCCGAGTGGGATCTGTCCTTAATGTGTTGTCCAATGTGAAGTAATGCTATAACTAGCACTGAAACGGAATTTTTACACTTTGTGTTTCTGTGTGGGTACAAACTGATGTAATCATTACTTAATACATGCTAAATCGATCTTCTGTATATAAAGATAATTGAAAAAGAAAAAAAAACCTCATTGTTATATTAGAAATTGCATAAAAATTAATCAAATTAAAAAAATATATCATGCAGGATCTCTGTCCTTAATTTGCTGTACAATGTGATTCAATGCTATAACGTGTACTCAAAAAGTATATTTCACTTTGTGGTGCTATATGAGGGCAAATGGTCAAAATCTTAACACATACTGAACTGATCTCCTGTATACAAAGAGAATTGAAAAAGGAATCTGGATGTGAATGAAAGGGGAGATGGAGCGCGTAAGGGGGAAGGGTTGTGAGGGGAGAGGGAAAGTGGGGGGGGGGCATTGTAATCCTTAAGTTGTACCTTGGAAATTTATATTCTAAATAAAAGTTTGAGAAAAAAAAAAGAAGAGCTGTTGGATGCCAAGTTCTATGTTTGGTATTCCACTAGCTGTGCCTTTTAATGGATTTCTTTTTCCAAGGTTCATTCAATTCTGTTCAATTAAACAAATATTTACTAAGTACCTAGTGGATGGAAGACCTTGTTCTAAGTGCCATGGCAAAAACGGAGATGAATAAGAAATCAGATAAGGTAGAATGAAAATTGTCAGTAAATCCACGCTGAGTAGGAAGACAGACAAGAGAATAAAGATGGGGTGAGGGTAAAGATAAGACTGAGGTGTAGGCACAGCTGCTGTGAGAGGAAGAAAGGGAAGGTGACTGCTGCTGTAGGCATTTGGGATATTTCTGAGGGATGGTGAGTCATTATGGCTTGCCCACAGCCAACATGGAGAAAACCGATGGAACAGAGGTGTTTGGGAAAACATTTTTGGAACCTTGCATTTGGATGTTGAAATTATGGGGATAAAGACATAGATGAACTAGGAAGCCAGGCCACACTCCTGCTGCTGAGATCTGTGCAGCTGGCATGTAGTAGGTATTTAATAAATACCTGCTGAATTAATGAATGAATAACAGGTATAGATAATGATAAAATTGAGGAACAATTATACATAGACCTTTACATGGACCTGTTAGGAAGGTTTGCTGAAGGAGCATGAGTGGCAGTAGAATGCTAAATGCATTCCAATGCATTCCAAGCCCTTTGTTCAGTCCTGGTCTTTTTTTTTTTTTTTTTTTTTTTAGTCCTGGTCTTGAAGAGCGTTCTCTCCACTGAAAAGGTTTAGGAGAAATGGTGTGGTTAGGTATCATCTAAGTGGTGCTGGAAAGAGCTTTAGCATGATCAGTGGGCCTCAGGGAAGGACTTTGTTCCAGGTTGATCCAGAGTAAAGGTGGAGGTGGGAAAGGTTGCCCAGAAAAGGGAAGGGGTGAGTGGGGTGGAGGGAGGAACCGAGAGAACAAGCATGAAGGAATCTGAAAAGCAGGCGCTAAGCCTGGAAGCCTGGAGAGGCTCAATCAAGAAAGACTGAAACCTGTCTCACTCACCTCAATCCACCTCCTCGCGGAGAGCTTGTTTAGTTGGATGAGCTCTCTCTGTTTCTCCAGAGGGAGCAGAATGGGATGTCCAATAATGATATTATTTTTCTAAGGAGCTGTGAATCTGTTTTGGAATGATATTACGAAAATATAGCTACCACTTGCAAAACATTCTCTCTGTGTAGAGCACTGTTCTAAGTGTGTTTTACACATGAATTGATGTAATCCTCTCGATCACCCCATCGGGACAGAAAGTATTATTAGACTCATTTTGAAGCGGAGGTAAGTCACGCACAGGCAAGTGAAGCAACTTGTCCCAGATTCCACAGTTGGCAAGTGGAGGGTTTGAGATTCTAAGTCAGGCGGTCTGGTGTCAGAAGGTATGTACTCCTCTAACACTCTTACTCAAAGTGGTATGTAGAAGTACTACTGTCCAGTGAGAATTCCCAACATGGGGTAGAATGGTGTTTGGTCACCTGGGTAGGGTATTTGGATGATCAAGTCCATTGAGAAACTGTTGAGTACATCCCCCATTAAGGATACACAGTGAGGGCAGTGGAGTCTAAGAAAATCCCCAAGAAAGACTCCCTTTAACTTTGCTTCCCCCAGACTTTTCCAAACTTATTTGTCCATAGACCTCTTTTTTATGCAGCATGTATCATCGCGCCCAGGAATTGCTGTAAGAAAAACACTTTGAGATTTGCAGATTTGAAACCTACTCAAAAAGCAGGGAGCAAGCAGGCTCTGCAGAGTCACCAAGCCACCACAGCCGAAGTTCCGAAGTCACTGTGGGATCCATCGATCTGTCCTGGATGAAATTCCAACTAATTTACCTAGTAAGTATTTCTGCCAATAATAGCTTAGAATCACAAAATTAGAGAATAATGGGTAATATTGGAGGTAAGCACAGTTTCAGCTGCAAGAAGTAACAGTGGAAGGAAGGAAGATAGAAGGTGAGATATGAAGAAATGGAAATGGAAAAATTTGAAGACTTATCAATAAATTACATGAAAAGCAAAGTGAAGTCCTGAGGATAGGCTGAACGGGGGTAATGAACGTAGCTCAAAGTTAAGAAGCACCTGCAATGCTGAGCTGTGGGGAGCACTCCATGGGGAGCGTAGAGCAAGGTGTACTGGGAGAGTATAACGTGAGGAATTCTTAAGAACTCGATGTCTAATAATTAGTTAAACTTAGTGTGATTTCTGTAATATTAAAAACCTCCGTGGACGCAAGCCTTTTAATAAAGCCTAGCACACATACCAGAGGTTTTATTTAATATTTACCTATTTGTTTATTTGAAAGACACAGTTATAAACAGAGAGAAACACACATAACTGAGAGAGAAAGAAAGAGAGGGAAGGAGTGACATCTTCCACCAGTGGTTCACTCACCAAATGGCCACAACAGCCAGATCTGATCCAGGCCAAAAGTGAGAGCCAGAAACTCTATCCTGGTCTCCCATGTGAGTGACAGGGGCCCAAAAACTTGGGCCATTTTTTCACTGCCTTCCCAGGCATGTTAGCAGGGAACTGGATTGGAAGCAGAACAGACAGGACTGGAACTGGCACTCTGGTATGGGAATATGGAGTGCAGGTATGACAAGCAGTGGCTTAACCCACTGCGCCACAATGCCGGCCCTCTACGCTAGGGTTTTGTTTGACTGCATTTTAGGAAGAATTGAAGGAGCAATTTAGAGAACATTCAAAAAAAGAGAGATCCAAATGAGATTTAAAAAGGGACAAGAATGGATGAATAAGAAAATTTGCAGTCCCTGGAATTTCATAGAAATCTTAGAGTGTAGGATATGGGGCTTAAGTTAGTTTAACAGTGAACTGAAAGGATCCGGGGCCTTGGTTCCATCTGCTGTGTCCTTCCTGGTCTTCACTAGGTTAATATCTCCCTAGGATAAGCCTCAGGGCTGGAGAGCTGCAGCAGCGAGTGATGGAGAGGGTGTGTAAGATTAAGGGGGAGATGCAGCCACAGGCTAGATTTGGTAAGATCCTGCTGTCCATGGAAAGGAGTTGGCTTATTTCTCCCCCTTTAATACAAAGGGAAGCCATTGGGAAGTTTTTAGCAGCGGAGGAGCAAGACCTGAGTTATGTTTTAAGAGGCTCACTCAGGCTGCCTTGTGGGGAGTTCAGGAGTAGAATTGGGAAGCCTCTCTAAAAGGCCATTTACTCTACCAGCAGAGAGAAGATGGGGACTTGCAGGCAGGACTGGTTGAAAAGGTAGTACGAGTCAGGGTATATGTTGAATTTAGTAGCAGTAGGGTCTGCTGATAGGCTGGCATCTGTGTTTGAGGAAGGAAGATGTTGCTTAGGTTTTTGACTTCAGCAAATGGTTGAAAAAAGCTGCATTTACTGCAAATGGAAGATCGGAAGAGGAGAAGCCTCAGCTAAGTGAAATGAATGTCATCCATGTTAAGATGACAGGCTCCTTTTAAGATCACGTGGGAACTAAATGTTTGTGGATGAATTTAAGCCACAGTGAGATATCTTTACAAACCCATAAGAATGACTAAAGTAAAATACATTGACAATATCAAATTATCTGAAGGATGTGGAGAAACGACATGATTTGTATATTGCTGATGGGAATATAAAATTGTACAACCACTCCAGAAAATAATCTAGCAGTTTCTTAAAAATCTATCAAACAACAATTTTATGATCCAATAACTGCACTTTTAGATGTGTTTCCAAGAGAAATGACGATTCTATTCACACAATCTTGCTTGCAAATTCTTATGGAGATTTTATTTGAAAAATCCTCCAAATGAAAATTAGCCAATTGTTCTTCAATGGGTAAGTGATCAAATAAGCTGTGGTCCATCCCTACTGTGGAGTACTACCCACGCATACAAAAGAATGAACTCGTGATACACAAAAAACCTGAATGAACCTGCAGAAAAGTAGGCTGAGTGGAAAAAGTCAGTTCTAAGTTATGCGGTGCAACCTTCCACTTACATTATATTCGTGAAATCATAAAAAATATAGAATTGGAAAACAGATCAGTGGTTGTTGTGGGTTAAAGAAGGAGTGCAGATGGAAGTGGGTCAGGAATGGCTGTGATAGAGCTGTATAAAGGATCCTTATGTGATTGAAATAATCTGTACCGTAATTATATCAATGTTGATATCTTGGCAGTGATATAATACCATATTTTGCAAGATGTAACCATGAGAGAAAACTTGCTAAAGGGTATAAGGGGTCTCTCTCTTTATGGTTTCTTAGAACAATATATGAATTCACAATGTGAAAATAAAAAATTTAATTTAAAAAATAGTAAAAGCTTAGGAATGGAGTGGAGACCAAAGGCACCATGAGAAGAATGGATAAGAGACATCTTCCCAAAGGAAGAAAATAGAAAGTGAGGGATGGAAAGACCGTGCAGGGTCAGGAAGCTCACTCAGCTCATCACAGCCACTGTGACATCCAAGCTGTTTTGTCCGAGGATGGATCTTGGCTCAGAAAGGTGAAAGGATTTGTCTTGAACCAGCTGCTCCAGGGAAGCATTGACATTGGAACACAGGTGTCCCAGTTCCTGCTGTTAAGCAGCAGAGGTGAAGACTCTGAAGGCTGAAAGTGCTGGGTACCAGGTGTCACAAGCTCTAATACTTGTTAACAAGCTTCACTTTTTGGATAAGGAAACAGTCTTTGAGAGCTAAGTAACTTGTTCTTTACGCAGACATATTCATTGAGTGACATTTCTAGGTGAATAATCAAATAATCTCAGATCTTAGAGGTAATTATGTCCAACTCCCTCATATTACAGAGCAGGTATTCAGTACCCTGAGAGGTAAATTGACTTGCCTCAATTCACCAATGGGAGAGTTAATATTTGAACCTAGGTCTCATGACTCTTTTATCCATGCTTAAAATAAAATAATTGGATTTCTGCAGATAATTGTTTGAAATGTCATGTTGGCGGGAACTAAATGTATTATTAAAACCAATACAGGTAGCATTTCCCAATTTTCCTGAGTTTACTGTATTTGGTACTATTATAGGAGTAGTCAAGAGGCACGAAAGAGACTTTAACAGTCTTTGTAATATCGTCGTGTGACTACCTAATATCCTGTCTTCATTTATGTGTTCAAGAATTGATTTGGTGATAATTCTTCCCTGTGTCTAATCAGGTCAATAAATTAAACTTATGGTCCTGTTATTCTAGGTCACGCTTTTCTCCCTACAAAGAGCTTTAGTCATTGCCCCGCCCATATATTTCTCTCAAGCTTTCATTTTCCTATTCAGAATGTAACATCTGAAGCTCTGGCTGCACATGGGTGACTTCCTTTCCATCTTTGCTATTGTTGTCTCTCTTCTATTGTTGTTGCTATTCTTGCCTTTGCTGTTTCCAGCAACTTCCTTTTCTTCAGTGGAAAGAGATGCATGCCATTGTTGGTCACTGATGGACAAAGGAGGAACACCAAATTATTCCGATAAGATTCCTAACTGTGGGCCACATTGCCAGCTTAGAGAATGTTATTACATGAGCACCAAACTTCCCAAATTCTTCCACTGAATTTCAAATTTCTCTGAGAGTTATCTAGGATAAATAAAGGATTTTAGACCATGCACATCCAAGATGAAACATTAATGATCAGAAAATGTGTTTGGGTTCTCAACAAAAAAAGGGGGCCGATTTGAGTACAAATCTTGTTACTGTAGCTTCTTATTTAAAGTAAGAAGATGACCTCTCCTTTTCAAATGTGCCACTTGATTTTGACCTTGCACTGGTCACAAGGAATGGGAAAAAGAGCTATCTACCCTTTGTTAAAAAAATGTGTCTGCCATTTCCTCAGGCCCTCAATAGACCATTTCCAAATACTGTGTTCAACTTTGAGCTGTTATCAGCACGAGTGATTAATTAATGGATTATTTACTAAAATTCATTTCCTTTCTTCTCTCCTTCTGAAAAAGATGCAGGGGACAAGTGAAGAAAAGCCAGACATGTGTATTCCATTTGAAATCCATGATTAAAAAGCTTAAAAATTCAAACCAACGTAAAAAACTGTTTTATTTTAATACTCTGGAAGGTTTCAGTGAACTCCATTATTTTCACTCACTATTTGCTTGAATAATTTAGGCAAGAAAGCTAAATTATACATAAAGTGTACAGTTAGAAGAAAAAGTTCATGCACAGCCCTAGGCTATAGCCTTCCCTTAATGATGTCTGAAGTCAGTGAAAAGAACTCGTTAGACTGAGAGTAATTTCTCAGGGTTTAATTTTTTTTTCTTAAAGCAATAATGTTCTTATAAAAATCTGACAAATAATACACTAAAAGAAAAGCCACAAAAGAGAGCTTCCAGTGAAGGCCTTAGCCCCTGTAAACTGTCATTTAATTTCATATAAAAGTTGGTTTCCCATGTTCCACAATAGGTGCTTGCTGGCAGGCTTGAGTGATCTGATTCAACGAGGAAAATGCACATCTTGACTGAACAGAGTCGCTTCTTGGCCTCATCAGTATTCTGAAGTTATGGAGTTAAAAGCAGATGCTTCAGGCTGAGAGACAAGCTCCTATCTGTGGTGGCAAGGGGCTCAGCACCCACTCAGCACGTCTTCATTGGAACAAGTGGTTGCCCCTTTGCCAGGGGTTTGTACTTCAGGAGCTTCTCATATCATTAAATATTTACAGATTCACGAAGACACTCACGTTCCCTTTCAGCATAACAGCAGAGACTCTGACTGCTGCAAGATGACAGGAATATCAAAATAGTACCTTTGTCACCTTTGATTTCTGAGCCGCCTTTGTTGTTTTCTTAAAGTTATATAATTGTAGAGTTTGCAGACTACAGTTAAACTCCTTCACCCAGAGAGGTGAAAAGACGCGCTCAAGGCTATGCTCCGCGGTATTTGTTCATTCACTCCCAAACGTTTCTACATTTAGAGAGAGAGAGAGAAAGCATTTCCAAGAGGAGAAACAGCCCTACATAAAGGTGAGAAGGTGGGAATTGTCACGATGCCTTGGGAAGCAAGAAATGATAATTATGGCTGCTCCCCTCACCTCTCACTACACTGATTTTTTAAAAAAAATTTGTTTATTTTTGAAAATACTAGTTATTACATGGCTCTTTCGAGATTTAGCTGTAAGCTACCTTTATACTGAAGTGCTTCAACAAAGAAGACAACCTGGCATTCAAACATTATGGTCAAGTTCATTGCACAAAGACTTTCCACTTTTTTTAAAAAATAAATTTAACTTATTTGAGAGGCAAAGAGACAGAAAGTGAGAGAGAGAAGGAGAGGGGGAGAGGGAGAGAGAGAAGAACACATTTTATCCCCTGGTTCACTCCCTAAATACCCACAATGACCATGAACTGGGGCAGAAACTGGGAGCCAGGAACTGAGGTCCAAGTCTCCCAGATGGGTGGCAGCGACTCCCTGAGCCATCACTGCTACTTCCAGCATCCACATTAGTAGGAAGCTGGAGTTAGAAGCTGATCTGGAACTTGAGTGCAGACACTCCAATATGGGATGCGGGTGTCATAGCCACTAGGCTAGATACCTGCTCCATAAAGACGTTTCTAAGCAAATATTTCTGTTACGAACCTGTCGCTGAGTCAGGCAACATAAAAGATAGAGATAAATGGGGCAAAGTCCAAGCCCTTGAGGAGAGGAAGTCAGTGAGGGACAGGAAGAAGGAAAGCAGAAACAGAGGCAACCAATTGAATTTTTCACCATAGGTCATGTAATTTTTGTGTTCTTTATCTTCACGCAGTGAGGTAAGGTCATCTTTCTTGCCTTGAGAAGTCTTAGAAATCAGCTAGGGAGCACATATTTTTGTAAACTAATCCCATGGCTAGACAAAGTATTAAATCTTTCTGTGGTAGAATCTTCAGCTTCTACAGCTCTTCTACCTGCTGTGTCTATTCCTCCATTCTTAAAAGCATGGATGTAATCCTAGGGTGGTGGGCTTTTCACATCATCTCTGCTTGGTTTGCTGTGCATCAGTGACAACACAAATCAAGCAGTAAATACAGCTCAATTGCTGAGAACTCCAAACAAGGTGGAGAGGGAGGGATTTCACACACAGATGAGACAAGTTTCCGGTTCTTCCTAAGGATGGAGGTGCCAGGGTGCTCGGAGGGGAGTCAAAGTCAAGAAAAGAGTCTTACCTCTATCACTTTATGATTTCCATTTACCTATGGTTGCATTTTGGAAACTGTTTTCTCAGGACAGGGGACAGGGGATTGTAGAAGGTTTGGGTCACCTTAAAGGATCAGAGCATAGAAGCATTTCATAGTTACAGAGATCCAAACCCTTGCTTGCCATTTTCCCATCAAAATCTCACCTGCTGCTCTTGCTGGGCAGTTAGTGAGGCCAGTGATGTTGAAGGGTGTAGGTGCGGAGAAAGGGTCTTCCTTGGGTGAATGATTTGTGAGGGAAGGGACATAGCTGATAAAATCCACAGGTACATAGATCACCCCCTGTGGGATGGGCATTGGCCTAAGAGTTAAGACACCTGAGACCCATATCAGAGTACCTAGCTTCAAGCCCCGGTTCAGCTCCCCACCCCAGATTCCTGTCAACTGAGGATCTTGGGAGGCAGGAGGCAGTGGTTTAAGTAGTTCAGCTCCTGTCACTCATGTTGACCAGATTGAGTTTCTAGCTCCTGGCTTTGACCTAGCACAGACCTGGTCATTGTGTACATGTAGAGAGCGAGCCATCAGATGAGAGTGCATTCTTCCTTTCTTTGTCTCCCTCTTGAATAAAACATTATGATCACTTCTGGATTTGAGCATAACAGGGGGTAGTTTAGGCTGCAAGTGGTTCTAATGGAACATGGTAGGGAAAAGATTTTGAAGAGGTTTTAACAGGAAAGAAGCAACAAGCCAGCTGGTTAGTGGAACAGGATAACTGAGATAGCAGTTGTCATTAAGAGCATTTCTCCCTAAAGCAGCATTTATGTTCTAAGTTTGAAAATTGACACAATCTTTAAACAGGCATTTTTCAAATGGCCAACAGACACTTGAGAAACTGCTCAGGATCACTAGCCGTCAGGGAAATGCAAATCAAAATCACAATGAGTTTTCATTTCACTCCAATTAGAATGACTTGTACACAGAAATCAACAGATGACACATGCTGGGTAAGATGTAGGGAAAAAGGTTCCCTCATCCACTGTTGGTGGGAATGTAAGCTGTTGCAGCCACTGTGGAAGACAATATGGAGACACCTCAGAAATCTGAATATAAACCTACCATATGATCCAGTCATCCCACTCCTGGGAATTTACCCAAACCAAAAGAATTCAGTATATGGAAGAGTTATCTATACACCCATGTTCATTGCAGCACAATTCACAATAGCTAAGATATGGAATCAACTTAAATGTCTACCAACTGTTGACTGGATAAAGAAATTACGGTATATCTAAATATGGAATACTACTCAGCTATAAAAAAATTGAAATCCTATTTTTTGTAACAAGATGGTCACAACTGGAAACCATCATACTTAGTGAAATAAGCCAGTCTCCAAAAGACAGATATCATATGTTTTCCCTGTTCTCATGTAACTAATAGAATGCCTGAAATGTAATGTCCTGGAGTGAAATAGACATTTTGAGAATCAATGAAGAACAGTGTTTTGTGTATCTTCATACTGTTTGTTAAATTCCTTTAACTATAGTAGCGTTAACTATAAGATCATTAAAAATATTGAAAATAGATCATTGTAAAAATTAAGAATGGGAAACTGAGAGGGAGGGAGAGAAGAGTTGGAGCATGGACAGGAAGGAGGGTGGGAGGGAAGTGCTGCTATGTTCCCAAATCTGTATATATGAGAAATATGAAACTTGCGTAACTTAAATAAAAATTTTTGACAAAAGAAAATTGTCACCATCTGTGTAGTCTCCACGGGCATTAGGATTGAAGCAAGCCTCCACTATTATAGATCTTATTATTGGTTAATTTGTTTTTTACAAAGAGTTTAGTCATGTTTAGAGTGGAAGCCAAGTCTGCCGGCTTGGTGGATTACCTTGGAGAAGGCTAAGCAATCACTCAGGGAGTTGAGCTGGGTGGGGACATTGACTATTAAATGTCCACTATAACTGCCAAGCAACAGTATGCCTTTCTGGAAATAGCAAGGTCAAGGTAACCTGACTTCCCTGACTGTGAGATTCATCAGGAAAAGACATTTTCCTGTCTTTTTTTAAAGACATGAAAGTTTATATAATCCCACTTGTCTAGCTTGGCTTTTGTCCCCTGTACTTTGGTGGTCTTATCTAAGAAGTCATCAACCACACCAATGCCTTGAGGTGTTTCCCCTGTATTTTCTTCCAGCAACTTCATAGTCTCAGGTCTTAAATTTATGTCTTTGATCCATCTTGAGTTCATTTTTGTATATGGTGAGAGGCAGGGATCTAATTTCATTCTTCTACATATGTACATCCAGTTTTGCCAATACCATTTGTTGAAGAGATTATCCTTTCTTCAATGTATGGTTTGGATTCTTTTGCCAAAAATCAGTTGGCTGTATGTACATGGATTAATTTCTGGGCTCTCTAGTCTGTTCCACTGATATATGTGCCAGCTTAATTTCTTTTGGCTCAGGATTGCTTTGGCTATTCTGGGGTTTTTTGTGACTCCATATGAGTTTTGGAATTGTTTTTTCTAATCCTGTAAGGAATGTCATTGTATTTTGATAAGGATTGCATTGAATTTGTAGATGGGCCTAGGTAGTATAGAAATTTTAATTATATTAATTCTTCCAATCCATGAGTAAGCAGTATCTTTCCATTTTTTATGTCTGTGCTTATTTATCTTATCAATGTTTTATAATTTTATTGTAGAGATCTTTCACTTCTCTATTTAAATTTATTCCTCAGTATTTGATTTTTTTTGTGTGTGACTGTTGTGAATGGGATTTCTTTCTTGATTTCTCTTGTGTGAGTTCATCATTAGCATATTTAAAAAGCTATTTTTTGTATGTTTGTTTTGGGAAACAATCAATAGAGTGAAGAGACTTCCAACAGAATGGAAGAAATATTTGCAAGCTGTCTATCTGACAAAGGATTAATATCTAGAATATATTAGCAACTCAAAAAACTCAACAACACAAAAGCAATCATTAAGAAATGGCAAAGGACTGTAATTGTCAGTCTTCAAAAGAAGAGATACAACAAATATGTGAAAATATGCTCAACATCACTAGCCATCAGGGAAATGCGAATCAAAACCATGATGAGGTATCACCTCACTCCTGTCAGAATGGCTAAAATCCAAATGACAGAGAGTAACAAATGCTGGCAAGGATGTGGAGAAAGGGGAGCACTTACATGCTGTTGGCTGAATGAGGACAGCCACTGTAGAAAACAGTATGATTTCTTTAAAAGTTAGAACTAGACTTGCCATATGACCCAGCTGGGAATTCCACTACTGGGAATGTATCCAAAGACATGAACACATTGTATCAAAGAAATACCTGTACCACCATGCTTATAGTAGCACTGTTCATAATAGCCAAAGTATGTAATCAACCAAAGTGTCCATCCTCAGATGAGTGGATAAAGAAAATGTAGGGGGCCAGTGCTATGGTGTAGTAAGTTAAGTGTCCCCTGCAGTATCAGGATCCCATATGGGTGCCAGTTCTAGTCTGGCTGCTCCCTGCTGATGGTCTGGAAAAGCAGTGGAAGATGGCCCTAGTGCTTGGGTCCCTGCACCTATGAAGGAGACCTGGGAGAAGCTCCTGGCTCCTAGTTATGGATCAGCCCAGCTCTGACAGTTGCAGTCATTTGGGGAGTGAATCAACAGATAGAAGACTTCTCCCTCTAAATCTCCCTCTCAGTCTGTAACTCTACCTCTCAAATAAATAAATAAATCATTTTTAAAAATGTGGTATATGTATACAACAGAATATTATTTTGCTACAAAATCAATGAAATTCTACAGAATGGATGCATCTGGGGGACATCATGTTGAGTGAAATGAGGCAGAAACAAATACCACACGCCTGTGTGTATCGGTATTGCCGCAAATATAGTTTTGTCAGACTTTGTTTTGTACCTTTGTCAAACCAGTAGTTAAGAATGATGTACTACTATGGTGATAATGATCTGTGATTATCTCAACATTTTCTGTATATTAGTGAAATGGACATCTTTTCATTTGATTATTGTCTATAGACTTTGCCTATATTCCTGCTGAACTATGGTCTTTTTAACTTATTGAGCTCTTTATTTAATGGAACACTAAACATTTCACTATAACATCAGCAACCCATGTGGGCGCCCATGTGTGTCCTGGCTGCTCCACTTCTGATGCTGTTCCCTTCTAATGAACTGAAAGAAGCAGCAGAAGATGGTTCAAGTGTTGGGTCCCTGCCGTACATATGGGATACTGGCTCAGCATTGGCAAGCACTGACTCTGCCCTCGCCTAGCACTAACCATTGTGCTCTTTTTAAATTTTGATTATTTATTTGAAAAGAAGAGGAATACACTGAGAGAGACTGAGAGAAGGATCTTTCATCTAAAGGTTCAATCTCCAAACGCCTACAACAGCCAACTCTTGGCCATGCCAAAGCCAGGAGCTAGGAACTCAATCCATGTACTCCCACGTGGGTGTCAGGTGCCCAAGTACTTTGGAGCCATTATCTACTGCCTCCCAGGGCACGCATCATCAGGAAGGAGAAGTCAGGAGTAGAGCTGGGACTCAAACTCATGCACTCTGAAATGGGATGTAGGTATCCCAAATGAGCTCTTAACTGGTGCAGTAAATGCTCTCCCTCATTGCTCTTCTCACCTTGGCTTCTAGCTTGCTCTCCCTTCATCCAGAAAAATGTGGATTTTCCTTTATGCCCCTAGAGGTTGGAAACTGGGGAACTCCCATAGCCTGCTGGCCAAGGAGTTAGTTTCAGAGGCCCATGGCAGCTGAGACAGGCTTTCCTTTGCTGCTGCTTCTGGGACTCTGTCACAGATCACAGGTCTCCTCTGCAGAGCAGTTACAGTCACACACCACACACCTGGCCAGACTTCCTCAGATGCCCAAGTTTGCTTGAGCCAGCCTCTCAGGTGACAATATGCATTCTTGTTCCCTGAGCTGTAGGTGTGCCTCATGTAGAAATCTGGACTCTTGTGGAACAAGTCTGTCTACTTCATATTCCATAGCTGTTTCATATCATTTGTACCCCAGTTTTACATTCCTTGTCTTCAGAACCAATTTTACCAGAATCCATGATTAAGTCAGGTCACCCACAAGTTTCTATTTATTCAATTCCTCTCAGAAATGCTGGAGAATTTTTCTCTCAAAGGTTTTTGATGTAATCAGACCAGTCCAATTAAGCAGCTTGGAACAAGAATCTGTTGTTTGAGACTGATCAGTAAGTAGCACCATGTGATTTCCTATTCCTACACCCAGTATACTTTTAAGAGAATCTGTACCAAGGCAGACTAAATCCTGACTCTTCTTTGTAATAGCATTGAATCTTAGGCAGTTTACTTGCTTCTCTCTGATTTACTTTCTCCAACAATAAAATGATGGTGGTAATAATATGAGGGTACTTCATATGGTTCTGGAAAAATGGAATTAATAGATTATTTTGGTGCAAAACATTTTGAAATCCATGCACAGTATTTTCATGATATGCATTTTCTGTGAACTTTTTGAATACTCCTTGTAGATCTTACTTCTTAGGGTTGTCTTGAAGATGTATGGGTATTAAAGTATAAAAAGTTGCTTCGGTACTAGTTATGTTAATATTAGTAAGTGGTAAACTCTTCCATATGAACTAGGTCTCCTGGCCTCAGCAGATCAGACAAAGTTGGGCAATTGCCCCAGGTAGAGCATCTGTCATGCAGCCTGTGCCCTGTAACTTACATGGCCTAGATTTGAAGGGATGAATTGGACCATCAGAGTAAGGTCATGAGGGATTATGAAATGGGCAACCAAAGACTTGGGCTAATTAACCAAGAGGCTGAGCAAAAAGCTGATTATAAAGACTCAGAGGTAGGGCAAATATTATGGTCCCAAGTGAATAACAGGATTATGGATTTCTGAAGTAGCCAATTGGTTGAGAGAGGCAAATGGGACACACATGTGGGTGCACACACACACACACATACATGCACACATGCACATGTACAAACATGCAGACATACACACCCTCAATGCCTACATCAGAGTATAAAAGAAAAACAAAGAAACCCTTCTCACTAAACCTTTTCTTAGAGACAACTGGAATGAGTCTCAGATCCTTGCAATCAGAAGAAGCTACTAAATGCTAACAGACAGTTCTGTGAGGCAGATGCTGTGTGTCTGGGGGCAAGAGGAGAGGATGACACTGGGATATAGGAAGATGCCAACTGTGAAAGACCCAGTGTGCCAAAGTGGGTCTAGTTCTCCTGCTGAAAGCTGCTGGAAGAAACTGAAGGCTCTAAGCTAGGCGAGCCATGTCTGATCAGAGGTCATCAGTTTTGCAAGGTCACCCAAGCCACAAAATCAATGATAAATCTGAAGGGTTAAAGCAACTAAAGGAGGGAGTCTAGGGAAGAGTTTTGAGCATCAAGTAGGCTAAAACAAATCAGAACCTGCACTTAGGTAATGATGGTTGAAATAAAAAGAATAGCAGTTATACTAAGAACCTGGTGACTAAGAACCTGGGGAAGAGGAAGCAGCTAAAGCCTAGGTAACATTTTTGACCTGAATGTTTGGACATGTCAACTAGAAAACATAGTTTGGGGTAGAAACTGAGATGCTTGCCTTTTCTATGCTGAGTTTGAGGCATCTGTTGGAAATCCAAGTGAAGATGTCCTAATTGCATTTGGATATATAGTAAAAGGTGAAAGATTTATGCATTTTGAAGAGAAACCAGAATATGCATTTGGATATTTATTTATGGAGCCCTTAGAGATTCTATGATGACAGATTAAGGAGTCTACAGGATAAAATTGGTAATTCAGATTAGGGATTTGGTTGATGTCTTTTAGGGTGAATGTAAATATTGACAAGAGAGGGCCAAGATTATGGATTGGGGGATATCAACATGGAAGAGGCAAGCAGAGGGGCCTCTCCAAGAGACCAAGAAAAGATGGACAGAGCGATTGAAAAGGCCCAGGAAAGAGCATGTGAGTGAGGCCTAACGAATCAAGAAGGGGAAAACTTTCTAGATGAGGAGTATTTGGTAATGTCAAGTGCAGAAGAAAGTTCATGTAAGATAAGAGCACAGAAATGTCCATTAAATGTAATGAATACAGGTAATTTTTGAGGCCTAAGGTAAAAGTGTGTGAACAAAATAAAGATGATGAGTGAAAGTATGAAGGACAGGGAAAATAAAAGAAGAAAGTGAGCAAATGACTTACTATAAACTATAAATGAAAGAAAACTGAAGATATTGTGGGATCAAATAAAGATGATTGTTTTTCCTATTTAATACAGAAGAGATATGACATGTCGATGAGCTGAATAAAATAAATTGATTTTAGAAGTTCTTTTCAGCCTCAGCATTGTCTGTGTATACAAAGACTGTTGATTTTTGTGTACTGATTTTATTTCTTGCTACTTTATCAAACTCTTCTATGAGTTCCAGTAGTCTCTTAGTGGAGTCTTTTGGATCCCATATATATAGAATCATGTCATCTGCAAATAGGGATAGTTTGACTTTCCCTTCTTGGAAAAGACACCAGAGGCACAAGCAATTAAAGCCAAAATTCACAAATGGGATTACATCAAATTAAGAAGCTTCTGCACTAAAAAGAAACACTCAGGAAAGTGAAGAGGCAACCAACAGAATGGGAGGGATTATTTGCAAACTAATCAACTGACAAAGGATTAATACCAGAATATATACAGAAAGAGATCAAGAAACTCCACAACAACAAAACAAACAACCCAGTTAAGAAATGGGCAAAGGACTTAAACAGACATTTTTCAAAAGAGGAAATCCAAATGGCCAACAGACACAGAAAAATGCTCAGAATCATTAGCTGTCAGGAAAATGCAAATCAAAACCACAACAGCCCTTGTCTCAACTGTTGAGGAACAGTTTTTGTTTGTTTGTTTGTTTTGATTTTTATTTCCTGGGTTTCTTTTTTTTTAAGGTGCAAATTGTTGAACTCTTTACTTACAACAGAGTTGGTCTTCTGTGTATAAAGTTAATTGAAAATGGATCTTAGTGGAATATGGGACTGGGAATGGGAGAAGGAGGAGGAGGAGGAGGGGTGGGAGAGTGGGTGGGAAGGCGGATATGGTGGGAAGAATCACTCCTCTCCTCAAGTTGTACTTACGAAATGCACGAAGGCTGTACTCCTTAAATAAAAGATTTATTTAGGAGGAAAAATAAATTTTAAAAATAATAAAAAAAGAAAAAAATAAGTTAGAGACACAGAAAAGAGAGGCCTGATGAAACAAGTTCTCTGTTGAAGGGGCAGCAGAATACATGATCCCAGGCACACGCATAAGGCTCAGCCTTGGACAGCATGAGGGACAAGACTTCCATGGCAATAGTAGGAGTGACAGGAAGGATGGAGGCCAGTCCAGACTATGGAAGTTTGTAGTTGAGTATTCAGCAAGGTGAAGCAGCTTGTATTTGAATGGTTTCCTTTATTAGTGAAGGAAGAAACACAGACATCTTCTGAGAATGGGAGGAAATGCCATGTTGCAAGGAGTTTGGAGGAATAAGAAGAATGTTGGAGAAAAACCACTGCAAGGGCCGGGAGAGGGTCTGAGCAGGAGCGAATGGGATTTCAAGGCCATTTAAGCCCAGCGGAATTTAGAAACCACTGGTGTACGGTGGCACCCATCCATGTGGTGGTCTGATCTCTCCAGCAGATGCCCACATCCTGATTACAAAGGGTACAACTGGAAGGTGTAGGACAGAACTGATACAGAAGCAAAAGGGCCCAGAAGTTCAGCATGATGGTAAAACAAAGATGGACTTATTTAGGCTTCAAAGAGGTGAAATTAGTTAGAATGGCAGTCCCTCGCTGGGAGAAAAGGAGAGGGATTTGGGCGGGAAACTTTGGGGAGAGGGAAATCGGAAAGTGGGGATTCTAAGACAAACAGCAACCCACAGAAGGACATGAATCGGTTGTCGGTGTGTGGAGTACGAGAGCTTAAGATTTCAGAGATGAAAGAGTTAATTATTGCCAAAGCCAAGACCAAAGCAGGTCCCCCATTTAGTCATAGATTTTCTTTTCCTGAAATGCCTCTGGTTTCTCTGAAGAGATCTGACACTCTAACGAGAAGGTCAAGCTTGTAGCCAGGCATGAACATTTGCCAGGCTCATTTATCCTCTTGTCACTGGAGTTCCCACCGAGGCTGGATAAGATGGAGACACCTTAATCACACTGTTCTTTGGAGCCCATTGCAAGGCATTAATAACCTGCTGTGGTATTAGCAGTTTTACATCTTACACTGGCATCGTTTTGTCACATTAGTTTAATATTGCCATCTTGTAGCTTAGTATTAATGTGATAAAAAAGTAAAATTACATGTGCACTTTCCATATTGTTATATTGAAATCTGGTACATATATGACACTAATACTATTCAAATTCCATAAAATATACAGTTGCTAATATAAAGACATTTTAATGTTATGTTAGAATAAGAATGCAGATCACTACATTTCCAGACGCATGCAGTAGAGGAGAAAGGACTGAAGGGCTTAGCACCTGTGAGCCCTGGGTGAAGCAATCTTAGGATGGGTCCTAGGCATTATACCTCAAACTCAACCTTGCTGCAGCTGGCAATCAAGTGCTCATTGCAGGAGAATTGGAAAACCTACCCATTAAAGGGTCAATTAGTAATTAATTTGGGGGGTTGAGGATTATTTGATCTCCATGGCAACTACTCAAGTCCGCTATGATAGCAAAAAATCAACCACAGACAATATGTAAAAAAAGAATGTGCTGTGTTCTGATAAAATTTGATTGTTAGATACAGACATTTAAATTTTATATACTTTAAAAAAAGAAATGATATATTCTTTGATTTTCTGAAGTAATTTAAAATGCAAAAGCCGGAGTTAGTCTATGTATAAAAACAAGTGGAGGATCAGATTTGAATCTCTGGCTATTGCTGATTGACTCCTGAGTTTAAAAAGTTTGCATCTGCAGGAGGAATCATACAGGACCCCCTGGTAGGCTCTCGTGGATTCAAGCTCTCTTGCAGCAGGTACGTAAGTTAGCATGTACATTCCCAAACAGACTTTGAGGGAGAACAGGTGCTCATAGTGTTTTCTTCCCAGATTTTTTATTTCTTCACCTCCCACACATAAAGGGCTGGCTTTGGTCAACTCTCACAGTGGTACAGGCTCGGATGCCCAGCTTGGCCATCACGTCTGGCCATGATCTTGTTTGTCAAAAAACGAGAGGACTAAGCTTTTCAGATTTAATTATTTATTTGAAACGCAAAGTGACAGAGGGAGAGGAAGACATGGGGTGGGGGTTGGGGAGAGAGAGAGACAGAGAGAAGAGAGAGAGAATGAGAGAGAGAGAAAGAGAGAATCTTATACCCACTGATTCCGAAATGACCACAGCAGCCAAGGCTGAGCCAGACTGAGCAGGAAGCCCTGAACTCCATCTGTGTCTCCCACCTGAGTGGCAGGGACGCAAGGACCTGGGCCATTTCACTGCCTTCCTAAGCACATCAGTAGGAAGCTGGGTCAGAAGCAGAGTAGCCAGGACTGGAACCTGCCCTCTGACAGGAGATATGGGTGTCCAAAGCATCAGGTTAACCTATTGTGCCACACTGCCCATACCAGAACCAACTATTTAGTTTAGATCAATTCTTTGCATGCCCTTCCTTTTATGTTAGCAGCAAAACATGTCCCATGTGGAAGGCCAAAGTTATGCTAGTAAAAACACTAGATACCTGAGTTACAATGCCGTGTGGCAGTTAATGTCTGGTTGGTGGAAGGCATGTTATTTTGCGCTACTTTTCCAGAAACAGCAATTTTTGGCTTGGGGATTTTTCAGTTGATGCCAACTTGCTTAAATTTCCAAGCACATTTGTCTCTTTATCTCTTCTCTTAGAAGAGGAATGAAATACCATTAAGATTTGTGTTCAATAACTATCCTGACATCAAAGAACTTCTCTGAGATCTCAGAATATTTCCCAAATCCTTATTCTCTCTTTTCTCATGGCAGTCTTTCAATAACCTTTTTGAATAACATTGGGTAACTTGCTAGTGGTTACTTGAACAGAAAAAATGCTCAAAAAATGAGAGCAAGGTCACCTACTTCCCTTGAGGCCACTAGTTTAATTCAACTTTTAATTCCTGAATTATTCAGAATTGATGAACCTCAGATCCCATTCTTGCTAGTACCAATTTGACCAGTATCTGAAAATATCATGGATTTTTTTTTTTAAAGTAAAAGAATAAATTCAGTAGTAGGATATGCTTTCTTTAGGAAACAAGATGACTCTACCCCAAACACTTCATTGGTCAACTTTTTTTTTTTAACTTTTATTTAATGAATATAAATTTCCAAAGTACAACTTATGGATTACAATGGCTTCCCCCCCCACCCATAACTTCCCTCCCACCCGCAACTCTCCCATCTCCTGCTCCCTCTCCCATTCCATTTGCATCAAGATTCATTTTTAGTCATCTTTATATAAGATCAATTTAGTATATATTAAGTAAAGATTTCAACAGTTTGCACCCACACAGAACATAAAGTGTAAAATAGTGTTTGAGTACTAGTTATAGCATTAATTCACATTGAACAACACATTAAGGACAGAGATCCTAAATGAGGAGTAAGTGCACAGTGACTCCTGTTGTTGACTTAACAAATTGACACTCTTGTTTATGGCGTCAGTAATAGGCTCTTGTCATGAATTGCCAAGGCTATGGAAGCCTTTTGAGTTTGCCGACTCTGATCTTATTCAGACAGGGTCATAGCCAAAGTGGAAGTTCTCTCCTCCCTTCTGAGAAAGGTACCTCCTTCTTTGATGGCCCATTCTTTCTACTGAGATCTCACTCACAGAAATCTTTCATTTAGGTTTCTTTTTTTTTTTTTTTCCAGAGTGTCTTGGCTATCCATGCCTAAAATACTCTCATGGGCTCTTGAACCAGATCCGAATGCCTTAAGGGCTGATTCTGAGGCCAGAGGCCAGAGTGCTGTTTAGGACATCTGCCATTCTATGAGTCTGCTGTGTATCCTACTTCCCATGTTGGATCGTTCTCTCCCTTTTTTAATTCTATTAGTTAGTATTAGCAGACACTAGTCTTGTTTATGTGATCCTTTTGACTCTTAGACCTATCAGTATGATCAATTGTGAACTGAAATTGATCACTTGGACTAGTGAGATGGCCTTGGTACATGCCACCTTGATGGGATTGATTTGGAATCCCCTGGCACGTTTCTAACTCTACCATTTGGGGCAAGTCAGCTTGAGCAAAATGTCCAAAATTGTGCACCTCCTCCCTCTTTTATTCCCACTCTCATACAGAGATTGCTTTTCACTTAAATTTAAACACCTAAGAATAATTGTGTGTTAATTACAGAGTTCAACCAATAGTATTAAGTAGGACAAAAAAATACTAAAATGGATAAAGATTTACAGTGTACATCAACAGTCAGCACAAGAGCGGATCAAGTCACTGTTTCTCATAGTGTCCATTTCACTTCAACAGGTTTCCTTTTTGGTGCTCAGTTGGTTGTCACTGAACAGGGAGAACATATGATATTTGTCCCTTTGGAACTGGCTTATTTCACTCAGCATGATGTTTTCCAGATTCCTCCATTTTGTTGAAAATGACCGGATTTCATTGTTTTTTTACTGCTGTGTAGTATTCTGTAGAGTACATGTCCCATAATTTCTTTATCCAGCCTACTGTTGATGGGCATTTGGGTTGATTCCAGGCCTTAGCTATTGTGAATTGAGCTGCAATAAACATTAAGGTGCAGACAGCTTTAATTTCCTTTGGGTAAATTCCAGGGAGTGGGATGGCTGGGTTGTATGGTGGGGTTATATTCAGGTTTCTGAGGAATCTCCAGACTGACTTCCATAGTGGCTTTATCATTGGTCAACTTTGCAATAGCCCATGAGATGGGATTATTAATAGTGTCTCATAATTTTAAAAAATGATGTAACAAAAGTATTCTCCAAATTGAAGGCTCATTTTCTACTCCAAGAATAGCTGATACTTTACCACTGCTCTCCTCATATAAAGCAAGACCAGTTATTGCTCACCAAGTGAAACTTTTGAACCAGATTATGCCCATTAAATTTTTCTCAACACAGCAGCCCAAGCAACCACTAGCAATTGGTCAGTATAGGCCATAATGTCAAACTTTTTTTTGCCCAATCCTGAACTATATATAAATATATATATTTATATATTTAGAAAGCTATTATTTAATAAATATATATTTCATAAGTACAGCTTTTGGAATATAGCAATTCTTTTCCCTATACCTGCCCTCCCACCCCTACTCCTGTCCCACCTCCTACTCCCTCTCCCATCCCATTCTTCATTAAGATTCATTTTTAATTATCTTTATATACAGAAGACCAACTCTATACTAAATAAATATTTCAAAAATTGGCACCCACAAGTACTTTTTGAAGACAAGGTTTACCATTAATTCTCATAGTACAGCTCATTAAGGACAAAGGTCCTACACGCAGAGCAACTGCACAGTGACTCCTGTTGTTGGTTTAACAATTGACACTCTTATTTATGATGATTCTGAACTATATTTTTTTTCATTTTGCCAGCCCCTACAATTACAAAAGTAGCTTCAAAAGATATAATTATTTATGTAGTGATGTGTTTAGCATGAAGAGTAGAGTCCTACAGTCTTTATCCCATGAAATGAAACTTCTACTTTCTTATGATAGTCACCTGCACTTTCTTTCCAGGAAAAAAGAGTTTCAGAGTTTAGCGTGGAACTGACCCAGAGTCATTTCTGGGACTCAACCCTATTGGAATAATAATAAGTGTGCATGAAAGTATACATGCAACATATTCATCACACCGTTGTTTGTGATAGTAAAAATAAGAAATAATGCAACCATACAACAATAGTGGAATGATTCATCAATATACTAATTCCATATTAGGTAACACTATTTGGTCATTAAAATCAGAGAAAGCAATATGTACTGATTGAAAAAAAATGCTCAGAACAGAAAACCTCTGGGGAGTTGAAAGCTGATGAGAATGGCCATAGTACAGGAAGAAGGTTGAATGGATGACTTGTAGACAAGAGGCTGGAGGGTGAGGCAGCTTCCAGATCACATGAGACTCTCCGTGACTTGCTGGAGTTTCAACTTCATCTTATTTAGGGCACGAGAACTCAGAGCTGGCAGGGCTTCAGAAAAACCTGGAAAAAGTTTTAACTATGGACTCATTCCCAACCTATCGCAAAAATATTTTTATACAATTAAGAAATTAAGAAAATGTAAATATGGATTACATATTAATTACATTAAAGAAGGGTCATTATATTTATAGAGATCAAATCATACAATGTTTGGAAATTCCTTTAAACTATTCCAGTATGAAAAAGGAGAGAGTTGGGGTCATGCAGAAAGGAAAGGAGAGATGTGCACAGGGAAAGATTTATGGCTGTTGAATTTGAGAGACAGGCCGAAGGGGATCGATTTCTTTTTATTTTCTACCTTTGAATATATCTAGAAATTTTCATAACAAGAAGTTAAAAATAATCAAATGCGTACTCCCTGGGTCTTACCTGGACCTACTGAAGCAGAATCTCTGTAGGAGGATCGGGTTTTAGCAAAATTCCCTGTTGTGATGTAGCTGCTGGATTCAGGGTTTGTTAGCAGGAGACAGATTGGAAGCAGAGGGACTATCACATTAAACAGGACAATTGTCCAGGAGGAAGACAATGAAAAGTTGAGCCAGGGCAGCAGAGGTGGGAAGAGGAAGTTGGGCGTGAGATGAATCTTGGAATTTCATAGAAAAGAACAACTTTCTGATTAGCTGGAGAAGACAAGGTGGCGGGAACTCTTCTGTGACTGATCGGATGGTGATGTTACTAAAACGGGAAGGATACAGAAGCAGCAGGCATGGATAGTGAAAACCTGAGAAGTCATAATTTAGGTTTTTTTTCCAAGTATCAATGATATTGATATCCTCTGTTAGTATCATTTCAATATTTTTGTCACATTTCTTATTACTTGAAGTCACTTTAAGTCTATGCAAACAATCGCTTATCCATTCCATCTGCCAGAAATGTGTATTAATTCAGAGTTTTCAGTGCATCTGTGTTGGAATTAATTTGCTTCACTATATACAAAGGCACATACCCTTGACCTTCTGTCTTGCCTTTTCCTCTGCCTTTTCCACTACCCCACCAAGTCTTGTCAAACTAAGCAAGGAGCCAAGGCTCTTCATTACCAAATCTGTGTCCTCCCTTTCTTGGAATCCACCTGGAAGTGTGGTGTGAACACACCCAGCAGCTCAGAGACCCCAGAATCAGCCACATCTGTGCGTTCAACATTTTCATCTTTTTTCCAGTCATTTCCCTTTTCCCCGGCTGTAAGAATTTGAGCTGAGATGTGACGTCCGTCTTTTAGGAAATCCAGTTAAACCCCAAGCTCAAAAACAAGTGCCTTTCGATTTGCCCGAGGGACATGAGGAAGTAGCCCTGGAGCGCCTTTTGTGCTGGGGGCTCTCTGGAGAGCAGAGTCTTCCCTGTAATCTCCGTGGGCCCTTTGCGGACAGCCCCATTTCTTCTAAGGCTTTCTTTTCATCCCTGTCTGAACCTGCCTTCATCTTCCTAATGGCTAATTAAAAAATTACAACCAAGAGCATTAAATAGTAAACCCCTTCCCTGCTGTTCTCTGTTTCTGAGGCCCCCAAGCAATGTCTCGAAAAGAATGAGAAAGATCCACCTTTCTGCTTGCAAACTACATAATAAACAGCAATCAAGTGGGGAGAAGACTTTATTCTAATAGGCAGCCCTTCAGTGCAGGGTGTGCCTGGCATTATTTACATCTAATTTCAGGAAGATGAAGTATAGGGAGGTATGTTCTCCCCAATATTCTGACTTTCTACTTCTGCACGCTTCTGGGGTGTGTGTGTGTGTGTGTGTGTGTCCTCTTCCCTAAGTGCCAGCTGATTCCATTCTACACAGAAGCAACAATGAGTTTAAAAACTCGCCATCATTGCTTTTTCTTTGAAGTTGGGAGTCTGAGCATGCTGAAAACTCATCCCCATTCATGATGTGCACACTTAAGCTGCGCTCCATTCCCTTCGTGAAGAGAGATCTTGGAAGGCAGGGGCTAAATAATAATCAACACAGTGCTCCGGTTGTATTTGCACGTTATCTTAATACGTTATTATATATTTTACACTCAATCTTAGCCAAAAGGCCGAGAAGCGATTTATATATTTTAATAGGATAAGAGTTTAAAAGCTGGAATCAGAACCAAGTCAGCTTGGTCTATTTTAGCTTGTTCTTCATCAATTGTTTTTTTTTTCTTGTGATTATACAGTTTTACTTTATCATCCCTTTGATAACAATTTCTGCATGAAAATTGACTTTATATTTCATTTTTCCCGTCTGTTATCTTAGCAGCATTCATACGCAAACACCCTTTGTGCAGCACTGGTAATATAACTGATCAGGCGAAGCTGTGCCATAAGAAATCAAAACCATAATAATGTCTTTGGGTTTTGCATTTTAAATACTGCGTTCATTGTTGCACTGCGGTTTCTGATCCCTTTCCAGACATTACAGAGATTACCTTTGGTAATGCCTATTTCATTGTACTTTGATATAAAATAATGTGTGTCATAAATCATCCGAGTGACTGTCATTAAACAGAGAAGCGCCTACTTATGATATGTAACAATTTGCTTTTCTAATTTGAAGAAGATTGAGGCATTTTAATTACAGAAGGTCTTTGTAAATGAGACTGGAGTTCAATATAAAATTGTATTCCTTATGGAATTGTAGATTAGAAATAATCAAATCCTTATTCATTAATTTCACATAATTTTTGCAAGTGATAAATAAAAATATTCTTAGGAGGGTTTCCTGAATAAAGCCCTATACTTTTGTTACAGTTAACTTGAGGAAAAGCTATGTGTACTTATTTAAATAAAAACACACCAAAAGAATCAATGGTTAAGGCAGGTTAATTGGCAACTGTGAATTACAAATATTTTTTATTTAAAACTGAAAAAGTCATTGCCAAAAAAGTTGGGAAAAGACAAAGAAGGGACATGAAAGAGACGAAGGGTGGGGTGGAGAATCATTTAACATCTTTGGTGTGCGTCATAGTTTTAAGATTGCTTCCATTTGGAAGAGAATGGGGACTTGAAGTCTTCCTAGTGAAGAACAATGGGAAATTATTGGAGCTCTCCCCTTTAAAGGTGATCAGAGCCCTGCACACGGGGAAGGTGGAGCGATTTAAAATTATGAGAGCTCTTCCAATTGTTTAAAACATTGATTTTTTATAAAATGGATGTCCACATTTTATTTCCTCGGTGACTAGGTAATTACAGCGGCCCAGCAGCTGATGGACTTCATTCTCAAACTGGTGTTTTCTCTTTGGCTCCTTTCCTTCTCTCCCCTCCGCCTTTTTTTCCCCCTTAATAAGTTTTCTAGTTTCCCTCGCTGCTGGGATAGACACATCATTCTTTGTTCTTGCTCATAAATCACTCTGTGACCAAGGAACCAGGAAGTTATTAGGGGTGAGGGGAAGGTCAGGTCGAAAATTCAGATTGATCTAACCTATTCTCGCAAAAGAGCACTTTACCTACCTTAAACCTAGAGCACAGCACCAATGCAAGGTTATTCCGGCAAGACTTTAATCATGTTTCATGGAAGGAAAGTCTTTAGCAGCTTTACAGTAACTGTTTTATAGATTCATAGGAATTGCAAAGTTGTCATTAGTGAGTGTTTAGTTACGATTACATTTGCCCATACACATCTTCCTAAGCATATCTTTTTCTTTGTCTCTGTTTTTCTATTTTCTCTTCCCTTCTTTTTTATGTCTCTTGTTAACACAGATTGCTGAAAAGGAAATTCTGAGATTCAAGGTGGAGACTGATCAGATTGGATAGGGGTTCCTTCGTTGGCAGCACTAGAGGTTGTTTCTCTCCTTGCAATGGCACACTCAAACACACAAAGGCACACAAGCTGCACAGTGTAATAAGGCATGTGATGGGAGATAATGAATTCAGGGACCCAGCTTAGGAAAGAAGTTCTTTCTCTCTGTCTCTAAAGACTTCCCTTCCCCTTACTTCCATCTTCCTCCCTGTTAGTAAGTTATTGGGTAAAGGGCGGAAGCAATGTCCCATGTGTTTTGTAAAAAGCTGCATCAAAGTGCATTGAACATAGTATTAGGTCTTTGTCAGCCTGAAATCACACCTGCCACACACAAGCTTTGTTGGCCTTTCATGCACATCATAATTTGAGTCTAAATCTAAGGGAACAGGAAAAGCAATAGAGCAAAGCTATCCAGATGTTGCTCAGTCTGTGCGATTGTAAATTTTAAAAGTACCAGCTTTCCATCCAGACTTTAGTGCAGTGGGAACTATATGAAAATTCCAAGACATACTGGTTTATTGAAGTGTCTGGCCATTTCTGTATGAATTTTGGAACAGATGTACTGAGGTAGGCAATAAAACTGTGATAATAAGGAACATTTGCACATCAGCTCAGTAAAGTACTAATCTATAATGAGGACCAAACTCACCAGTGGAGGAGGGTGATTTTCATTATTATTTTTATTTTTAACTCATTCTCAATTATGCAAAAATCATCCTTGACTTTGGCTTTGGTCAAGATTTCAGGGAGGTTGAGACTGACCTAGATAGCCTGCATTATTCTGGGTAAAGTGACAACTGGGGTTTATTTTGCTGTTTTTGACCACACTGTAAGAATACGACCTTGAATTTGTAAGTGTGTCATCATTGTGTTTCATACCCAAGGAGTCCCAGTGAGGTTCTTGGCATCCCTTTGAATTTTGAAATCTGAGTCTGATTCTCAGGGCCCATGCTCGCGGTAGAGGATCATCCTCAAAGGTGGGGTGTGGTTTGGGCGTGCTTCTGAGGTGAGCCCTGACTTTTTGGCTGACACTCTGTGGAGAAGGAGGTGAGCCGCTTCAATCGACTCTTCTCGCTGCCTTCTGATTCCTAATCTCATCCTAGTTCATTGCCTCTTCCGCTAGAGAACCTCTCATGATGTAGTTCCAGGATGGGACCCCTGGACTTGATGTTAAACCACTTGTATCCCTTTCAGGAGGTTTTCCAACTAATGGAGCACCTGGGGTTTCCTGAAAATTTCTCCCATTCAGACTGACTATTGATCAGTAAAGAGAGAGCAAGTTTTCAATAGAAGGAAAGCTTAAACAACTAAGCAAAAACAAACCTGAAATGTGACTTTTTTGGTAGTTAAAGTATTTTTAAATTCTCTCTCAGCTCTTCCTCTACCAACCTGTGGTAAGTAGAAAATGGATTTTTTTAACAGATAATTTTTCTTTCTGATATTACCAAGAAGACTACAAGAGATGGGATACAAAGGAAAATTCAGTGGGAAGCGGAAGGAAGTGGAGCAGGTGTATGAAAGATGCACATGAGGGTTACCTGGAGAAAATGGCGGTAGGGCAGTTAAACAGGAATGAGGTCTGTCCCAGACATGGCTGAAGCACAGTTACTGAGCCATCACCCTCTGCAAAGCTCCAATTTCATCACATTTGGTAAATATTAAAGCTATTAAGGTCTCATTTGCTCTTTTCTTGAATTTTCAAAATTATTTCTCCTAGCATTGCCTAGTTTTCCCAAAGCAGGTTTTGTTGGTATTTATATATTTTCCTGTTATTTATTTTGAAAGAATTCTGCAACCCCAGGAAAATGGAAAAATGGACGAAAGCAGGAGGGAATGGTAGAAGTAAAAAGAAGAAAATGTTAGTGATCTCCATTTACAGGGAAAAGCAACTCTCTTTTCTCTGAGCAGAGCCTCTCAGAGGCAGAGTGGCCCAGACCATTCACTTTTATGTTTTTTTATTTGTTTTGTTTTTCTTTTGAGAACTTTAACATATTAAGGGCAAGTACAGTCCCAACATGGATTAATACACTGTGGAATATTCCAAATATTTGCATGTAGCAAACTAATAATTGTAAACCAAACAGAAATACAATGACCATATGTTTAAATTCATTTGCAGAGAAGATCAAAAGTCCAAATTGGAGGCATTCATGAATGTGAGCCATGGGACAAATAGCTCATTCCCAGCCGCCTCCCGCCTGGCCAGCTCCATACCTCAGACACATGCCTGTCCTTGAGTAGGCAATGTGTATCTTTAGCATCTACTTCAGGGGGAGAGCCAGTGGTAGCCTACAACATGGGTGGTCAGGTAGCTCTGGTGTAGCTGACAATGCAGCTCAAAAACATGTTAGCTTCTTTTCTCTCCTTGCTGTCATTATTTTCCATTTTATTTGGACCTGAGCTTGGAAGGTGGTCTTAGGGCAGAGTTTACCAATGATGAAAAAAGTCGAGTGAAAGTCTTGCTTTGCAGTTGCTAGGCAATGTAGAGAAGATGTGATCTAGAGGGGAAAGGGAGGCCAGTTGACCTGTGACATCCTGCTGCCTGTTCACCAGGAAGAAGAAAGGGGCAAGCAGCTCTGAGTTACCTGGTGGACTATAGGCTTTATTCTTTTTTTAATTGAAAGCTTTTATTTAATAAATATAAATTTCATAGGTTCAGGTTTTGGATTATCGTGGTCTTCCCATCCTACCTGCCCTCCCACCCCCAAGCCATCCCACCTCCTACTCCCTTTCCCATTCCATTCTTCATTAAGCTTCATTTTTAATTAACTTTATATACAGATGATCAACTCTACACTTGATCTTAGCCAAAAGGCCGAGAAGCGATTAGATGATCAACTCTATACTAAGTAAAGATTTCACCAGTTTGCACCCACAGAGACACACAAAGTATAAAATACTGTTTGAAGACTAGTTTTACCATTAATTTTCATAGTACAACTCATTAAGGACAGAGGTCCTACATGGGGAGCAAGTGCACCGTGACTCCTGTTGTTGATTTAACAAATGACACTCTTATTTATAACATCAGTGATCACCCAAGGATCCTGTCATGAGCCATATAGGTTTTATTCTGCCATCAGTTTTCTTGATGAGATATTGCTAGCTGGAAATGAAAAGTAGCATAGATACACTGTGTTTTGTCAGCTTTATTCCTTTTTTCTCAAATTTAATCTTTACTGTGAAAAATTTCAAGCATACACAAAAATACAATAATATAAGGAATCTCCAGGTACTCATTACCAGTGCTCATCTACAACCAGTGATAGGATTTAAAATATGTAACTCTAGAGGCGGGTACTTGGCCTAGCAGTTAAGACACCTATGCCCCATATTGGAAGAGCTGGTCAAGTCCTGACTCAGCCTCAGGGAAGCAGTAGTGAAAGATGCCTGCTACCCAGGTGGGCCAGTGGATTGAGTTGCCATCTCCAAGCTGTGGCCTGGTTCAGTCTTGTCTATTGTGGGCATTTGGGGATTTAGGGAATGAGCCAGTACATGGGAGCTCACTCTCTCTCTGTCTCTCTGAATTTTTCTCTCTTTCTGTCTCTCAAATAAACAAATCAATTAAAAACATAAAAAATGCCCATCTGTGAACATGGCTGCAGGAAGGTGAAGGTGATGTTTTTGCACCACCAGAGCCATTGGTTTGCACTTGTGCATTCACACAAGTAAGCTTTATACACCTGCGTCTATAGAAGACTTCACGAATGCTATTGAATCTGAAAAACCCCATGTATTGCCACGGCAAGGGAAAACCAAAGTGAACTTCTAGATTGATGCTTTCCTTGTGCTTTATTTAAGGCTTGTATGTAGCTGAAATATACTGGTTGACAAGCAGAGGCAAAGAGGGAAAAACCATTGACTAAACACAAAACAATGTTTTCTGCTTAGCTGCTTGCTTTGAGACGGTTCAGAATTTGTGAGTCTGCCTCTCACTATGTATGCATGCAGAAACGGAAAGAAAACGCAAGTCAGAGAAACAGGAATACCCCAGGAGAAGTAAATGGCAAGGGAAATCTCCAGACAAAGGTCTTGCAGAGCACAGCCAGAAATGGGGCTTTTCTTACCGTCAATGATGATGTCAAGTCCCGAGCACAACAGGAGTATTTAATATGGGAAGGCATATAGCTCTGTATCAAGTTTTCCTTGGATAGGATCACCATATGATCAAATGGTTTCTAGTTAAATCCAGTTATTTTTAAGTTAATTTCCAGTTAAAATCCAGTGGCAGGAGCCCAATCAGTTCAGCCATCACTGCTACATTCAAGAGTCTGCAGTCAGCAGGAAGATAGAGCCAGATGCCAGAGCTGGAGCAGGGAATTCTAGGTTAAATGTTCACTCCTACCAGGAAGTTTTTTAAAATTTATTTATCTGTTTATTTGAGAGGTAGAGTTACAGACAGTGAGAGGGAGAGACAGAGAGAGATCTTCCTTCTGCTGGCTCACTTCTCAAATGGCCGCAATGGTTGGAGCTGTGCCGATCCAGAGCCAGGAGCTTCTTCCAGCTCTCCCATGTGGGTGCAGAGGCCCAAGGACTTGGGCCATCTTCTACTGCTTTCCCAGGCCAATAGCAGAGAGCTGGATCGGAAGAGAAGCAGCTGAGACTAGAACCGGCGCCCATATGGGAAGCCAGTGCTGCAAGCGGAGGATTAACCTAGTGCGCCACAGTGCCGGGCCCAGGAAGTTTTGATTTATTTCTATTATGTAAGAAGCAAAACTTCAAATACTGTATCATAAAACCTCTCTAAAATGTTTTTCTTTTTTAAAAGGATGTGTGTACCTATTTATTTATTTATTTGAAAGGCATAGTTACAAAGAGAGACAGGGAGAGAGAGATATTTTCTGTCGGCTGGTTCACTCCCCAGATGCCCACAACAGCCAGGAGCCTGGAATTCCATTAGGTCTCCCAGTTGGGTAGCAGGGCCCAAGAACTCGGGCCATCTTCCACTGTTTTCCCAGGGAGCTGGATTAGAAGTGGAGGAGCCCATACTTGAACTGGTGCTCCTGTGGGATGCCAGTATTATGCACAGCAGCTTAACCTGCTGCACCACAGTGTGACTCCCTTAAGCACTTCTACCTGGTAGGTCTCTCTCGGCCCTCAACTTGTACAGTTCTTAGCATAAGTTACAGTTGGAAGAGATATTTTCCTCTCTTTTTTTATTCCTGTTCCAATTTGGTATCAATTGAAAGAGGTTCTGTGTACACGTCAGACAGATCAGAATCCAAATATTAACTTTGAGAATGAGGCTTAGGTCCATAGGCTACTTGGCTTGCTAATATCTTCACTCTGTGTTGGAGTCATGTCCCTGGGCTGGGGCATCTCCCCAGGCATGCAGAGGTCAGCAGTGGCAGGTATTATCTCCCGAGAGGAGAACCAGCAAGTGCTCAGCCACTCCTGCCTAGTTACTTCCCTCCTGCTCACCAATCTGCGGAGGCGAAGGAGACACTAAGAAAACAGCTGTTGTGTCGTGACAATGCCTCATGTGAGATCATGGGGAGGAAGCAGGAAGGGTCTGCCTACCAACCAAACAACTAAACAGGTGCTTCTGGTTTAAGACCTGATGGCATCAAGAAACAAAATATCACAGCTTTTCTTTCTAATGATTGAGAAGCATTTTTAAGTGTCAAAAATATCTTCCTTAAAGAGCATTTGCTAGCTCATTTTTTTTCTCAGTCATTTATGAAGACAGCAAGCTTACTTTTGAGAACTTTCAAAATTACCATAGTTGCATATAAAACAATGAATATGTTAAGAGCACACTTTTTTTCTAACATGAAAATGTCCTAGGGTGTCTACACGGCTAAAACACAGCAGACTTGTCCAGGGTTCTATATGTTTTTGGAAGTAGAGACAGACATTTATTGAAAGTAATTTCTGATTCATGATTCTAATGGCAATGAATATAATCAGGATTCCCTATGTCTCTCTATTTGCTTGAATTAGGGTTAGCTCACATATATTAGCACTTGCAGACAAGTGGCACAGGGAGAGACCAGTGGCTACCCTAGGACTTTTATGGTTGTTATCACTGAGCTGCCTGTTCCCCAGAGGTGGGTGGGTCTCTACTCCATCCAGTCCTGAGCAAAACCATTCATTCTGTAGAGGCACTAAGAGACTTAGAGGTTCAGGAAGGCCTAAGACGCTGTCTTGAGGTGCTGGCCCTTTAAGATTGGCTTGTATGGGAACCCATCCGGTGCCCAGGAGTAGAATGCAGCTCTGGTTTGAGTTAAATTGGCTCTGAGAAATTCCCCCCTCTTTTTTTCCTCTTACACAGAACATTTGCAAATGTTAAAAACCGAACTGGGCTTCTTATTTCAGGGCTCAAACTTCGTGGTGTTATGGGACAAAGAGGAAGATAATTCAGTCATGGGGTAACACAATCACCTTTGATAATTGCATTTTTAGTCATCTTGCATACAGAAAGGTATCAGTTGGGGGCAGGGTGGTCTCCCCACGTTGGCATTGCCATGCTGGAAAGGAAGAGTGCTTCGTAGCTTGACTGTGTGAACCTGTGTTTGGGTTCTGACTGTGTGAACACGCGCTGGCTGGAGTAGAAAGCCTGTGCCCAGCTGGAGAGGGTAGGAGGCTCTCTTTCAGGTGATTTATTATAATGACGATGATTATTGTTGGATTATTGCAGTTACCCATTGGCAGGGCTATAGTTAACATTTTGGCAGTGTTTGTACAGTAAATGACTATTTTTACAGCTCCGCTATAAAAGTTTACTTAGGTCTGAAATGTGATATACAAGCTCTCCATCCAGCAGTGCTTTCCTTTCAAATAGAATTTTTAAAAATGGTTAATAAAATTGGTCTGTCTAATTTTCCTGAGTTATATGAGTATTTTGGAAAAACAGAAATGTATGATTTGTATAGATTTTCTAACACTTTCTCTCGGTTGGCCTTGAGTCTTAACACGATGCTATAAAATTTAAATTATTTAAATGGAGCTTGAATGGATGGAGAAGAAATGATGCTATGCACAAAGCTGGACTAGAGAACAGGAGAGCAGCAGGCAGTCTTTCTATTTAACTTTAAAACCTGTCTGTGGCCACCAAGTAGAAGCCCTTTTGGAACAATTATCACTGTGCATTTTCATTATGCATTTTATACCTCCAAGTACATAATCACCTGCTCAAGTCTATCTGATAAATAATGAGATTTTTATTTCACATTTGCATTGTTAATTACAGTATATTACAGAAGTATGATTCCAGGCATCTGTTATTAATAGAATTTAGTTTTTTTTTTTTTTTAAATAACAAGGACACTTTAAATAGACAAAGAGAAGCATCCTTTAGGAGAAGCCACCCAGATCTGCTGATAGGTTTTTGTTTGGACTTAAGGTAGATATGGCAGGAATGGAAGGAAAATAGCAGATGCATTGAAACTATGAAAATAAAATATGCATTACTGTCAACTCTTTTGAAGGAGTTACAAGTTTTGTAAATGCAGATCTATTTATGCCAAAATAAAATAAGGGGCAGATGAACAGTCCAACTCATGAATAGGACAGCCTGTAGTCACCATAGGAGGGCCCACTTGGCACAGCCAATTCTGGGGGGGGTGTCTCAGGATGATTACCTTCCTAGCAGGGTTCACCCTTGCCCCTTTCTCTTCCCTATCTGGAGTCTGGTTGAGAAGCAATGTGAGGAGAAAAAAAACAAACTAAAAATCTGGGAGACTGGGAAATCTCCATTTGCCCATTGCCATAATTACCTAGGTGATGGTTAAACTCTCTGACCCAATGAGAAGGATGAACAATGTCCTCGCAACCCCAGAGGGCTGCACTGAGGATCAGTGCAATGAATGCATTGCAGAAAACAGATGAATGGGCCGGCACTGTGGCTCAACAGGCTAATCCTCCACCTTGCGGCGCCGGCACACCGGGTTCTAGTCCCGGTTGGGGCGTCGGATTCTGTCCCGGTTGCCCCTCTTCCAGGCCAGCTCTCTGCTGTGGCCCGGGAGTGCAGTGGAGGATGGCCCGAGTGCTTGGGCCCTGCACCCCATGGGAGACCAGGAAAAGCACCTGTCACCTGGCTCCTGCCATCGGATGAGCGCGGTGCGCCGGCCACGGTGGCCATTGGAGGGTGAACCAACGGCAAAAGGAAGACCTTTCTCTCTGTCTCTCTCTCTCACTGTCCACTCTGCCTGTCAAAAAAAAAAAGAAAGAAAAGAAAACAGATGAATGATGAAATGCACGTGATCAGGCTGTGTCTGCCTTTGGGGAAAGGCCTGTGCAGGCCAGTATTTGATGCCTATTCTTTTTTTAAAAAATTTGGTTATTCATCTTATTTACTTGAGAAGGAGAGAGAGAGAGAGAGAGAGAGAGAGAGAGAGAGAACGCAAGAGAGAGGCAGAGACACAGTGAGAGAGAGAGAGATCCCACATGATCTTGAGTTCTTTGGGTTCTTTCCCCAAATGCCCACGATGGCTAGGGATGGGCTATGCTGAAGCTGGGAGTCAAGAACTCAGTCCAGGTCTCTCAGGTGGTAGCAGGGATCCAACAGTCTGAGTCATCACCTGCTACTTCCCAAGTTGTGCATTTGCAGGAAGCTGGAACTGGGAGCAGAAGCAGGACTTGATCCCAGGCACTCCAATGTGGGAAATGGGTATCGTATCCCAAGTAGCACCTTAATTACAAGGGTTTCTCTCTTGATGTCTCTTATTTTTGGCAGATTTCACAACTTTGCTAATGATGAATACCTTTTCATGTATTATTTTCCATCTATATATTCTCTTTTGTGATGTGTCTGTTCAGGTCATTAACCCATTTTTTACTAGAAAATGGGTTTTGAGGATGTTTTCTCTGTGGTACTATATACTCTCCCTAAGGTATGTTCATTGGAGCTATGGTAATGATTTAAATATCTTACCAACTACTGTGAATGTTGCCCATCCTGTGATGAGTCACAAGTCAGTATTCATGGAAAAAAATTCTGTGTATTCTTCTAAAACATCTTTTCTAGTTCCATGTACCATGTTTCTATTCTAGCAATATCTTTTTCTTTACTTTTTTCCCCACTGAGATAGGGAAATATCATTAATTCAGAATGATGTCTCTAACGGAGAATACAGAGAGGCCAATGAAAAATACACATGGGAAAGTTTTTTAAAAACTTTTTTTAAAAAAAATCCTTATTTATTTGAAAGTCAGAGTTACAGGGGGAGAGAGAGAGAGAGAGACAGAGACAGAGACAGAGAGAGACAGAGAGAAATCTTCCATCTGCTGGTTCACTCCCCAAGAGGCCGCAACACAGGAGCTGAGCCGGTCTGAAGACAGAATCCAGGAGCTTCTTCTGGGTCTCCCACATGGGTGGCAGGGACCCAAAGAGTTGCACCATCTTCTGCTGCTTTCCCAGGCTATTCGCAGGGAACTGGATCGAAAATGGATCAGCCAGGACTCGAATTGGTGCTCATATGGGATGCCAGCATCGCAGGCAGTGGCTTTGCCCTCTATGCCACAGTGCTGGCCCTGGGAAGATGTTTTTAATGTAGCTATTCAATTTTTTAAATGTAGCTCCAGGGGCCGGTGCTGTGGCGCAGTGGGTTAAAGCCCTGGCCTGAGGCGCCGACAACCCACAAGGGCGCCGGTTCTAGTTCCAGCTGCTCCTTTTCCGATCCAGCGCTCTGCTATGGCCTGGGATAGTAGTAGAAGATGGCTCAAGTCCTTGGGCCCCTGCATCCACGTGGGAGACCTGGAAGAAGCTCCTGGCTCCTGGCTCCGGCTGTTGTGGCCATCTGGGGAGTGAACCAGCAGATGGAAGACCTCTCTCTCTGTCTCTACCTCTCTCTGTAATTCTGTGTTTCGAATAAATAAATCTTAAAAGAAAATAAATAAATGTAGTTCCAATAAAGAAATTTTAAAATTTTGATGTGTACATATTAAATACAATGTAATGACTTAAACATGATTAATTGCCACTAAAAATAGATAATTTGTTATATAAAAAGGAATATTTCATCAGTTTTATTGTATATTTAAAAATATTACTTGACTTGAAAAGCTTTCTTTTCCAGGTCTGTGTCTTTTACTTAAATCAAGACAGATCTGAAAATTCCTAGGAAAGTACATATAAAAACTTCATGTGTATAAATACTAAAAAAATTAAATTTATCTACTTAAAATAAGATTTATGACAGCTTGTTTTGAACATATGATCAAAGCATACATTTTCTTTAATTGAGAAAAAATGTGTAAATTAAGAAGTTGAAGGAGGGTTCAGCATTGTGGCACAGCATGCTAAGCTGCTGCCTAGGATACCTGGGTGCTATATCACAGTGTCAGACCAAGTCCCAGCTACTCTGCTGCCAATCCAGTTTCCTGCTAATGCACCTGGGATGACATCAGATAATGGCCCACGTGCCTGGGTCCCTGTCATCCATGTGGGATACCCTGATGGATTTCTAGGCTCCTGGCTTCAGCCTAGTCCAGCCCTGTCTGTTAGCATTTCGGGAGTGAGCCAGTAAATGAAATCTCTCTTTCTCTCTCTCCCTCTCTTCTCTCTCTCTGTTGATCTGCCTTTCAAATAAATCATTAAGTAAGTCTTTAAGAAAACAGGTGAAGGAATATTGAAAGAACGTTAATATGAAGAGTATGTATTTTGAAATATTTGTGTATTTGCATTTCTTTATATTAAAGCTTTCCTTATCAGATATTGGTGTGTGAGATTCCTGCTTTGGGTGATGAGTTTTAAGGATGCTGCTTTGACCCAGGTTCAGATGCTTCCTTTCCTTTGATAAGGTTCCAAGGGGTCAAGGTGAATGTCCACATGGACTTTGTACTATACTGTCCCTCATGTGGTACAACCCAGTTTTCAGAGATGTGGAATTCCTTGTTCAGATGGACTGAGCTCACTTCTAGGACCAGCATGCGCCTCTTCCTCAGTCCCTCTTTCATCTTCCCCAAGACTGAACAGGCTTCTGGTAGACTCACTGCTAGGCCCAAGGGGTGCCAATGGGGGGTGCTTTGGCAGGCATGGCTGTGGACTGAGTTTGCATTGTATATCGGAGTTTCTCTTTCCTGCAAGCTCTCAGGTTGAAGGTGGGAAACGTTTATACTCTAGTCACAGACCCCACCAACATCAGAACCAGCCTGCTTATATGACCTTGCAAGTTTTCAGAAGATATATATTAACCATTGCCACAATTGCAATATTTTGATTTTTAAAATTTGTGTGGTGCATTTCACATTTTCACAGAGATACTGTTTCTGACAACTCCTATAATACTTAGTCTGGCTGTGCAGTTTAGAATTTAATTATGTTCTGTCATGTACAGTGGGCTTTTGTTTTATGTGGGCTTTATTTTATTTTATTTTGTCTCCAACTAGACTGCAAGTCCCCAGAGATGGAAAATAAGACTTATGCTTCTGTGGTACGTACCTACTATGACTAGAGGAATTTTTAACACAGAGTAGATTTTAAATATTGCTTGACTGACACACCTCTGATGTCTTATAAATATGTTAAATAGACTTTGGCTAACAATTTGAAAATCTACAGTTATCGAGAAAAAGGAGTGTCTCGGGTACAAAAGGAAATGATACAAAATTGGGGAAGGAAGTATAAAGACAAAAGAAGGCACCTGAGCTTCAACTTAGCTTAGTATTGAACTGGAGACAGGAGTTCACACTGGGCTTCTGCTTTCCCTCATCCACCGTCACTGCAGAGTCTTTAAGGATTGATAGGAGGTGCTGACATTGTGACACAATGGGTTAAGCCACTGCATACGAAGCTGGCATATCTGAGCACTGGTTTGAGTCCTGAAGCTCCACTTCCAATCCAGCTCCCTGCACCAAGGTGCCTGGGAAAGCTGTGGAAGATGGTCCAAGAGTTGGGTCCCTGCCACCCATGTGGGAGACCTGGGTGGAGTTCCTGGTTCTTGGCTTTGGCCTGGCATAGATCTGGTTGTTGAGGTTATTTGGGAAGTTAACCAGTGGATGGAAGATTCTCTCTCTCTCTCTCTCTCTCTCTCCCCTTCTCTCTCAGTTGCTCTTTCAAATAAATAAATAAATAAAAATTTAGAAACAAATTGGTAGGCAGTCTGAGGCAGATCTAACGCCAGAGCTGGTTTCAGTTGTGAGAACAGTGCTAAAGCAAGGGTTTTGAGGAGCTCCGTCCGTTTCACAACAAACAACTCATTTGTGCCCAAATCAACAATGTATAAACAGAATGCATTTGTGTGTGATTAAGACAATTGAACATCAGCGAATCTGCTTTTGCTATTAAGACATAATTACAGTGACTCCCTCCACCTCCCTGCTTCCTCTGACACTACTGTGGTTCCTCATAAAATAAAAATCAACAAAATCAGTTTATGACACTCATCATCAGTTTCTTATTTTTTCCCATTCAATAAAATGTGTGTTGTCAGTTGAAGACTTTAATCCACTCTATTGTAAGATACAACTTGATCTGGCTCTCCTTCTCTACGTGGGACATCTTGCTGATTTGTTTTGCACCTAGGTCTACTCTGAGACTCCCAGCATGCTTCCCATAAAACTATGGCTCTCAATGTGCTCCTGGGAGGTCTTCAGAGTCTGTACAACTTTGTAATAAAATGAATTCATTATTTCCCTTCTCACTTTCATTCTCTCACACACAGTGGAGTCTTCTAGAGGTTGTAGAACATGTGATGACATCATCATACTGATGGATAATGGGCTGTGTACTTACATCTTCTGAGTCTCAAAATTTTCTCAGTCTTAATTTCTAACACCAGGAGGTTTCATGGAAAGTGTGCATTATCTTTACTTCAAATTTCCCATGGGCTTTTTGAAGCCAGTTCATGTACAAAAGCTCTTTGGGCTCCTCAACCTTGAAAAGTAGAAAAAGGATCCTGAGAGGAAAAGTTTCAGAAACATTGCCTCAAAGACATGGACGACTGACTCTCTCTCCAATTAATCCTTGAGTAAACCAAAGTTCAGTGGAAAGTCAGAGAGATGATTAAAAGTCAGAAAGTTAGATTTATGAGAAGTAGGAGGCATTGAGATTGATCAGTCCAGAGAAGAGAAGTTGGAGAGATGCCTTAATAATGATCTTCAGGTATGTGAAAGGTTGATGGACAGAGCAAGAAGAAATTGGCTTAAAGTGCAGTGAGTGAGATTGAAACTGGAGATAAAGAGGGATTCTCTGACAGGGGTTGTTAAACAGCAGAGCGGGCTGGTGGAATCTCCCCCTCTGGAGGTCTTTTAAAGCAGGATTGATTTCCATCTGTCTGGGATGATTTAAATGTGGCTGTGCCAGAAAGGGGGTGGGGGGATGCACCAGATGATGTCCTGGGCTCCCCTTCTAGTCCCTTGGTTCTATAATTAACGTGACGAAAGAAACCTAGCGATTTGCTGTGAACGGTTTAGATAGTGACATGCTTGCCAGTCTCCAGTTAGGTCCCGTGTGACAAAGCCAGAGGTTTTGCTTCATGGCTAGTGGTGATCCCAAATCATGTGGGAAATGACTGATGGCTGGAGGAGTCCGTTGCAGGTCCGATTCAGAAGGATTGGGTCCTAGGTTCCTGCCGAACCTTCCTCAATGTCTAGGAACAATAAGAAAAGGAATTCGACGGATTGAGTTAAGTCAAGTGGACCCTGGAAAGGATCAAATATTAGATGCAGACATTTCTGCACAAAATGTTACAACCTTAAAGGAAACAAAAAGGAAAATTCAAAACCCTTAATGTCACGAAAGGACAATACCAGAACCTCTGAATGGTAGTATGAGGATCCCGGGCTCTCTTGATTTTCATGTGTGTGGGTGCTTTTTTTCCTCTTGCAAAGTTAGTGGGGTTTCACTGTTGTCAGTTTCAAAGCCTTCTTGCATTCTGGAGATTAGAGGTGAGAAGTTTCCCTGCCTGGGTCAGAGAACCACCAGATTGCAAGGTAGTTTGTTTCCTTTGCTGATCACTTGAATTTCAATGAATCATGTGCTTGGGGCCAACATAAGAGGAAAGAAAGAATGAAATGTGCTGGGGGCTCCTCCTGTTGGATCCTGACTGACATTAGGGACAACACAGTAAAAATCAGTGGAATGGCTATAAATGAGATTTTATCTAAATGCAGACTCAGTCACCATGGTCTCTGTTGACACTTAAAAATATTTGGATCCCATATTATCTTGGCTTGGGCTGATTGATAGAAAGCAGAGAAAGAAGTTAGTGAAGACCTCCTTGGGTACTTTTAGAGGCTGCAGGGTAATTTGATCAGATATCATTCAGGAAAACAACCCTGGCAGATAGCAGATAACCCCATTGTGGGAAATGATTACCAGGCTCTATCTATCTCCAAAAGATTCCAAGAGGCTACTGACCTCTCTTTTGACAAAGCCTTGGTGTTGAATGAGTTGGGAAGTCCAGGCCTGGGGCAACATGATGAATAAGTACCCTGTCCCAGAGAGGAGGAAAGTGGGAGAATTTCATGGAAGCCTCTCTGATTGTTAACAACCATCTCATGCAAGTACTCAATTAAACGAAAGTATCCTTCAGCTGTATTTCGAGGCTCAGATTCATGCCCCTTAATGAGAGAGAGAGAAGACAGAGAAGGAATTTCTGTTTTTGGAAATCCAAGAGTTAACATAGCAAAGCATCTTTCCAAAAGACGCATGGTAAAATACCACAGATGGAATTTTAAAATGAGGATAACAATGTCCTTATTTCTTCTAACCACCCCTGAAGCTAAGCTAACTAAATAACAAAGGTAAGGGCAAGCTGCTGAGTCAAGGCTTGTATGAGTAAGTCTTTGTGGCTAAAAAGAGCGATGCTCTGCTGCTGCTGTGTCTCAGCCCTGTTCTACACCGCTCAGTGGCAGCCTCTGCGAGAGGCTTTGGGTTACATCAAGGAGCTTCACAGGTGTGAGTTTCATCTTCCCTTCATTTTTCCAGATAGTTCTTCAAGCAGCTACCTCTGTCTGCTGTGTTCTTCACTCCCTTTTCTCCAACAGTCTTCTAACCAAAGTTTTACTCATTTTCCAAGACTCAGGTCTCATAGCTTCCATACCCCCCGGAGCCCAGAATATCACTTACTCCTCCCATCACCCTATCAGAAGACTTAATGCTACTTTCCTTGTATAGACTTATCTGTACCTAATGTTCACTTTTGCCATTTAATTTTGGGCTCCCATAGGGCAGAGGCCAAGGTTTGCTTGTTTTGTTCTCCAAATGTGAGCCTAATAACCAGTTGATGCCCAGTTATTGTTTTCTCCTGAGTTGGATTTGATTTAACACATCTACTCCAGGAGAAGGAAATAATCCAGATGCTACTAGTGCATCTCATTTCTGGAAGCATATTTAGAATCACAAATGAATCCATAAAACAATATAACTTACACATTCAAACATAGAAGTGATGGGAAACCCGTTCTACATGTGTATTTATTCAAACAATTATAATTCAATAGGACAATGACTGAAAGAACACATGTACATGTATGCACATGCGTGTATATATATATATATATTTATGTACAATGCTAACAATTCTTGTCTTAATTTTAGTTCTTTTTAACCGCAGACCACATAAAATCAAGAACCACTAGACTGAACAAAACATTTCAAATGTCAGATTGAAGTCCTTGGTGAATAATGTCCAGATTTTCATATGGAAAACAAAATAAAGAGGAATAGGACAAGAAGTGAAATGATCACTCTGCTTCTAATTTTTGTAAAAATCTGTGCCTCAAAGGGCAAATATAATTTCTAAATGTTGATACTAATAGTCACCATACTGAAAAATATGTAAAGTTGATACGTAAGAAGTAGTATCATTTCTGGTTTATTATTTCTCCTCTGTCCTTCATGTGAGAAAAGTTACGGATTATTTTCAGGAGAGGAATATGGCCTTTCCAGCACAAATGTAAATTGCAGAGCACATAACTTTTTCTTTTCATGAGAACGGATCTCTAGCTGTACAAAGCACACTTTACAATCACCAGAACACGGAGAACACTGAGCGGGTGTTGTTGACAGAGATACAACCATGTACGTTTTTCCACTCCCAGAGTACTTATTTTCTGTTTCCTCAACTCAATTTTTTTTGGGGGGAGGAATCAGGTTTCAGACTTGACTTAATTTCTGCTCTGTGTGAACTTAGATGTGTGAGGTGTGTCTGAGTGCATGTTGCACCAGATTTTTTAAAGCTTCTTTTGAGAGATTTGTTTTTGTAAAATCTATTTTACTTAGTAACATAGATTTTTTTTTCTAGTTAAGGGCAGAAAGCAATTATTCCAAATCCTAATATTTAAGGTATGGAAGCAGACACTCAGAGCAAGCGTCAGATTGGCAGTGGGGGCACAATGACTAAATCATGGGTTATTTCCTATATTCCACTTTTTCAAATTTTTTGCATTGATTTCCTTATTTTTCAGCAAACTCATGGCCTTTGTAGAAACTATTGATCACAATACTAGTGAAAAGTGCGGAGTCTGTGATGTAAAGAACATATGCTCCAAAAATGATTGACATAAAACACTCCATTCTTCAAGAGGTCTTTGGGACACTTTCAACCTTGTTCTGAGCAAGATTCTCAATGTAGAAAGGATTCCAAGTTGGGTTAGACCACAGTGAAGTGTGCTGAAAGCCATTAGCAATTAAGAGCATGGCTCTGTGCTGATTTGCTTTATGGTATATTTCATGCTGTTCATGCACAGTAGGTAATACACATGGATTCAGCATAAATTTAATTTTGCACATTAAGTAAAGTGCAATAGATAAATTATGCCTGAAGAGGAGCCACCAGCTGCTGTAGCCACTTCAACTAATGTACCCCGGAGGTGTCTGAGCACATCAGTTGTGTCGAACCACTAATGCATCCTGGATATCTACATGGATACATTTGCTACGTGGAGCCAGGAGTAGCCTCCTGACTCTCATGGAGGGGTCGGGGAAAGGAACTGGTCCAGCTTCCTGGGGCTGAGTTGCTCCCGTGGGTTCCTGAAGTGGTTTGCCATGCCTGGCCTCATTCAAGGGGTTGGTGGAAGGGTCCTAGACAGGATTTTCCCACGACCTGGGGAAGTGAGGAGGAAGGGAGGGATCCACACTTACCTCTCTCTGCTGGCTTAGTTGAAGGATCCAGAGTCCATATGCAACAAAAATTCCATCGAGGATTCAGAAATCGGAAAGGATGCATTACTGCAAAGGTGGTTGAATTAGAAGTGCTGGGGGAACACTTATTTTTGAATTTCCTGGCATCCTTGGACCTCATTTCTCAACCTTAATGTTCACTTTACAGTCATTTTTTTTGTATTTAATATATCTACATCCCATACAGGGAATTGAAGCAGAACACACTGAGGGCTTTAAGGAAGAAAACAGATCTCCTCTCTGTGGCAGAATTCATTTCTGAAGCCAGGAATGGTGATGACATGCTTTCAGTTACTGGAGATGAGTAAGCAGTTGCAAGTTCCATTGGAAGTGGGGCTCTGATCGCTTTCAGCCAAAGCCTGATAATGGGAGTTTCATCCTCTTGGCCATCGCCTCCTGGGGCCTCTGTGACTGCACCTGCTCCAGGCTTCTGCTCTTTCCCACGAGGTAGGGAAGAATGCCTCGTCAGTGCCTGTCATCGTGTCCTTTTGCCCATCGAAAGCACCCTGCTAGGCCTGGCTTTCTTCAAATAGTCCATTGCCTGGACCTTATTCTGGGGTGAATAGACTCTATCAGCAGCTGCTGCAACTTAGAAAAGGAAACTCAAATACTCTGAGCCCTATGAAAGGGCACTGCACAATCAAATGGCAATGGTATAAGAACTCACCATGCGCCAGGCTCTGTCCTAAGTTCTTTACTCGCACCATATTGTATAAGACCTTGGAAGTTCTGTTGTCCTTTCATTTTACAGAAGAGTAAATTGGGGCTCTAAAATTTCAATCACTTGCCCAAGGGCATTTGGCCCTGGTAAGAAGCTGAGCCAATGTTCAAATCCAGACTGCGGATTTAGGGGTCAGCTCCTTCAGCATCACATTGCTCTGCCTTATGCTACACTTTTGGACACTTTGACTTTGAGTTGTAAGGTGTTTTTTCCTGGGAAAAACCCCATAGGCTTTATTCAACTATTTTTTGTTTGTTTTGGCGACTAAAGCATAACATGTTGTCTCTAAATGGAAATATTGTCTTGAATACAAACAATGGGGTGCTCTCCATATATTAAATCTATTCATGATAAATCATTTCTGTTTCCTCTAATTTTCCAGAGGAAGATTTGGAGTAGAAAAGAGAGAGACTTCTATTACCCATGTGTTTATAGAGATCAGGTTCATCTCGAAGAAGACAGATATTAAAAATGTTAATGCAATTTGTAGAAATTATTACTGTGGACAGACACCGAATAGAACTAAAATGGCTGAAATTGGGCATTGGATTCTCAGGGTTCTATGCTTAAATTAACATAAAATTACCTGCAGACTCCAGACACATCAGTTAACCCATCTGCATTTTCGTTGCCTAGCTAACTCTCATTTTTTCATTTAGGGTTCTATGGTTGTAGGTTGTAGGCAACAGACTGTCACTTAGACAGGAAAGACATTTACTTGATGATTATTGCATGGCTCAAAGAAGTGATGGGAAGGTGGGAGAACAAAGCGCTAAGTACTGGCATCCAGGCGCTAGCACAAATCAAACACTTTTTTGGTGGTATACAACTACTGGGAAGAAATCCACCAAAGCCATCCACTTATCCCTTCCTGTTATTGCACTGTCTGTTGAACAGTCAGTGTTCTGGGGGGACTAAGTCAGATGCAGCCAGCTGGGAGATTGTGGATTATAAGGACAAATCACCTTAACATTAAAGAAGGCAGAGGCAACTCTCCTCAAGGGAATCAGGATTGAAAAATGGACATAGAGTGGTCAACCTCAGCCTCCACAGTTACATTACAACACTCAATGGACAAGACTAAGAACCATGTTCTATGCCACCAAGAATAACTGGTAAAGTGTTTTGAACTTCTATGATGTAGTTCTGAGGATCTTGGTTATTTGTTGAGTCACATTACCTTGAGCAAGTTTTGTTTCTATTGTAAAACTAAAAAGTTTAAGAGTTAAATTTGTGCTTCATTTTTAGAGTCTGTGAGCTTATATTACCTGGTTCTGTTTTACATCTTTATCTTGTGATTTCCTTTTTGCTTTATGTTGACTTCTAATTTATGTATATTTCTAAGTTCCCAGAATCCTTTTTGCAAAAAGACCATGTATAAATAAAAAGACTAATGCAATCATTTTTAGGAATTTTTTAAAAAAGATTTTATTTCTTTTTTTGAGAGGTAGCGTTACAGATATAGAAAGGGAGAGACAGAGAAAAAGGTCTTCCATCTGCTGGTTTGCTCCCCAAATGGCTGCAACAGCTGGAGCTGAGCTGATCCGTAGCCAGGAGCCAGGAGTTCTTCTGGGCCTCCCATGTGGGTACAGGGCCCAAGCACTTGGGCTGTCTTTCCCAGGCAACAGGCAGAGAGCTAGATCTGAAGATGAGCAGCTGGGACATGAGCTGGGACACTGGTGCCACAGGTGGAGGCCCAGCAACTATGCCACAGCACTGGCCCCCTTAGGATTCTTTTCTAATTTTAATGTCCTATTGTTCTTATTCAGAAAAATTGAGTATTTGAATGAAGAGAATATGTTCTCTTAAATTCAAGTATAATCCCAGAGTCAACCTCTCTTGATTGATACCTAAAACCCAGTTGCTTTTTAAATCTCTTTGCTTAAAGTCACATGCGGAAGAAAGCAATACCATAGAAGTAAGAGGAAGGGTAATTATTTCCCTGGAGAACAATAATTTTGCAATAAATTTCAAAAGCAGCACAATTTATCAAATTAAGCTTATAACCAAGGATATTAAATAGAGTTAACTTTGTAGAATTAAATTCTGATACCACAGACTTCAAATATTACTTTAAATGTATTCATTTGAGAGAAGTTAGTGGAAGGATCCTTAAGGCTTTGGTTTGTGATTTTTTTTTTAAGATTTATTTATTTATTTGAAAGGCAGAGTTACACTACAACAGGCAGAGGCGGGGGGGGGGTCTTCCATTCACTAGTTCACTTCCCAGATTGTCGCAACGGCCGGAGCTGTGCTGATCCAAAGCCAGGAGCCAGGAGCTTCTTCCGGGTCTCCCACGCAGGGGCAGGAGCCCAAGGATTTGGGCCATTTTCAACTGCTTTCCCAGGCCATAGCAGAGCGCTGGGTCAGAAATGGAGCCGCTGGGACTCGAACCAGCACTCATATGGGAAGCCGGCACCGCAGACAGCGGGTTTACCCACTACGCCACAATGCCGGCCCCTGGATTTTGTTTTTAAAGGCTGGAAGAGTGAAACCTGTTTTACACCAGGCAGGATATAATGACTCTATGTGTATGTGTGCACTTTATTTTTATATTAATAGACTGCTGAGTAAGCAGTATTGATAGCAGCATCCCCTTCAAAGCACAGTTGTACTTTCCAGTCATGCTTCTGTGCCTTGGCAGCTCCACATGGAAACAGTGCTTCTTTGATCCTATATTTAGTGCTGATATTGTTTATGTTTAAATGTTAAAAATAACTCTTTAAAGCTACGTGCCCTAAGGTTAATAATAAAGGCAAATTCTCACCTTTTAGACAAGTTTGCATGAAGTCTTGGGCCACCTTCTGTAGCCCTACACTTAGCTGCAATGCCCGAGAGGGCTTGAACCGAGTGGTGATTCCCGATGAAAACCTTCCCTCCCAACTCTCTCCTATACATACGTGCTCTAGCCCATGAAATGCTATTTGACTGTCTTCTTGGCCAGCCTTTGCTCAAGAGAATCACTAAACCATTAACTTTAAAATTTAACAATATGATGAAGAAGGTATGAGAAGGGAACACGGAAACAACACAGTGACACACATGCTTATCCATCTACTTACCTATCAAGTGTTGATCAAACAGTCTATCTGTCCTTCAATCTAATAGATAGTCTCTCTCTTTTTTTTTGCTTTAATCTGGGGGAATAATTCACAAATGGAAAGACAGAAATTAGCCCTCTCTTACTTAATTTAGATGCCATCTTTCCCAAAGTGCTGATTCTGGAGTATTGTCAGACTCTCTCGCACTCTCTCATTAATATTAACCATTTCCTCTAAAGTGTCTTAGCCTTTGACTCATCGTGCTTTAAGGAGCCATTATTTTTATAATGGTTTCTAAGTCACCATCAAAGAATTCTAGGATCTTTGAAGCATACAGGAAATCAACATTATCAGTCCTTTGGCCTTTGCAGGTAGTGTGAAGTAATTTTTCTAAGGCCTGGAGAAATTATAGTTGGGTCCCTCTATATAAGTTGAAGTCCATTCAAATCGACCATATTGTTATCAGTGTCACTCTATTATAGTATAGATCACTACTAGTAAAGGTTATCTGGATAACCATATGTGTCTGTGCATTGTACTGCTGCAGATAACACATGTTCTACTCAGAACTAGGGTATTTGTGTAGAAGAAAACTGAGACTATGTGTGGCCACTTCAATCTAATCTAGTTGAGAACTGAAATCTCTTTTCAATCTGTTTACTGGTTGGTAATCAGGTCGGTAGTTTATGGGTGGGGTAGGGAAGGCTGTTAATGTTTGGTTTTGGTTTCTTTTCTGGTGACATCAAACGGGTGACTGTATGGCTTAGTAATCAGAGATGAACTATTCCCAAAAGTGTCTGTGTTGAATACATTCATTGATTGCTACTGATTAATCAAATCTCATTAGTCTATCCTTGGACTACAAACCCAAACTCATTCCAAACTTGCTTCTACACCACCACATGTGACAGATCTGTGATCTTGCCAAACCACCTGAAACGAATTATTTTCTTTGCACGCAAAAAATAATTGTCAGTTCTTTAAAGTTCAGACTGTAAAGGTTTTAAGTAATTAAAACCATTTCTACACCTTGGGAGCACTCCCAAAGGTTAAATACATTTCTATTCTAGCATCTACAAGATAATTATGGAAGAAGGAAAGAGTTTCTTCTTTGAAAAGGCATGAAAACCAAGTAGTTATTTGTGCCTGTAAATCCTTTTGGGTCCAAAGAACCAGCAAGATAATAAATTGTTTTGCTAAAAACAGGAAGTTTGGCAAAGATGCAAAAGTACAGCTAAACTCTGGCCAGGCAACCCAAAACATTGTGTTCTTCTTTGAAAGGATTTCTAGCAAGAAAAAAGTAGAGTGCCTTGAATACATAGTTTCAGAAACAGTGAAGGCATCTGGCAACACGAACTGCTTGCCAAGCTTGTGGTTGTGCTGTGCTTGCTGATGGAACGATGTGCCAGTTTTCAATGACTTATGTCATGCACAGCTGGAAACCCACGCATAAATAAGACCTCGAGTGTTGTGAAGACGGAAAAGATTCGAACAAACCTTCTCCCCTGCCTTTTTCTCTGCCTTCACCCAAACTGTAAAAAAAAAAAAATATTAAAGAAAAAGATTTATTGGGAGTTGAGATGGGGAAACGCCGACCTTGGGTTTCTCGGGGAAGCCTGTTTCTAGGCAAGAGTGCTCCATGGGTTAGACACACTCTGGAAATTGTTAGTTTCCACTCCCCTGCCCCCTTCAAATTCTTCATAGTCCCTGTTGCCAGCTTTATTAATATGATTGTGATTATGTGGCATCTGTTTTGGACATAGCCGATTGGATTGTAATTTCTACTCTAGTCCATCAGTTTGGAAAGACTTCAAACTGTGGGCCAGAAAAAAAAAATAAATTAACCCGGGGCATCTGGGAAGAAGAGCATTGTGCTTCTGTCCATTGGAGCTGCAGGGAACCCTGGGATGTCTTGATTGGAGGCGAAGATGCTGGGGCAATGGTGCTCCTGGGGCTTGTAGGGCGTCTTCCAGCTGGCAGTGGCCCCGGGGCTCCTTTGGTTCTGGTTCTACACTGGGGGATTCAGCTTGCAGTTTTGGGTTTAGGATTTCAGGAGAGGAACGCCTAGTTTTAGTTCTTGCCACCTAGTCGAGACTGAATACACATATCCAGCTCCCTCGGTTTCTTGAGTAGTGGGAGAAGGACATGGAGCATTCCTTGAAGGTCATCAAACAGAGTGTTCACCATACCCGAGGGAGCTTGTGAGCACCCGCCATTGGGAACCAGGAGCATGTAAAAGGTAACTGGCTCCTGTCTTCCTTCTTATGAGGTGGTTTCTCTCTGGTCACAGTTCTCTCTTCCCTGGACTTTTGTGACTGGTTGAACCTTTGCAGAATGCCTTGATTATAATTTCAAAGTGTTTTCTCTTGGGGGACCGCTGAGGAGGCCAGCAGTGCACTGCAGTGATGGAGCGGGGATGTGGACTTCTGGCCCTGGCTTCTCACCGAGATGACTCTCTCTTCCCTGAGGCTTCTTCCTTTGTTGATGAGTCCTGATAATGGCACCTACCTTGACCAGTGGAGAAGAGTAAATAACCGCACAGCAAACCCGGCTGCTCACCCGCTGCCTCGGGCATGGGAAGGGCCACGCTCTGATTTTCCCCAGGAGGTGGAAATGCTTTGGGCTTTCTCTGCTTGCATTTGTTCTTTTTAGAGCAGAATACTACCAGCTCTGAGACTGCTTAATTTTAAAAAGTACGAAAGTATGCAGCCCTTATTTGCTGATTGTAAAATGATTAAACGTTTATTTTACAGGCTTTTCAGGGGAGAAAGGAAACATGAAAGAACCGCCTTTAATTCACCACCTATAAAGATGCACCTTCTTCCTTCCAGTCTTTTTTCTAAAGTTTTGCTTTAACATTAAATTGGATTATTAAGTTTAAATCATTAAATTTTACATGTAATTTTATAAACATGTTACAGTACATTAAATATTATTCTAATGTTTTAAAGATGTTATTTTAAAGGGTCTTAGAATGATCTATTGTAGGGACATTCTTACCAGAGTTCAGGATTTTTCTCTTTTTTAAAAAAGATTTTATTGGCTGGCGCCGTGGGTCAACAGGCTAATCTTCCACCTTGCGGCGCTGGCACACCAGGTTCTAATCCCGGTTGGGGCGCCGGAATCTGTCCTGGTTGCCCCTCTTCCAGGCCAGCTCTCTGCTGTGGCCCGGGAGTGCAGTGGAGGATGGCCCAAGTGCTTGGGTCCTGCACCCCATGGGAGACCAGGAAAAACACCTGTCACCTGGCTCCTACCATTGGATGAGCGAGGTGCGCCAGCCGCAGCGCGCTGGCCACAATGGCCATTGGAGGGTGAACCAACGGCAAAGGAAGACCTTTCTCTCTGTCTCTCTCTCTCACTGTCCACTCTGCCTGTCAAAAATAAAAAAAAAAATAAAAAAAATAAAGATTTTATTTTGTGACAGAGAGGAGGGCATAGTGACAGAAAAGGGGAGGCACAGAGAGAGAGAGAGAGAGAGAGAGAGAGGAGAGAGAGAGAGAGGGAGAGAAGAAAGAGAGGAGAGAGAGAATCTTCCTTTTACTGATTCACACCCAAATGTCCACAACAAGAACTTCGTTCAGGTCTCTCACATGTGTGGCGGGCACTTGGACACATCAGCAATCCTCTTCTGCTTCCCAAGTACATGAACATGAACTGGAATGAAAGAGATGGAGTTAGGATTTGAGCCAGGCACTCTACGGGATGGCAGCATCCCAAGTGGCCGCTTAACCTCCTGTGCCACATTGTTGGTCTCCTTCCTCTTTCTTTTCACATTTTTTTTTTTAAAGACTTGGTTTATTTTATTTGAGAGGTAGAGTTATAGACAGAGAGAGGGAGAGACAGAGAGAGAGGTCTTCTATCCACTGGTTCACTCCCCAAATGGCTGCAATGGCTGGAGCTGAAGCAACCTGAAGCCAGGAGCTTCTTCCACGTCTCCCCTGCAGGTGCAGAGGCCCAAGCACTTGGGCCATCTTCTACTGCTTTTCCAGGCCACAGCAGAGAGCTGGATCGGAAGAGGAGCAAAGGTCTGGAACCAGCACTGTTACAGGATGCCAGTGTTGAAGTGACTTCTTGCAGAACTGACGCCCCGGAGCCCCTACCCTACTGTAAGTAAATGCATGCACTACAAGTATATGTATATACTACATGTATGTATGTGCTTCTCTATACATTACATGCATGCATATTCTATATATGTATCTGTACACTAGTATGTATATGGCTATTACATGAGGGCATATGTGTGTGGCTGAGCAGACATGCATGTCGAACACGGAGGGAAAGGAGGACATTTCTGCTTCTCTTCCACCCCCACCCTACTCACTTTGTGCTGGTTCTGGTCCCCAGCATGGAGCGATGGAGGCTGGAAGATGAAGATGCTGCCTTCCAGGCTGACTTAGTGATGCAGGCAGCAGGCGCAGGAGCAGGAGCAGGCGCAGGCGTCCTCCCGCCCGGGAGACCAGAGCAGCACAGCGGAGGAGAGCGCGTCTCCCCACCTCTGCTTGGAACCTCACACTGCACTCGCCCCTGGAGGACTGACAGCTTTCAGCACTCTGCCTAGACACGGCTGTTTTCACGGTTAGCGCTGGCAATAGTGAGAACTGCAAAGCTTCCTGGGCCGCTTCGAGAATGGCGTTCCAGAAAAGAAGGCAGCCCTTGCAGAGAGACGTGCACAGAGCAGACGCCAGCGGCCAGTGCTCCCGGCAGACTGGTTTGCAGGCACTTGTGGGAGACCTCTTTGGGAGGTGGTGAGCCCAGAAACAAAATCCGTTCGGGTTGCTGCAGAGACTGGACCTTCTGTTTGAGCCCGCGGGAGCTTCGCTAGTGAGAGGTGCATTTTACTGCTAATGTGACTTTATATGCCCACAGCCTGGCTGAGCTGAGGGCTGTTGGCTTTCATACAAGCAGGGCCCTATTCAGTGAGGAACAGAAAATTGAGCAGAAACTGAGCAAAGGGGGAAAATGTGATTACAGGGGGAAGTGAAGCCATGCAAATCTAAACCTGGAGCCGAGACGCATTACTGAGAATTACAGGATCTGCAGGCTACAGGGAACACTGGGGGAATTCCACTTTGACCCCTGCATTTTATAGGAGAGACAATGTGGCCTGGGGGAGCTGTCACTGCTCCAGAGCCATGCAGGGGGTCAGTCTGAGCCAACGCTGAAGCAGAGGCCTACGGGCAGGAGGAGCACCTGGCGGGGCTCCTTCCACAGCCTCAGCCAACTGCATTCAGGCCTTGGAGACCGTGAGTGCTTTGAAGGAGGGGGCCATGCTCACCAGTGTTCCACAGAGAAAGCTCTCAGGAGGGGGCTTCAGTGTTACAAGCGCATTCTCCTGCTGGGCTTTTGAATCCCCATCAGGACCTGGACACCAGTGTGACGCGCCTTGTTAGCTTCTTGTTCAACAAGCTACCTAAGATGAGCTACTTCTGATAGATTTATTTTGGCGTACAATTTTGGAGTTCACAATGTAAGATCGGGTGGGCCCTCTTGGCTCAGCCTCACCCACTGGGGAGCCCAGAGGACCGCAACGGCAGTGCATGTGCAGAAGCAGCATCACTTGGTGAGCCAGGAAGGAAACAGACGGACCAGGCCCAACTCGGCCTCTATACCCAACCCTGTCCCCAGGGCCATTCTGAGGGCAAGCCCCCAGCGACCCAAGGACCCTCCACCAGATTAAGTTTAGTACCATCCGCTTACTTCTTTGGGGTTTAACATCCACATGAGGTTTGGAACTAAATCTTGCTCAAACCACAGCAGATACCAAGGCTCCCAGGGGATTCCAGTGGCGGCCCATGGACCCTGGGTGAGAGGAGAGGCCTGCCCCTGTGCCCAGCTGCAAATGCTTGGAGCCTGGAGTCAGCCAGCATTGGCAGCTGTGCCACCTGTAGCCCTGGCCCCACTCTTACCCGATGGCTGTGGTTTATCTGTGCGAAGTCATGAGGCCCAGCTCTCTGATCTTTAAGCCCTGGTTGACGCTAAAGCCTGTGAGTCTAAGTGCAAAGAGACGGACATTGAACTAGCACAGCTTTCATTAAGCACACTTTCTCTTTATTCTGCCATTTTTTTCTCTTTACTTCCTGGCACAGACTCCCCCAGCCTCTTCATCACTCTTCAAAGTCAGAGAAATGAAAACAAGTTGGGTTGCCTTGAGATCACCACAGAGGCAAGCGACCCTCTGGTCCTCTCAGTCATGAGTGTGGCACGGGGACTTGCTCATGCGGGGGTAAGAACGCTGCTCGCTTTCCGGGCCCTCGCGAAACGCCGGCACACTGCCCTCAACCCCACAAGACCTAGTTTTGGAAACACCAGCGTAATGCTTATGAAGTCACGCCCCATGAGGTTTGGTCTTGGAGAAGTGTTACGGCTGAAAGAACACAGCCCATGCAATCAGAAGTAATTTCAAAATAAATCAAGTCCTCACTTCTCCAACTCCATGTGTGAATGGGAAACTGGGGCCCCAACACTTCTCACATTCTCCCTTTTTCTTCCCTCATCCATTGCTCCCACGTGCTGACTGCTTCCCACAACACCCTCCTGGGCTCCTTCCAGCTGTTGCCTCTAAGCCACTGTGGTCCTTGTCTCCTGCTTGTTTGTTTTTTCTTTTTTGGATCCATCTCTCTCCCCGGAGACGCCCAAGTCTCCATTCAGGAGGTGGGACTGACCTCGCAGAGCTGGAGGTGAGCTCTGAAAGCGGAGTGTTCCCCGCCACCTGGGTGGAGAGAGGGCTGATGGAGAGGCACTCGTACGCTAACTATTGGTGCCCCCTTAGCTCTGAATGTCAGTGTTGGGGGCCCCCGGGCACTGATGAGAGAGAAGCCTGCACTCACTCTGTGGGTACCTCCAAGCAGAGAGCTGGCCTGGGCATCCTCCCAAGGTTCCTTCTGCTGGGGACTCCTCTTCCCCTCACTCTTCACGTATGGAAAGCGTATTTGGCAGAGTCTCACCTTGGACCCTCTACTAACTAGAATCTCGCAGTCCTTAGCTCAGCTGGCTGTAAAAGCCATGTTCCATTAGGCTCGCTGCAGTCCTTTGGTTAAGACATTAGAAACACAGGCCGAGTGAACTCGGTTTAATGTTTCCTTGGAGTTTTCCTGAAAGTGGGGAAGAGAGTTCTCTTTTTTCTTGATTTATTTATTGCCAAAATTTTCTTTCTTTTTTTGTAGCACTTGGGGTCAGAGCTGAGGGACCCCAGAGAAATCTCCATTGCCATGATGTAATTTTATGGACAGGAAGTTCCATTCCCTTCTTCTGTGAAAGCTGAGGATATCCTGCCGCACGACTTGCAGCCAGACTCTGAAGAATGCGTGGAGACCCCTTTGGAGTAACACAGGATGGAAGGGACCGTGAGGGTTGTCAGCAAACACACTTTATGTAAGGGGAAGGAGCTGTTGAAGTGTCTTAAAATCCTATTGAATTGCCGGACAGGAGAGTACTGTGAAAACATAGCTGAGGCATATTAATGATTCAGATATGGAAAAGGGGTCTCTGTGCCCTTGGCACCTATTTCATTCATTGCACATATGTGTTAGCATCAAGTTCATGTCTCTCTGCCTTGCCAATAGCAGCCTCAGTGTTAGGGTAGGAGTCCCCAGATTTGGAAAATGCCCTAGGGAGACCCAAAGCCAGTAGCCACAGGGACTCCATGTAGCTGGGAGTTTTTATTCCAATGATCTTTTCTGCACTAGGCAAGTCTCTCAGTGTCATGGGAAGTGGGGAGAGATGAATTTTAGAACCAGAATGACCTCAGCTTATATGATTCATTAACTGTGTAAATTTCAGCCTTTAAATTTTTATATCTGTGCAACATGCATATTAATCATTTCTCCTTTTGTATCTAGTAATTTGAGGAGTCAATGAGAAAACATGTCTCGTGTGCTGGCAGTGGACATGGCTCATAGTAGATGCACAGCAAACTCCACATTCCCCTTTTTCAGATACACATACGTGCACACGTGGAGTTAAGTCCTTAGGGGAGTTTTCCTCAAAGTTCCATTATTTCTGTTCTGAAATATCAATTCTGTTTTTAAAAGATTTATTTATTTATTTGAAAGTCAGAGTTACACAGAGAGAGGAGAGGCAGAGAGAGAGAGGTCTTCTGTCTGATGGTTCACTCCCCAGATGGCCGCAACGGTAGGAGCTGCACCGATCCGAAGCCAGGAGCAAGGAGCTTCTTCTGGTCTCCCATGCGGGCACAGGGGCCCAAGCTCTTGGGCCATCTTCTACTGCTATCCCAGGCCATAGCAGAGCTGGATCGGAAGTGGAGCAGCCAGGACTCGAACCGGCGCCCATATGGGATGCTGGCGCTGCAGGCCAGGGTGTTTACCCGCTGTGCCACAGTGCCTGCCCCTGAAATATCAGTTCTTAGCAGGTAGAGAAAATGAGTAGATTGCGCTAATTTATTTCCAAACTGCGAGTGACCACATAACCTTTTAAATAAACCAATGGCCGCTGTCTTCATTTTAAAGAGAGCAAAAAAGTGGAAAGTTCACTCCTGTTCTCACCACGTGTGCAGTCAAGTTGGGAAGTCATGATGCATACACTGTCTACATTCTGAGATGAAAAACAAAGACATCAGAGTCTTGTCACTATTTCACTTACTAAAACACCCAAATACGTCACCAGCCACAGTAAGGGAGCCAGATCTGTCTCTCCTTTTGAGTGGGGCTATGGGTCGCCTCTCATTTTCCCAAGTGACGTGGCTTCTGGTGGTGACATCACCATCATAGCTTTCCCTGAGAGCGCCTCACAGCACAGCCGCTGTAGGCTGCTGCTCCTGGTGTGCCACAGGTATCTCTGTGGGGGCTGAGGCTGGGGATTTCACCTTCCCTGGGCTCCAGCTGCCTCACTGGGTGCTGTCACATGCAGCCCTTGTTTCAGTCATCCTTAGCCAGTGATGTTAGCGATGACCAGCTAAGACATTGGAGCCAGAATGTGTGGACTGAAATCTTACTTCCTACGGTGACTGTGCGAGCTGATGATTAAGCCTCAATGTCCAGGTCTGGAAAACTGGAGATAATAAATTAGCACCCATCTCATTTTGAGGACCTGGTGAGATGATCTGCCTTTAGTGGGGCATGTAATGGGCACCCAGGAAGTGTTTGGCATTGTTATCTAATGACTGCAGTTTTAGGGTGGTAGATGTGTGCCTGGCTTACTACTGCAAGGGGCGGGGCTAACTGGTCCTCCCTCACTCTTTCCCTTGGCTTTTCTCCCCAACCCTCCACTTGTGTCCCACGATAGTACACACAATTTTCAATTAAACTCTACATTTATATAGGTGCTTTTCTCCATCTGGGAAGCCTTCCCTTCTTATCAAGACTTTACCACAATTTTCAGATGCCTGTGTTACTTTGAGACTCTTAATTCTAGCATCTAGAGACCTACTATCAGCCTTAAACTATTCAGGACTGTTACTTCAAAATACTGTGGGGTCTTTTTCATAGCTAATAAGCCAACAATGAATGTGAAGACCATGTGCCCTTGAGACACTTATTAAAGTCAACAGTGGAAGCCATTTTGCCACAAGAATGATGCAAATGTACAGGATCTTGGAGTTCACAAAAATAACTTTCAACTCAGTAAGGTGAACACCAGTTTACAACAATCTAGGGCTTGAGCTACCTCAGCAATGGCCTCCGAAGAGTTGCTCTTGGTTGGATTTTTCTAATCATTAAATGGAAGTACCTGAGAGTGATCATCATGACCAGAGAAATCTTTAGACATGGAGTTCAGGGAAACTTTTGGTACTGAAGCCCAGGGAGGGGAAAATAGGAAGGTAGGACACATTTTGTAAGTCCATGGGGAGACAGAAATCTCATTCAGAGAGGGTAATGAGTTCTCTGGGAAAACAAAGAGAACAAAAACAGAGAATAATGAATGAGATATGTAGAAGTAGATTCTAACACTGAATTAGAACATATAGGCAAGACATTGTGGTGTATAACCAATATGGAAATGACATCACTGGTATTCAGTTTAGAGCCTTGCTCTCCAGATGCTGTTTTCAATCTGATGAAAATGAGGTTGTGCTTGATTCTCCATTGTGATCTCATCCTTGACCCACAATGGCACTCTTTTTTGGAGTGACTTCTATAGGTTTGCTTCTGCCATATTACAAGACTGATTTGCATAAGGAAAGTAATTTTAAAATATATCACTGATCTTGGAGAATCTTTTAAAGTCTATGACATTTCTGAGCCCAGCAAGGTCAATGTTTGTTTCAAAGTTTCTAAAGAAACTCTTATCTCTAAAGGGCTGATTTATTCCAAATAGCAGTATTATTCTTCATTATAGCTATGAGACATCTTTATTTTAAATATAGTTTTCTAAGGTATCCAAATTCATTATATACACACAAAAAAGCACCAATTTCTTTTTTTTATTTTTTTCTTTTATTTAATAAATATAAATTTCCAAAGTACAACTTTTTTGGATTATAGCAGTTTTTTCCCCCCATAACCTCCCTCCTACCCACAACCCTCCCATCTACTGCTGCTTCTCCCATCCCATTCACATCAAGATTTATTTTCAATTATCTTTATATACAGAAGTTCAATTTAGTATATACTAAGTAAAGATTTCAACAGTTTGCACCCACATATAAACCAGTTAGCCCCGCTAGTACTGTTTGAGTACTAGCTATAGCATTAATTCACATAGTACAACACATGAAGGACACAGATCCTACGTGGGGAGTTAAGTGCACAGTGACTCCCGTTGTTAACAGTTGACACTCTTATTTATGACGTCAGTAATCACCTGAGGCTCTTGTCGTGAGCTGCCAAGGCTATGGAAGCCTTTTGAGTTCACCAACTCCGATCTTATTTAGACAAGGCCATAGTCAAAGTGGAAGTTCTCTCCTCCCTTCAGAGAAAGGTACCTCCTCCTTTGATGGCCCATTCTTTCCGCTAGGATCTCACTCACAGAGATCTTTCATTTAGTTTTCTTTTTTTTTTTTTGGCCAGAATGTCTTGGCTTTCCATGACTGAAATACTCTCATGGGCTTTTTAGCCAGATCCGAATGCCTTAAGGCCTGATTATGAGGCCAGAGAAGAGCACCAATTTCTATTCCATAATTCTTTTTTTTTAATGTATCTATATTTGAGAGAGAGTGAGAGCGAGAGAGTTTCATCCATTTGTTCATTCCTCAAATGGACACAACAATTGGGCCTGGGCCAGGCCAAAGACAGGAACCTGGAACTCTATCCAGGTGTCCCATGTGGGTAGCAGGGACGAAAGTAGTTGAGCCATCACTTGCTCCTTCCCTGGATCTGCAATAGCAAGAAGCTAGAATCAGAAGTCAAGTGAGGACTTGAACCCAGACACTCTCTCAAATCTCAGCTGCTCTGCAAAATGCCTGCTCCTCTATAATCCCTCTCTATATGCAATCAGCCAGGTGTTCCAATGGTCTTTTTTTTTTTTTAATTCTTTTTTGTTTTTTTTTGACAGGCAGAGTGGACAGTGAGAGAGAGAGAGACAGAGACAAAGGTCTTCCTTTGCCGTTGGTTCACCCTCCAATGGCCACTGTGGCCGGTGCACTGTGCTGATCTGAAGGCAGGAGCCAGGTGCTTCTCCTGGTCTCCTGTGGGGTGCAGGGCCCAAGCACTTGGGCCGTCCTCCACTGCACTCCGGGCCATAGCAGAGAGCTGGCCTGGAAGAGCGGCAACCGGGACAGAATCCTGCGCCCCGTTCAGGACTAGAACCCGGGGTGCTGGCGCCGCAGGCAGAAGGTTAGCCTGTTGAGCCGCGGCACCGACCCCAATGGTTTTGATAATGAATAAGGTAGCATTGCTCCAAGTTGTAATTAGGAACTTGTTTGGAGCCTTCTGGAGTCATCTGCACCTTCTGTACTTTTCCGAACAAGAAAAATGTAGGCAAGAGGCTACTTTGAAAGCCAGAGCCAGTCTAGTGTCCAGTGATTTTGAATCTAATGTGTAAATAATGAATATAATTGCTTATTGGGTAACTTAAGCAAATTAGGGATAATGGTGTTTTTTATTTTATATTAAAATTTTTATTTATTTATTTGAAAGGCAGGGAGTTACAGAGAGGCAGAGGCAGAGGGAGATGTGCTTCCATCTGCTGCTTCATTCCCCAAATGGCCGCAATGGCCAGAGCTGTGCTGATCCTGTGCTGATCCTGTGCTGAGGCAGGAGCTTCTTCCGGGCCTCCCATGTGGGTGCAGGGGCCCAAGCACTTAGGCCATCCTCTACTGCTTTCCCAGGCCATAGCAGAGAGCTGGATTGGAAGTGAAGCAGGTACATCTTGAACTGGTGCCCATGTGAGATGCCGGCACTGCAGTTGGTGGCTTTACCCACTATACCACAGAGCTGGCCCTTGACAATGGTGTTTAAATCATGAATTTTATATTCAAATTTTTATTTCCTTCAAAGTTCCTGGGCCATCTCCTCCCTGGTCCAGTGTTCTCCGCCTGCCACCAGGGAATCTTACAAGTAGGGGACTGCTATGAGACTTTTATACTTCCATAGTTGCACAGAGGGTCAACACCACATCCCTGACTTCAAGGCTTCCATCATGATCTTGACTTACTTTTCAACTCATATCCAAATTTCCTCCTACCTAGAAGATGTAAACCAGCACTTCCAATTGTCAATGTGATTTTGGGCATGTTGTTGAACCCCTGTGGGACTCAGTTGCTTTTGTTTATTTTCTGAGATGGGGGTGGTTGGTTGCAAAGGTTTGATGACATAATTTGTGAAAGAGGTTCATAAGTTGTAAAATTCTGTATCAAGCAAGAGGTCACTGCTAAGCACCTAACTTGTGCAGAGTTTGAGGCAAGAGTATAAATGCAGGCCCAGAAATGATATGTCTAAATTTCTAAAAGTTGTAAAAACTTGTAAGTAAAAATTTCACATTTGTTTCCTGCCTTGACAAAGCATGCCTTCACAAAGACCGAAAGGCTAGTTTAAATTTAGAATATCTGTACTCCTAGGAATTCCGATGAGTGTGACTACCTTCCCCACACATATTCCCTTCTTCTTCTACCTCCCTCTGTCTTACAACAGAGGACCTTGGCACACATGTGGTGGACACCAGCATCTGCCATTCAAGTTCTGTCCACCTGCACACAAGCCACTGCTTCTTGGTTCCCCTACCCTCTTGCATCTCATGGCCTAAGAGGGGTGCCAGGGCCCACAACAGAGAGCTAGATGTAGTTCTGTTTATTTTATTTTATTTTTGGTGCTTGTTAATAATGCACATGATGAATGATAGAGCATTTTCTTTTCTTTGACAATGAGCTAAAAATTGTATTGCTGGGATATGATGTTAATCTGAGTTATAAGAAGTTGACTCCTTGAAATCATTATCCTATAGCATTTTCCTAACATATATGGCTATTGTCCAGAAGTAGGTAATGGCTGAAGAATGAATTTTGTCTTTGTGATTTTATTTTTTATACTTTTGAATTTCCCGAAACAACTTCATTTCCTGTAACCTTTCCCTCCTTTTTTTCTAGTTCTCATTTCTGTTTTAAACAGCAACAGTCAAGAAATACAACTGAGACTTGTTATACTCTATGTGCAAAAATACTATTCAGTGATGTGTTAATAATGCTATTGTAATCAGTTATCATATTTAGTTAATAATATGTGTACTGAGAATATATATAAGCTTTTTTGGGAAGCAATTTTAAATTTACCTGGAAACTGCTTATTCCCTTATCAAATATTTAGGTGGCTTCCACTCCATGGTGTGATGGTTTAAGGTCCAGAAGGTATAGGAAGACATTAATGTATGAAAGAATTGACCTGACTCAACTGAACCTTTGACTACTACAGAGGGAAATACCATTACAGTCAGCAAGAGTTGGAAGATTGGTTTTTTTTTTTCTAAGTTTGCAACTTAGAAAATGAAAGATCATTTTGAATTGCTGCTTTTAGACATTTTACCTTAGTAATATCAATCCTTCACCTTCTTTGATAGTATTTGGATGCTTACTATAAAAAAAATGAGGCCAACTTGCAACAGTACAGGCCAGAACATGACTCTCCAGGTCTCTGATGGGAGGCTTGGGTCAAGTTCATAATTATGATGCTCAGCAGGTGAGCCCAGAGCATTGTTGGGTATAAGGAGCAATGTCAAGGAGGCATGCCTGGCCCAGGCACTGTTATGGAATAGCCACTGGATGTCCGGCTGATGATTTTTAAAGAAAGGATTTGTGATACCTCACCCCAAATATTGTAGGTTAGTTTATTGGAATTAAAAAAGGCTAGGGATAAAATCAGAAATGGCTTCAAGAGTGGCTCATCATTGCTCCATCAACAGATTGCTGCCAGAAATTCCATCAACACAGCCATTAAATATGAGGCATTGATACCCGATAAGTCCACTTATCTTTTCTGGTCAAAAGTTTGGGAACCAAAATGAACATTTTAATGCCACTTTTTGTCATAGCTGTTTGCCACCAAGGATCTCTCATTTGTACAGTAATCATTGTTTGGTTCTATGCTAAGTACTCCACATTTTCTCCTTTAATCTTAATAATAACCTATGAGATACCAATATTATATGTATTCCACACAAAGGAAAGTTCAAGGTAAAAAAAAGTTAAATAACTTTTCAGAGATCACAGTTTAGGAGATGGTGGTACCAGTTTTTCAATGGGGTCAGACACAAATCTATCATCTTGACATGTTAACCTCTAATTTATAGAACTCTGAGGGAGGATTTTGGACTTCTGCAAGGCGTGGAATGGGGATCTGAGTTGGTTCTCCCTAAGTCATATTATACTAAGAGACCCAGATGACAACTGTTTTACACTTGTTAATAAAGGTAAAGATAAGAGTTTCACATTTAGGAGATAATATAACAGAATTCTGTGGGCTCTCAGCTTGAGGTCCATGGGAACAAAATGACTCCTTCCCCACCAAATCACCTGCAATCCAAAAGCTGTAGGAAAAGGAAATAGTTGCCCATTTGTGTTAAGGATTCAGGCCCCTGGTCCATGTTTGGTTTATGGCTATGATTGATGTACACCAAGCAGTAGAATGTGCTCTTTACATGATCCACGGCTGTTTTCTGGCACTGGAGCCAGAGACAGGCTGGTCTCTGGTACAGATCCACCAGTTCACCCCCAACCCCCAACCGGGTTTTGGGATTGTGTGTCCAAGGATCTGCCATGGTATTGGCCTGAAGTTTCCAGTTCTACAAATCTGATCTCTCCCCAAGGCTTAACTTGATGTTGATTCCAAGTCCGGTTTACAGAGTCGATGATGATGTAAGAGACAAATGCTTGAAAACTGGACGTGCGCCCTTTTCAGGAAAGGCTGTGGCAGAGCTGAGGGCTGCCTTTTACCTTAGAGGTCTGAGCCACTGAGTGGATGGTGAGGGGAAAAGTCAAACTGAATATTCTATATGGTGTGTTCCTGCAAGCCTGAACGCTGTGCTGCTGCAGTGCACACGCTTCCTTTTCAAAACTACCTCCTCAGTTGCTCCAAACACAAAGTTTAAGATAAGAATCTGTGGTGCTTTGGAGGACCTTAGTGGAGCAGTGATAACAGATAAGTTTTGCAAATCGGTTATACATAAAATATTGCATAACTGAGTTTCAAAGAACTAAACTTCAAATCGATTTATGTGATATGAATACAAGTCAAGGTGCTTCACTCAAATTGGTAAGCTGGTTTTCACACTGCCCTTCTGAAATGTATGTTTATTGAAGTAATACTTAATGAAGAGGATACGTTTGTATAATTGGTCATGTTCATTGAATCTTTGCCTTGTTTCTATTCTAGTCCAGTGACTCTCAGATCTGGGATTTCACCAGGTGGTAAAATGAAATGTGAGTAATAATGATAACTATGATAAATATAATAAAAAGTGGGGAGAGTGGGCACTGGATCCAATCCAGCAGTTAAGACACCTGTGTCCCATACAGCAATTCCTGAGTTTGGTTTTTGGCTCCAGCTCCTGACCCTAGCTTCCTGCCAACACAGACTCTGGGAAGCAGTAGTGATGGCCCAAGTAGTCAAGTTTCTTTCACTTTTGGGGGAGACCTAGATGAGTTCCCCACACCCATCTTTAGCCTGGCATACCTCGTCCATTGTAGGCATTTGGGGAGTGAACCAGCAGATGGGAACGCTTTATCTGCCTGTCTGTGTCTCCTGTCTCACTGCCTCTCAAACAAATAAATAAAAATTTAAAAAGTAGTGATAGGTAGAGACAGAAGATTTGGAATATCGAAGCTCTTATTGGGGTGGGCACTGTGGCACAGCGGGTTAAGCTGCTTGCAATGCCCACAGACCATATCAGAAAGCTGGATCCGGTGATGGCTATTCCACTTCTTTCTTTTTTTTTTTAGAAATTCAAGGACAATATATTTTAGACATCCTTTAATTCCATTTATACCGTAATTAGCCAATTCATTAAAAATTGTTTGACCATATGTAAACCAAATGGCCATAAATTCTTATATTTTTTTGTAAAATTCATAGTAACGTAGAATTACAGAGAAATTTTAAGCATGTTAAAATATGTTCACCATAAAAAATTTTTTAAAGTTTCTGCTTAAGAGGTTTATATCCCAATAAAATAAATACTACTTTCATCTGGCTTAGGTCTGCTTTCATTAATAATTAATTTGTTCTTTTCTATTTCTTCAAAATTATAAATCATTTTTTATCTATCATATTCATAGAGACTTCTACATAGTTGATTTTTTTCACAATGCTGGTTCAAGTAATGACTATTCCATTTCTGATCCAACTCCCTGCTAATGCACGGGGGAAAGCAGCAAATGATGCTTCAAGTACTTAGTCCTCTGCCTCCCACGTGCTAGACCAGGATAGATGGAGTTCCTGGCTTCTGGCTTCAGCCTGTCCCAGCCCTGGCTGTTGTGGGCATTTGAGGAGTGAACAAGGGGATGGAATACCTCTCTGTCTCTCTTCCTCTCTCTGTCACTCTACCTTTCAAATAAATAAATGAAAAAATATTTAAAAACTTTTATATTTGCATATGTAGTAGCTAAATATATTCTCCTTATTTAAAAATGTCAAACAAATTAGATAAAGCAAAAGTCACTGGTGACATCTTCCTAATTTGTGTTTTCCAGAGAGGGAATTTCTGTTATCAGTTTGCCAAGTCGCCTTCCACGCATTTACATAAATACCTAGGTGCAAACTCTGGATAGATCATTTATATAGATGGCAGCATACACTACACTCATTATACTTCAGTTTTTATTTTCTTTTTTTGTAAGACTTGGTGATTTTTCTATATCAATGCAGCTCTATTTCATTCTTTTGAATTCCATAGTGTGACTCTCCCATGGTTTATTTAACATTCCCCATTTCCTTGAATGTGCTGTTTTTGCACATGTGTGGGTATCCTAGAGAAACACTCTTACATATGCACAGAGATATGTATTCAGCTTGCGATTTTTTCCAAGTAAGGATTTTAATGAAAAGCAAGTTTCCATTCATTCTCCCCACAATTTCCCAAAATAAAAATGTAAAAGGACAATTGCATACTTTAAAAGGGACATAATTAAAGAAAAAGCACACACACAAAGACAGACTAGTCCTAGGAAAGATAGATGGAAAGATATTTTCACTGCAAATCTGTGAAACTGTCATAATGGATTAGCTCTGGTGCACGAATCTGATTGGGGAACCACTGCTTAGCCTCAAAATTAAATGAGCTCATTTTCCATCAGGTAGGATGGAAAGAAGTACATTTTCCAAAACACTGAAAGACCCATAGCTGTGGATTCCAGAATCTGGGTGGCTCATTGCTTTTGTCACCTGAGTTACTTGCTGCCCTCAAACCCTGGCTCCTGGGGAGGGGGTGGGGAATAGGGAGCCAGTGGTGCTACTGAATCCATCTGTGCAGACTTCTGCTGAAGGCTCCTTCACACCAGCAGGCCCTGCTCTCTTCTTGATCTTGAGAACGTTCATCTTTGGTGGAGGGCTGTTCCCAAAATTGTCAGTAGTGTTTCCTGGAGCATGCCAGCTGAATTGATGAGGTGGCACACAGGGAAACATTCCTCAATGCAAAAGTTATGTATTATCTATGGTTTAATATTTATGACAGAGAAAAAGATAAAAAAAATTTGGTATCTAATGTAAGAAATGGGTTATTGAGGCCAGTGCCATGGCTCACTTGGCTAATCTTCCGCCTGCGGCGCCAGCATCCCAGGTTCTAGTCCTGGTCAGGGGCACCGGATTCTGTCCCGGTTGCCCCTCCTCCAGACCAGCTCTCTGCTGTGGCCTGGGAGTGCAGTGGAGGATGGCCCAAGTGCTTGGGCCCTGCACCCACATGGAAGACCAGGAGGAAGTACCTGGCTCTTGCCTTTGGATCAGCGCAGCGCGCCAGCTGTAGCAGCCATTTGGGGGGTAAAACAACGGAAGGAAGACCTTTCTCTCTGTCTCTCTCACTGTCTAATTCTGCCTGTAAAAAAAAAATTTAAAAAAAGGAATGGGTTATTGAAATAAAACATATTTGAAATCATACTTGCTTGTGTCAACATAGAAAACTCTTGAAGGTGAAGTAAGCATTCTATAGGAGATCCTGGGCAATTTCCTTAGCCTTTTCAGATCCTGGTCTTCCCATAGAGCTGGTGCTGTGGCATAGCGGGTAAAGCAGCCGCCTGCAGCGCTGCCATCCCATGTGGGTGCCACTTCCAGTCCCAGCTCCACTTCCAATCCAGCTCTCTGCTAATGCCCCTGGCAAAGCAGTGGAAGATGGCCCAAGTGCTTGGGCCACTGCACCCACATGGGAGACTTGGATGAAGCTCCTGGCTCCTGGCTTTGGCCTGGCCTTTGCAGCCATTTAGGAAGTGAACCAGTGGATGGAAGATTCTCTCTTGCTCTCTCTTTGTAATGCTGAATTTCAAATAAATAATTAAAAAATGAAATGGGCTCATATGTTTCACATTGGAATGTCATAAAGATTACATGCAGTAGAAAGAAGCATGTGTTATGGCACATAACAGCTGTGAATATGAGGGGAGATCTTTGAAAAGTTCATAGAGAATGAGTGATAGAAAAAACCCCATGTATGTATTTCAAAAGATCTTCGCACCAAAAACATTTTCTAATTCCATTTTCTACAAGCTTTTTGAAGTTCCTTTAGGATTTACTTTTATCATGTTCTTCTCTTCCTCCCCAAGTATTCTCTAGCCCAGGCCCTAATCCAGAGTCTCATTTAGGTGACTTTGTCCATCAGTCTTAGTAAGGTTTTAATTGTTGATGATTGCATTTGTATTCTAATCGCATTTGAAAACTAATGAAGCTTCTACTCCTCAATGAATAAATCTCTTAGTGATGGAATTCCAGGCCCAGACAAGACGTTCTTAAGGAGGGAGATATGCCTAGAGGTAGGAAAAGAACACCACATAGATTATTTTTTAGGTCCATATGGGACACAGAAGAATCCATGTTTGCTGTATTCCAGTTATCAACTGTCACTTCCTCTCGGCCAAGGTGTGTGCTTTCTGACATACAATGCCAAGATAAAAAAAAAAGAAAGAAAAAAAAAACTGTTAAGATCTGAAAAGAAATGTCTTCTGTTGGAAAAAAAAAAAGATAAATAAAACCAGCTCTAGCTACCCATCCAGGGATAATCAAAGGGAAGTGAAAGTTACTGGCTTCATTTTGAAACTGGGTTTTATTTTCCAGGTGATTGGAAGGTACCAAGAAGCATGGCTCACGGGGATCTCCCGTGGCCACCCCAGGTCCTTTGTGAAAATGTAAGCTACACCGGCTCTCACCCAGAAAGCAGCATGTATTGTCTGGAAACAATTAGAGCTATTTTTTCCATCCTGATCTGACAACCTCAAACACATAGGCAATTGGGAGAGAGGGCGGTGAGGTCTAGGTTCCACTGTTAACTATTTAAATGGTTAAAATATTAAAACTAATTAAGTTGAATTTACTTGGAGCCCCTAAGGATGGGCCCTGATGGAATATGGAGTCTCAAAGAGGCTTAAAAGTCACCAGGAAGAAAAATCTTGGAGCTCTGGAAAATATTTTGTCACTGCTAATGATTTTCCAAGACCTTTCAGGAAAATAGTCTAACAATGAATGGCCGTTTTGGGCAATGCCTGAAGCAACATCAGAAGTGACCTGTAGACCTGGGTGGCTGCAGGTGAGCCTGGTGTCACGTCTTCTTTAAGGTGTGGCATCAACACTGTGGTCCCAGACCAGAGCACAGGCACTCTTGCGTGACAGGCTGTCCCCACCATTAAAATGTTCTCTTTGTCAAGATGCGCCAGTCTCCTGAAACCTGCATTTAAATGATTAAAAAGAGAAATGATGTGAGTTTACTTACTGGTTTGTTTGCTTTGAAAGAAAGCTAGCAGGAAAGAGAGGTCAGGGAGGGGTCAGGGAGGCAGGAGAAGGTGTTCAGGGGAGGTGGGCCAGTACACAACGAGAGATGCAAAACAGGCATCCCCTGCATTTGGCAAGCTTTGTCAGAAACCTTTCAAACTTGATTTTCAAACTGATGCTAGAGGCAAATGTTCCCACCTTTTCCCTGTTGGTCAGCAATGTCCAAATTGCCAAGTGCTATAAAGGACAATTGTGTCAACAGCACAAGGCTTTGCATCTGCCAAATGGTGACCAGCAGAAACACCACACATGGGGAGGCAGCGCTGTGTGGGGCAGACCCTGGAATGCAGAGCGAGGACCAGGTGTGAATCCTTACGCCAGTGCCTGCCCATGTGTGGCTCCTGAGCTGCCCAGCAGGGGGCTTGCTCCATGCAGCCTGGTCACAGGGATGTGGAGATGAGGCAGAAACTAACATCCACTGTCCCTTGGGCTCCTTTCCCTCCCACTCCTTCCCCTGCATTGAGTCCCTAGCACAAGGAACATGCCTTCACGCCTGGAGAAGAAGTAGGTTCAACCACTGGTGTAAGATTCCTGGGGTTCTAAGTCTCCCACTGGGTAAAACAGTACATTTCATCTGGGCTTCAGAATTAACTTCCTAGAATAGAAAATTCAACATCAAATCTCCACTTGTGGATTCATCACTAGATTGCATCAGGAACTAGCAGATACCTCATTTTTTTCCCCCACAGAGCATCACGTGCAAACTTTTCTTGAGAATATTCCTTCTTTAACAATGCTAGGTTTGTTTATCGGATTTGATGAACATTTTTTATCCAAAAGGAAGCAAAAATAGCATTAAGACTAAAACATTTCCTTAGCATTGATTCTATGATGAAAGCCGGTCAGTCTTTCCTTAGATGAATTTATTTTTCATCACAGTCTCCTAATTTTCTTCAGAGAAAAACTTAGCGTTGACCATATTCACACCTGTTGATTCTTGAGCTAAGTTTATGGTAATCCTCTGCCTTCTCCATCCACAGCTCCAGAGCTGGCAATGTTACCCACACAGGATCCTCCTGAGAGGTGAGCAATGGTTAGTACAATGGCTTCCTGGAAGGAAAAAGCAGGAATACCAAAGCTCAGGAGACTAGCAGGAGCTTTTGCCCCTGATTTTACATCCCTTTATCATCATGTTTTGCAAAACTTGAATTAAGATGTGTAACATTCCCTTAGCAAATTTAGAGGAGGCAAGAGACTGTCCCACAGAAAAGACAGTTGAGAGTCTAACATCAAAAGTTACACAAAATGCACAAGGCACAGAGTTAGGAACTAAATCTGGTCATTATTCTGAGGCCATCCTGGCTGGGGCAAACACTCTCACCCACCTGAACATGCTTTGAACACTATTTTTCTACACTGTACAATGTCTGAACTCTCAAAGGAGGAGCCCAATGAGCTTCAGCATACACTGTTTTATCCAAATACTTTTAAAAATTTGAATACTTTAAAAAGTTCATGAAATATGAAATTAAATGAGAAAATTTTGTTTAAAAATTTTGAAATCTATGCATAGTATTTTCATAATACACATTTCCATGAAATTTTTAAAATCCTTTTGATTAGCTTGATTTTTTAAAATTACATTTGTGAAATGCATAACATGAAACTGACCACCTTACCCTCAGTCAGTGTCTCTTCAGTAATGGTAAATTCATTCACGCTGAGGGGCAACCAATCTCAGGAGGTTTTCACCTTGTAAAGCTGAAACTCTGTATCAATGAAGCCATGACCCTCTTCCATCTCCTCCCTGCCAACGCCCCCTCCCCCCAGCCCCTAATAGCCAGCCTTATTGGTTGGCTTGTTTTGAAAGAAGTTTGCCTGCTTTGTCTCTACCTCTTGTCTCTATGAATTTGACCTCTTTAGTGGCCATTTAAGTGGAATGTTTGTCTTTTTCTAACATTTTACTTAGCATAATGTCTTCGAGGTCCATCTACATTGTAGCACATGGGGTGATTTCTTTCCTTTTTAAGGCTGAATAATATCCCATTGTATGGATATACTACCTTTGGTTTATCTACTTATCTATCACTGGAAATTTGGGCTGTTGTGTTCAAATATCAGAGCCTACATCTAATAGTTTTTAAAGGGGTAATTCCTTTTCTGTTCAGAAAAACATAACTATCAAAAATGAGCCCTTTAAATGAGCCCTATTAAAATTTAAATTACTGACAGAAATCTATTTTTTTTTTTCATAATTCATGCTTTTGTTCAGTATGGTAAGAGTTGGGTTCAGTTGTGGCTTAGGATGCCTGTATCCTATCTAGGAGAGCCTGGTTCAAGTCCTGTCTCCTCTGCTCCTGATCCAGCTCCTTGCTAATGAGCATCCTGGGAGACAACAGGTAATGGCTCAAATACTTGAGTTACTAGCACCAACCTGGGAGACCCAGATACAAGGCTGGGTCCCTGGCTCCCACCTGGCCAGCCCTAGCTGTTGAAGGTATTTGCGGAGTGGATCAGCAGATGGGAGATCTCTCTGTGTCTGTTTCTCTCTCTTTGCCTTTCAAGTAAAATAAAAATAAAGAAATAACTAATTTAACAATTGGGCCCCAGCTGTCCAAGACTAGTAACCTGTGTCTCCATCTCTGAACCAGGAGCACATTCTCACTCTGCCACCCACTTTCTTCCCATTCGAGCGCTTCACCCTGAGCTCTCCACGTGCCTCCTCTGTTCCCACCCTATGACCCTCGTTTTCCTGCACAGAGAAAAGTCCTGACCTGTCTGAGGCCCACCCCCATCCTTACCTGGAGGGGACCACCCCCACCTCCCCTCGTTGGTTATCATTATTATGTCATCCAGATCAATCACTGGGCCCTCGCGCTGTTGTAACTGTCGCTTTGATCATTCGTTCCACTTTGTTAGTCCTCATCAGGTCCAGGCCCCACTAATGGGAAACAGCGGCCTTCCAAAAGCAAGGCAACCTGGTGACCAGGGCCAATTACCACATTGTTTGGTTTTTAAATTAGTCCCTTCTTGGCGCTCTGATCGCCATCAGGAGGCCGGTGATTCAGAAACCCAGGGGGTGCCTGCCTCCCTGCCCGCCTGTATCTGTGAATGCCCTCTCTGAGGCTCCCAGTCGAGGGCAACCCCAGTGGGCCTGAAACACACACTGCATGGACCAGCAGTCACAGCCGCCTCACCAGTAGGAGGGCATTTTCCCGTCAGATGACTCCTACCTTACTTGACTTCCTCTGGGGGCAGTTTTGGGGTTTGATCATTAGGACCAAGCCACAACAACACAGAATCCTGTGGCTGAACAAATCACTTGTCTTCTGGACTACACACAGAAGGGTGCAGAAACCAGGGGCGCATTGCAGGAGATGGCCATCTCTTTGGCTTCCACATAATTTAGTAGAAGCTCCAGTTCCAGCTCATGTGCCTGGTGCTGACCCTAAAGAAAAACATGAAAGGGTCATTAGGTAGGAAATTAAAGGTCAATATAAGCTACCTCTCAACACCTCATTTTCCTTAATATCAGTGTCTCCCACTGATATTCAGGGGTGTGTGTGTACTACTTTAATGATGTTTGCTATGTCCAATCCTATTTTTTATTTTAAAAGAATTATTATCAAACTTTATATCTTTTTTTAAAAGATTTATTTGAAAGGCAGAGTTACAGAGAGGCAGAGGCAGAGAGAGAGAGACAGAGAGTCTTCCATCCACTGGTTCACTCCCCAGATGGCCGCAATGGCCAGAACTGCGCCGATCCGAAGACAGGAGCGAGGAGCTTCTTCCAGGTCTCCCACATGGGTGCAGGGGCCCAAGGACTTGGACCAACTTCTACTGCTTTCCCAGGCCACAGCAGAGAGCTGGATGGGAAGTGGAGCAGCCGGGTCTTGAACCAGCACCCATAGGGGATGCTGTGCTGCAGACTGGGGCTTTAACCCACTGTGCTACAGCACCAGCCCCAAACTTTTTATTTTGTACCTCGAGTGGCATGCAAGTGTTTCATATCTTTGCTTAAGTAATGGCTGTGCTAAAATGTCATTTATTCACACTCTAACGAGTACTCAGCCTCCAAAGTTAACCCTCAAATGAATACCTCTGGTGTCTCTGCTAGATTAGTCTAGCTTCAGTCATGATTTGGGGCAGCCTGATGGCTCCTGAATGGTATTAATTGGATTTAGAGATCATAGCTAATAAGCAATTGCAGCTTATTACTGTTAAGATTTCTGTTACCTGGGAGCAATAATGCCCGTTCTTGGAGAAATCACTCGAATGGCTCTAGACAAGCCTGTGGACTAGGACAGAAGCATTAGGAGTAGGAAACACTTTCAGCTCTCCTTGCCTCCCACTAGGCAAGGTGTTCTCCTCTCACGTCAGGCTGGAGCCCCTAGAGCTGATGTCCCTTCCTCTCTTTCTCTACCGTCCTCCACCCGTTGTCTCCCGGGACATGCATCAACTTGTATCCTTACACTAACCCGAAGAGTGGTACTCTTCCCTCAAAAACCTTCTAACCCCAAGGTGTCCATTGGGAACCTCCAAATTTGATCCCAGCACATCTCAAGTTTGCTGTCTCAGATTTCACATGACGCAACTGTGGCCAAATAGACACATTCCTAGGTTACCTTTGATAACCTTTTGGATGGAGGCATTTAAGTACCTAAAAGCAAAATTTACAGAAGTACATAAGGACAAATGCATGTACCTCTAGCTTTACCTCTTTCAGAGGCTGAAGTTATCAGGAGAGACATAGCTCAAGCATGCCTTTTGATTTAAAGTAAAAGGCGATATTTTGTTTTTCAGTGAGGCAGAATATATCTCAATGTAGTAATTGAATTTAGTTCTATTTAGTCTAGTTTGATGGGGGTAGAGCTAGAATTGTGAGTCCAGAATTGACATCGTTTAATACTTAACAGATGGATAGAAAACAAAAAGTTTAGGAGATAAGGATGTCAGAAGGTTACAAGCTGCTATGGGCATACAGAAAGTATAGTTTATTTGAAAGGCTAGGCTTATGTTGATTAATTTCTCTTCTTCTATTATATTTTAGAATTACAAATTCTTCACAGGGAGAGCTGTCTTTTCAGCTAAACCTTGGGTGGGATGCAGTGTTACAAAAGGCGTCATGGTGTTTCATGTGAAATATCCTTTATACTGTAAGAAGAGCTTATACTCTTTTTATTTTTATTTATTTATTTTGATAGGCAGAGTTAGACAGTGAGAGAGAGAGAGGCAGAGAGAAAGGTCTTCCTTTGCCATTGGTTCACCCCCACAAGTGGCCGCCACAGTCGGAGCGCTGCAGCCGTTGCACTGCGCCGATCCGAAGCCAGGAGCCAGGTGCTTCTTCCTGGTCTCCCATGTGGGTGTAGGGCCCAAGCACTTGGGCCATCCTCCACTGCCTTCCCAGGCCACAGCAGAGAGCTGGACTGGAAGAGGAGCAACCAGGACAGAATCCAGCGCCTCAACCGGGACTAGAACCCAGGGTGCCTGTGCCACAGGCAGAGGATTAGCCAAGTGAGCCGTGGCACCGGCCAAGATGCTTATACTCTTGAAAGGTATAGAATCAGGGAGTAATATTTTGTTACTGTGTTAACTCCACAAAGGAGGAGTCATTGCTTCCTATGCTCAAATTTGAATGTCTGAAGATCATTAAACAATTATATGATGGTAAGTATACTCCCTGACATGTGCATTAATTTTCATGTCACTAGACATGAAAGTCTACTTTTAAGAGGGCTCATTAGGCAAAGGCTGCTTTTATACTCTGGAACGAGTAAATTCGCCATTGAAAATGCAGGGTATTAACCCAGTGAAAGAAGCCTTTTAGCACCCACTTTCTGTGCACTGAGTCTTAGGCCTAATCTGGAGTCAGTCAAATGACAGTGAGGGATGATGGGAACTGCACAGGAAGAGCGTCAGACGGGCTGAGACAGTCACTTCCTCAGGGCAGTTTGGCTTCCTGGTAGATATTCAGTTGCTTGACTGTTTTGCAGGGATTCTTTTAAAAGCAGTGAAAGTAACTCTTATAGTTACTTTCAGGCACATATTTTGTAAAAACATTAAATAATTCTTTCGGTCAAGATGAAAATACATTAAGATAAAAACGTAGGGAATCAGAAAAGTCATTGAAGGGAAAGTAGGACAGTTGACAGGAACTTCCATGTGGTAGGATGGATTGGTTCTAGGGTTACATGCGATTGTCAAAGGAAAATAGATTTATGGGGAGGGGAAAGAATGGGCAGGTTGCTGGAGAGAACCTGGTTAAACAATAGAGTGCCAGAAGCCTGAGTATTAAACCAAACATGATATTTCCTTAAAATATCAGCTAGCACTTTTTCTCTCTTGGAATCAAGTCATAGTCAATCAACACTTCCTTGTTGAATGTCTGTTATGCATTCATTACTGTGTTAGGATTTATGGAAAACACTAAAGTGTGAAAAACAAGGAGTCTCAGATCTCAAGGGATTTATAAGCTCACTGGAAAACCAAGGGTTAGATAAAATTAAGAGCTCTAAGGGAGCAGTCCAATCAAGCAATCTTAATAATCAGGGACAAACACCAAGTTTTATGGGGATGAATACAGTAATGAAGGCCAGGGTTCTTATTAATGCAACCTTTGGGAAAGCTGTCAGAGCCTTCACAAGAAGATGGCTTTTGACCTAGGTCTCGAAGGAGATTTTTGCTCACCAATTTCTGTTGGAAAATTTTCCCATGTTCAGTCATTTCTTTTTCAAACCAAGGCATCTGTTTATGTTTCTTTTCTATAGGTTCTTCAACTTCCCCTTTGGTGCTGGTATTCTTCAATTCTTATTCATAACCGTCTTCCTTTTCTACTCATAAAACCAAACACTGTCAATTTGATGTGTCAAAAAAAATCAAGTGACTACAGATAATGGAAAGGCAACACAAATATAAGAGTCAGTAGACAGCATATGATCATGGTTGGTGGAGCTTGTGACAAAAATGAGGAGTTCTTTCTTGTCTAAAGGCATTCAAATTTAAATGTAAATGTGAATATACTCTTTTCTGCCTCAACAAAGCACCAATTTGGGTTGTCAGTGGGTGACCTATGATCTATAGCATAGTGATAGTTCTTCAACTTTGTTCTCTAAGCCTGAACTCTTGAGTTTCAATAGATTTTTCTAAATATCTAATAGTCATACACATCTGAAGTTCATCAGAAAGCTTAAACCACAGGCTGGCAAACAGCAACCTGAGGGCCAAATCTGACCCACTTCTCATGCTCATTATGTTGGAAGACAGTCACACCTATTAATTCATACATTATCTATGGCTGCTTTATACAGAGACAGAGTTGAATAGTTGTGACTGTGTGGCCAGCAAAGATTAAGATATTTACTATCAGGTCATTTATAAAAAAAAGTAGGCCAAACCCTTCCTTACACTAACATAATCACAGATTAACTCAACCTCTTCTCCTTGAAACCAACCCAACCACACAGTGCATCTAAGTTGACATCTATCCATTAAATTTGGACCCTCTCTGGTTTCTTTTACTAGCCTGCCCTTCTCATGTAAGACTTGTCCCAAGATTTGATGCTGCTAGTCCCTCTTCCCCACCCCTACATTTCCTCCACCACATACATGATTCTCATTTCTTGTCCCCCACCCACACCCCTCTTACAGGTTCTTTTATCTATATATTATGATCCAATATACATCTTTATAAATATAAATCTGATCATGATATTATTTAAGAATCTGTCGGCTGGCGCCGCGGCTCACTAGGCTAATCCTCTGCCTTGCGGCGCCGGCACCCTGGGTTCTAGTCCCGGTCGGGGCACCGGATTCTGTCCCGGTTGCCCTTCTTCCAGTCCAGCTCTCTGCTGTGGCCTGGGAGTGCAGTGGAGGATGGCCCAAGTCCTTGGGCCCTGCACCCGCATGGGAGACCAGGAGAAGCACCTGGCTCCCAGCTTCAGATCAGTGCAGTGTGCTGGCTGCAGCGCGCCAGCTGTAGCGGCCATTGGAGGGTGAACCAACGGTAAAGGAAGACCTTTCTCTCTGTCTCTCTCTCTCACTGTCCACTCTGCCTGTCAAAAATAAAAAAAAAGAATCTATCAATGATGGCTATTTCATAATCAATAAAACAAACATCTCAAGAGAACTATTCATTTTCTCATTCATACCCATAACTAAATGTTTAGCCTCATTTCCTTCTATTCTCTCACTTGCTCTCTAAAATCTACCTTATTAAATAAAGCACAGTCATGTACCTCATAGACATTTTGGTCAAAGACACACTGTATATATGTAAGTGGTCCCATAAGATAATAAGAGAGCTGAAAAATTCCCATTCCCTAGTGATGTCACCACAAAAATGTCATAGTGCAATGCATTAGCCACATGTTTGTGGTGATGCTGGTGTGAACACAGCTACTCACTGCTAGTCATGTAAAAGTACTTCTATAGCATAGAAAATTGTAAACAGACATAATGCTTGATAATGGTAATAAGTGACTATATTCTTGGGTTCTATATTTATATTACCATATATTTTGTTGTTATTTTAGAATATCCTCCTTATACTGAGAAAAGTTTAGCATAAAACAGAACGTCATGTTATTCAGGGACAACCTCTTCTGTATATCTTGTGCTTACTGTGTCTCTTGATCACATCACATCAGGTGATTGACTTATGTCAGCTAGGTTTGTGTAAATAGACTGTATAATGGTTGCACAATGACAAAACTGCCTAGAAACAGACTTCTCAGAATGTACCCCTGTTGTTACAGGATGCCTGACTATGCTTAGCACTGCCCTGAGTGAATCATTCTCTCCTTCCTGTCTCTGGGAGATATACACAATGTTCTCCTTTGTTGTTTTTATATCTAAGGACCTGAATTGTCAAAAGTCAACTTCATCACCACTCCCTTTGTGACACTTTCTTAACTCTTCTGCCTCTGCTTTGCACATTTGTCCCTACCAGAATTAGGCCCCATTCTTCTGATTCTGTAGTGTTATTATAAACTGTTAGAGTATATCTCAAATTCCATGGAGTTCTAACTATATTTAGTTCTCTCTATTCTTTAGGTGAAAATGCCATGAGGGATTCTTTTTTTTTATTTTACTTATTTATTTGACAGGTAGAGTTACAGACAGTGAGAGAGAGAGACAGAGAGAAAGGTCTTCCTTCCATTGGTTCACTCCCCAAATGGCCGCAACAATCAGAGCTGGGCCGATCCAAACTTCCTCCTGGTCTCCCATGTGGGTACAGGGACCCAAGCACTTGGGTCATCCTCCACTGCTTTCCCAGGCCACAACAGAGAGCTGGACTGGAAAAGGAGCAACCGGGACTAGAACCAGTGCCCATATGGGATGCCAGCACCGCAGGCAGAGGATTAACCTAGTGTGCCACGGTGCCTGACCTGGGATTCTTTTATATATTTGTATTTCTAGTAGCTATTATAATGCTGGGCAAAGACTAGCTGGCTCAATAAATGTTCAGTGTATTTATGAAGCTGCTTATAAATCAGTAAATCTTAAACAAATAAAGATTAATTTTTCACTGATAACATTTGCTGGAGAACTACCAATCTTGCCATAAGTAGTAAATACAAATATATAATTGATGAAATGATGAATTAGTTCATAAGCAGAGAGAGTCCTTTGAAAGCGAATAGCATTGTGCTATCCACATCCTCAATACCTTGGGTGGTCTCTTTGTATGGAGAATAAAACTCAACATCTTTGAGTTGACCATCCTCAAATTGAATCAGGCAGTCATACTTCAGGCACATTGACCTTTCCCTAGTTTCTCAAAAGCACCACTCTATTTCCTGATCTGGGGTCTTTGTGCCTGTTTTCCATCCTTCAGGAATATCCCCCAGCTTTTCCCTTCACCAAATCCTATTTACCCTGTCCATCACAGTTCAAGGTTATGTTCCTTTAGGGACTTATTCGACCTAGAATTCACTCTTCTAAGAGTTTGATCTTTTCCATTAAAATACTCACTACTATTTCTAATAGTATGCTTACCTGTTGAAGGATGTGTTGCTGCATACCTGTCACTCTTCCACCTGGATAGAACTCTCACAGGGCAGAGGTCATATTTGGTTTTGTTCACTATTGGCATTGCTTGGCACATTCTAGGTACTTAAAAAGGATTTACAAAATCAGTGAATAAATGACAAAGTGGGGGCCAGCTATGTGGCTTAGTGGGTTAACGCCCTGGCCTGAGGTGACAGCATCCCATATGGGTGCTGGTTCAAGACCCGGCTGCTCCACTTCTGATCCAGCTGTGGCCTGGGAGAACAGTAGAAGATGCAGTCCTCGGGCCCCTGCACCCACGTGAGAGACCTGGAACAAGGTCCTGGCTCCTGGCTTCGGATCAGCACAGCTCCAGAAGTTGCAGCCATCTAGATAGTGAACCAGTGGATGGAAGTCCTCTCTCTCTGTCTCTACCTCTCTCTGTAACTCTGTCTTTCAAATAAATAAATAAATCTTAAAAAGAAAAAAAAAAATGACAAAGGGAACAGCCTGACTATTTTTTTAATAGAGGGTGGTTAGACCTGTCAGCAGTATAGGTTAGAGGAGTAACAGGGTGGGGAGAGCTATTTGGAGGCTGTGTGTGAGGCAAAAGTACTTCCAAGTTTCTGTAATGAAAAGCAGAAAAGAAAGTCAGCAAAAATGATAACTCTTAAGATTCTCTGATTTTCTGTCAGGAAAACTCAATATGTGTACTAAACTCTAAGTTAAATAATTTCACTGTTTTCAATAATATGTATAATAAAATGATAGCTTTCTATCATAGTAATAATAACTATTTTATAAATTAAGTCATTATATGGTTTATAAATTTCTGACTTGCATTTATTCATGAACTATTTACTAAAAACAAATCATGTTCCTGGCACTACTGTAACTAAAGGTTGAGATAAGTACTGCATTCAAAATAGCAAACAAAAGTAAAGTTACCAATATGATTTTTGGGTGGGAATATGCTTCCCATAAAGACACTGCAGACAGAAATCCCAAAGGAAGAGTGGTATATTCACCTATATAAACATTTAAAATTTCTTTGTTAAACAACTATAATAAAAGTCTAAGTAAAATGGTAGTCTAGAAAAATATTTGCAACACTTATGATAGGCAAATTTTAATCTTCCTAATAGAGGAAAAGCCCTTAAAATTAAATTTTTAGAAATGCAAACTTTCTCCAAAACTGACAATAAGAATTAGGCAATTAACACACACAATGAGAAATTCAGATGACTTGTTATAGCGTTAGAAGTGTTTAATTTCACTAGTTTCCAAATAAATCAAATGAGATCAGTAGCAAGATGCAATTTTCACTCACCTATCTGACAAAACTAACATTAAATGATAAAATAGTTGTACTCTTGAAATTTATATTGAATGAAAGTTTTCTATAAAAAATAAAATAAAACAAATGAGAAAAAAGAAAACAAATGATAAAATAAACTCCATACTGTGTGGGGGATATGTGATCTAAATTGTCAAGATTTTGCTAGTGGGAATTAAATGTCAAAAGTCTAAACCTTTGAAATATAAATCCTATTTCTAGAAAATTTTCCTGAGAAAAGTAGGAAAGTAAAAAGGGATAAAAATTTTTCAGGCGTGACTATGAATTAAAACTATACTCAAAGGGTGTCTAAATTAAGTCATTTACGACTTGCATTCATTCATGAAATGTTTATTGAGAGTGCACCATGTTCCATGAATTGTAGGAATAACCAAATCAGATTTTATCCCTGTCCTCTCAGAGCCTGCATTCTCATATTGAAGACAAATAGTAAAGAAATAACCAAATGAATAAATAACAAGAATTAGGGACTTTTCAATATGCTACAAAGACAATCAACAGGAAAGCTCTGTTGGAGAGCGGGGAAGGCTCTTTGTGAGAGCCAGTGTTTAAACTGAGACCTGCAGGCTGTGAAGAAGATTATATTGCAAAGTCAGGTAAAGGAAAGAGCAAATAAAAAAGCCTTTGGGGAGAAAAGAGGTTGGCACATCTGAGAAACTGAGAAACTCCAGTCCAGGCGACTGGAGAAGAGTAGCCCAAGCAGGAAAGGTGGCATGGCAGGTTGGGGGCAGAGGTGGCGGTGGTGTGTTGAAGGCATGAGCTAGGCACCAGGGACTCCTATCAGACTTTACTGGGCACAGTGGGTTCTTTGGGTTTTGTTCTAGCTAGAATGGAAAGTCACTGAAAAATTTTACAGATGTGAGCATTACGATCTAGTCCAGACTTAAGAAACTGCTTTGGTTGCTATGTGGAGGATGGATTTAAGGAGGATGAGTTAAGAGAGTAGGAAAACTGATCAGGAGGTGATTGCTAGTCCAAGAGAGAGAGGTGATGATGGATCAGAAATGTGTCATGGTGGAGATGATGAGGATATGACAGAGAGAGTTTATAATGGTAACAACTTTGGAAGCCTCTTCATTCTGAGAGAGCTTGTACTGAATAAAATTATGAGCTCCAAAGTTGCAGTTAAAAATGGGTTGTCAAAGACAACTTTGACATAGTGGGCACTATCTCAATGTTAAGTGAATCAACTAATTTAGGAACAAAGTGAAAAAAAAAATAAAAAGAGGAAATACATCACGGAATCCAGTCCTGGAAAAGGCAAAAAGTATAATCAATAGTAGAGACAGGGCAGCATCCTTTGCAAAAGAAAAATCCTTTCTCCCTAGAGTGACCACAGGCTTTGGCTTGCCCTGGATAGTTCTAGTTTACTGTGGACATTCGGTTCTGGTGTACTATGTCCCTATGTACCACGTGTGTCTTGTTTCGCTCTCAGAGGTGTCCTGGTGTGATTGAAAAATGCTTCACTAGCAAAAACCATGAGGGGAGCAGGAAGGCAACTCTGTCCCAAAGGGGAGAGATGTCAGTGACTAGTTATGGAACTCCTGAGAGATGATCTTGGTCTTCGCAGTCAGGAGTGCAGGCCACGGAGCACCTGGGATTTGGCTGGATTTGAGTCTTGGGCACAAGAGGGCTGGCTGCCAGAGAGGAGAAAGTCCCAGAGATGGGCAGAAGCAGCTCGGGCCTCCAAGGTGGGTCAGCATTTCATAAGTTCCGCCTACATTCTCCCCCTGTTCTTTGAGTATTAATGTTCAGAGTTTAGATTCAAGAAGATTTTATTATTATTTATTATTTTATTTAGTACCATATTTGTTGTATCTTTTGAAAAGCAGGATGCCATGTATCTAAATATCTTTTAATCAGAATACTCACAAAATCAGAACCCACCATTCAATCCTTTTAAATACATTCAACTTCTGTGTCAATGGTCATGGATTTAATTTTTATCTTTCTGTTTATTCAAAAGTATTTGTACACACAGCATCCTGTCATAAGACTATATATCTATGAGACAGGATAATGATCGGTACCATCAATTACTGTCAGTCTATTTACATTTCTGGCTTTCTCTAAGCTGTACAGGCTCTAAACATGGACAAACTTTCCAACGCTCATTTTCTTTTGTGTCTTCCTGTACCAACTCTCTCTTCCTTCACTTGCTCTCAATCTCAATCGGTTTCCAAAAAACATACAATATATTTTTCTCCTTCAATATTTCTTTGCTTTCTTACATCCTCATAGGCTCACATAGTACATGTTTTTGAAAAGTTATGCACACAAGGATTTGTATATGAATGTGCATAGCAGCTTCATTCATAAATTCCAAAAAGTGGAAATAACTCAAATGTCCACCAATAGATAAACAAATGGAAGTACATCTACACAACAGAATTCTACTCATCAGTATAAAGGAACTGATAGATGGAACAACATAAATAAGTCTCAAATGCATTGTTTAGAGTGAAAGAAGTCAGATTCTAAGAGTTATATACTGGAGGCTTTTATTTATATGACCAAACTAGAAAAGCAAGACTAGAATTGCAAAACAGGTAAGTAGTACTAGGGGCTGGTAGTAGGGAGAGGGAACTGACTACAAGGTATTGTGAGCAAATTATTTAAAAGTGATTTAAATACTCTGTGTTTCCATTGGCTGTCTACATTTCTACAAATGCAATGATCTACAAATCCAGAAAGGGTGAGTTTTGTTGTAGGCAAATCAGTCTCAACAAATGTGATCATTTAAAATTTCTGGCAAGTTATTTTGCTACACACACACAGAGCGAGAAATAAAAGAGAAAGGAAAACACAACTGAAGACTAGGGGAGAGAAAAAAAGACTGATATGACAAAAGGGAAGGTTTTTATTGATTCTTTGGTAAAACAATGCAATTACTAGTTGACTATAGAAGAAACATGGTATTTAACTGCTCCAAATTGCCAGACAGATGTCAAAAGAATATTAGAAGAATAAAATTTGAGAAGGTCCCTGAGAATAAGAGTAAATGAAATATACTTAATAGATAGTCATGTCTATAATATAAAGTTACACACAGAAAATGTCTCCTGCACCTGTCTATTCCAGAATTCTATTATGAACACCCTCCAGACCAGCAGGCTCGTGTTTATATGCACCACTGCCTTAGAATATAACAGGCATCTTGAGAATGACTCACACCCCCACACCTGAAAGGTAAGGAGACAGCAGTAGCTAATCCTGTTCCCAGCACTGAACTCTTGAGAGACACAGCCTCACAAAGGCATTGTCTGGTTCAGATCAGGTCAGTGGAAAAGAAGACTTTGAGTTTTGCCATTTAGCAAGTATGACTAACATTAACATGGAAGAGTCTCCACATGTGGTGTTGGGTTTATTTTTCTCAGACAGAAGAACCACACTTACAAAACATTTTAGCTAGTTAGTATGCATGGGTCCAAAGAAAGCACTCAAAATACCAGTATGGAAGCAGATAAAGGTAATTTAGTGTATAGAAGGAGGTTGGCAAGATTGTGGGAAGTGTTGAGTTCTTTTTCTTTCCAGAAACCTTTTATGTAACATATACAAACTTAATGCATTTCATAAATAAAACTTTAGGAACACAGTGATAGTGAGTCTTCACACCATACCCTTGCTCCTGCCCCTACTCCCACCCTTCTTCCTCCTATCTCTCCTATTCTCATTCTTTTTTTTTAAAAACTAAGATCTATTTTCAGTTAACTTTATACACAGAAGATTAACTGTGTATTAAGTAAAGAATTCAACAAATAGATTTTTGAGGAACAAAACTGTTCCTTACAGTTTTTTATTTCTCTTTTGATTTTTTCTATAACCCACTCACTGTTCATTCAGGAGCATGTTGTTCAGTCTCCATGTGTTTGCATATGTTCTAGAGATTCTTGAATTGTTGATCTCCAGCTTCATTCCATTGTGGTCAGAGAAGATGTATGATTTCTATGTGCTTCCTGTATTTGGACATCCCTCTCTTTCTCCAAATTAGGGAAGTTTTCTGTAATTATTTCACTAAACAGGCCTTCTAACCCAGACTCTCCTTCCACACCTTCAGGAACTCCTAAGAAACATATGTTGGGTCATTTGATAGTATCCCATAGATCTCCAATGCTGTTTTTAGTTTTCTAATTTCTTCTTCTTTTTTTTCCATCCCAGAGATTCGTCTTCTAACTCAGATATTCTTTCTTCTGTCTCACCAATTCTGTTAAGGTTTCCCACCACATTTTTTTTTGTTTGTTCTATTGAATTCTTTATTTCCAATATTTCATTTTGATTTCTCTTTAAAGTCTCAATTTCACGAGAAAAACTTTCTTTCATGTCATGTATGGATATTTTTAGTTTGTGGATTTGCTTGTGATTACTTTAAGTAATCCTATAATCAATTTTTTGAATTCCATTTCTGGCATTTATTCAATCTCTTCATCTTCACATTCTAGTATTGAAGTACTGTTGTGTTCCTTTGGGGGTGTCATGTTGTCTTCCTTACTCTTGTTTCTTGAATTGCTGTGTTTATTTTTCCCCCCTGTGATGTCTTTCATCTTTGGATTATGCTTCTGTGGATTAGTGGTGTCTGCTCTTTCAGTGAATACCCTGAGGCATGTGCTGGGTGTGGCCAGGGAGATCTGTTCAGTGCTCCAGGGTGAGGGGAGTGTCCAAGGTGACACCCAAATTGGGCGTGGTAAATCTTTTTTAGCACAGATCCCACACCAATGACCCTCACTAGAGAATCAGGGAACCCCAAGCATGTAGGGAACCCCAAGCATGTGAAGACCCCCAACAGTGACTACCCAAAGACTCAGCCACACCTTGTGCCCTCACATGCAGCTACCATGTTTTCACAGTCCTAGCACACAAGGCTCCCACAGTTATGAGCACCCAGACCCCTGTCAGTTCCCCTAGCCAACATCAGGTGTCTCCTTTCTTCTGGTTGCTGGACATGGACATGAATTGGCACAGCTTTTACATATGTCCAAAATGTCACCCGGGTGGTTGGGGAGAAACATGCCCTTTTTTCCCTCTAGGTTGGCAGGTATACTGTCCCTGACAGGGCTCTAAGCCAGACTCACACCAGCCTTTTCCTTTGGCTTTATTGGCAGTGGCTTGGGCTGCTGCAGTCTGGCATCTTATCTCATCTCACTCTCCAAAGCTGGTGCTAAGCCTCTCGGCTGCTGGGGTTCTGGGTTGTGCACACCCACACCTTCCACATACATCCACAGTGTCCCTCTAATTTAAATGGAGTTCCCTCTGCTGTTTTCTCTCTAACTCTTCTCTGAGATTATACTCTCTCCACTTTTTTTTAACTGCGTTCCCCTAGACTACAGCAGTAAGCTCCCTCCCTATTCTGCCATCTCGGTGCCTCTCTGCATTGAGTTCTTGCAAGGCCAATCCTATCTCCCATCCCCCACCCCAAACTTCATACAAGTGTTCTGGCTTCCTGCCCAAGAACATGAAAATAAGAGGATAAAAAGTGAGCTTAATGTTCTTTCAGTCCTGAGACACCTTTCTTCTTTCACAGAGGCCCAGGAACTTCTCTGGAGATTAAAGAGTAAGAGTCCAGTATTTTTAATGCATGATTGAGGGCAGTGTCATAAGGATTTAATGGGCGTTGTAAGAAGGAGGGCCCCACTGGGTCTCTGGGGTCCATCCCCAGCCTTTGGCCATGCGGTTTTTACATACGGGGAAGTGTAGGTAGGGTTTTCTTTCTCGTCTTAGCATCCTCTGGTTCAACCATATGCTTACATTTCTCAGCCACTTCTGTCCAGCAATGTTTTCCTAATGTGGCATTATATTCCTGTGAAATCAAGCTGCTTTGCCTCAAAACTAATATTTTGTTTAAAAAAGGAAACACTTCTATCAAACTCTAGCAGTTTGTGTACAATAACACTATGCTATTTTAAAAATAGTCCATGGTGGATACTCCCAAATACTGGCTGTTATCAATGACAACTTATTTGTTTTCCAAGAACACATTTTTGGAATATGCTTCCCCATAGAATTTACTACATGTGATATAGTTCCAGGCTACTTCATAAAATTGGGTCTAATTAAATGGGTAAAAAGTCAATAATAATACTACTGTCATGATGCAAGACAAACAAAACTGAGAGCTTTAGAAGTGACTGAGAGGGGCCAGTGTTGTAGTGAGCAAGTTAAGCTACTACTCAACAACACTAGCACCCCTTACTGGGGCACCAGTTCGAGTGTAGGTGCTCTGCTTCTTTTCCAGCTCCCTGCTATCATGCCCGGGACATCAGGTGAGGATTGCCCAAGTACTTGGGCCCCTGCCACCCATGTGGAAGATGTGCATGGAGTTCCTTGCTCTTGGCTTCAGCCTGGCCCATTCCTATTTTGCAGCTATCTTGGGGAGTGAACTAGTTGATAGAAAATTTTTCTCTCTCTCTTTAAAAATAAATAAATCTTTTTAAAAGAAATTATTGAGGGAAAAAAAAAGCAATGCAAGGGAAGAAACACAGCCTAGAAAGATTAGACAAAAAATACACATCAAAACAAACAAAACCCCAAAGAATCATTTATCTTAAATATGTGTAAGGGCCAGTATTTTGCCATAGTAGGTAAAGCCACCACCTGAGATGCTGGCGTTCCATATGGGTACTGGTTTGTGTCCCAGCTGCTCCACTTCTGATCCAGCTCCTGCTAATGCACTGGGAAAGCAGCAGAAAATGGCCCAAGTGCTTGGGCCTCTGCACCCACGTGAGAGACCTGGCAGAAACTCCTGACTCCTGGCATTGGCCTGGCCCAGCACTCGTCTTTGTGGCCACTTGGGGAGTGAACTAGTAGATGAAAAATCTCCCTTTTGTCTCTTTATAACTTCAACTTTGAAAAATAAATACATCTTTAAAAAAATGAAATAAATATGATTAGTTAAAAAAATTGGTAAATTGGAAAAAAATTATATAGGATTATATGAAGGGTTCCAGGCACTTTTACGGGTTACAGAATTAGAGGCATTGATCTTTATTAAATTAAATTCCTACTAAACAAATGAATCTTCTTTTCTTTGGCACTGCATATCATTAATATTCAGGCTAGTTTTGGGAGCTCACAAATGGAAGTTGATAGGAAGAGACAAAGAGCAGCAGTGACTTTCCTGAGACAAGAGGAGATGGTGGACTTTATATAATATTTTCTCATTCTATGAAAACCAACACCCTTTCCTGTTCCCTCTCTGATTTTCCCCAAGTGACCTCTTCCTCACCCTTATATTCACCAACTAATTATTAGCTGATGAGCAATCTGGAAAACACACTGCCTTCTGTCTCGCTCTTTGCAGTGTATTTTCCAGATTGTTAACAAACCAATGGTTGTGCTGGCTCCTGTAGGGTCGCACCAGTTCTAGTCCTGGCTGCTCTGCTTCCAATCTAGCTTTCTACTAATGCTCCTGGGAGGGCCCAGAAGATGGCCAAGCATTGGCCCTCTGCCATCCATGTGGGAGACCAGGATGGAGTTCCTGTCTGTTGCTACCACCTGAGAGTGAACCAGCAATGGGAGATACCTCTTCCCCACCCTGCACCATCATTCTGCCTTTCATATAAATAAGTACATCTTTTTAAAAATCCTTTCAGAGACGCCCCATTGCTAACAATAGAGCTGCCCAAAGGGAGACCACCTGTTTCCAAATCTAGGCAGGCTCAGGCCAGGGGCATCAAAATGGTGTTTGTTCAAGTGCAGATTCCTGGGCGCTGTCCTGGGTAGGCAGAATCTGGATCTTTGGGAGAAGGCAAGTGGCTAAGATTTAGAAATGCATATTTTTTAAGCAAATCTGAGTGACTATTTTAAAATGCACTCCTGTTTGGAAACCACTGACTGATGAGACGACGCCCACTCCCTCGGCCAGGATGCAAGGTCTAAGATGCACTCAGCCTGTGCACTTTCAAGATCGCCCCCTTCCACCCCAACACTTCTCGGGCCTCTGACACCCGTGAGCTGTTTCCCAGGTTCTTTGCGTGTGTCTCTGCTCTCCTGGAATGCCCCCCGCCCCTGCCCCCTGTCCCCCACCCTAGCCCTGTCTCCTCAGTGAATGTGATCTACCTCTCCAATCCCAGCAGAGGCTGGCAGACAGAGGGTAAAGAAAAGTAATTACTTGTCCTAAGGTTTCTGAGGGTGCTCATGGCAGTTCTTAGGGTACATCTTAATAGCCCTTTTCTGTGTCTTCTCTGGTTACCATTAAAGAAATCACCAGAAATCCTCTATTCCCTGATCTTTATTTAAGAATAGAACTACCTATCCCATTAGAAAGAGGAACATAAAAATAAGCTTGCACCTGCCCCCACTGACATTTACAACAGGGTCACATCTGAGCCACATGGAAACAGGCCTTTTTTTTTTTTTTTTAATGGCTTTGTCAAAGGAAAGGCCCTCATAAAGCAAGAATAATCATTGTTATTGGTTCTAAAATCCAAATGTATATTTTTCCATCCTTTTTATTTACAACATAAAGTGCTTTTCTTAGTAAATCAACAAATATGAGTATTCATGTCACCAAGTGCTGATGATTAAAAATAATGACTTTAATGGGAGCTGGCCCGATGCCAAACATGATCGGGTTTTGCATTTCAAGCATGATCGTAGATAATTTACATCTCCTTTCGCACCAATACCCCACCACCCTTAATGGATTCTATTTTAGTTTTTATGAATTAATAGAAATTGAGTGCCTAATTCCCTATATTACAGTCCACCATTTGCTTTTAGAATTCATAGAATTATCTTTTTCTTAAAAAAAAAAAAAACAGAATGGCTCAACATCACATAATTCTTCAAGTTACTTATTTTAAATGTTTAGCTGTCTACTTTTCATGAGTCTTTTGAGGACAGAATATAAAGGAGAAACAGAACCAGGTCTCCTGCTGCCCATGGGGGCTCTTATTTACTGTGTGGGCCTTTGTGCCTAAATTGATGCTATGTCTCCTTCATGGTCAAAGCTTGGGAGCCCTCAGGAGGGTCTGAGGCCTTAACTACTTGCAGTGTCTCTCAGTGTGAGAGAAGATAGGGCTACCACTTTTCCTTTATTTTTTTATTCCCTTGCAATTTCATGTATGATGAAGATATGTCAAAACAAGGTTACAAAAAATTGCAGTGGGTTTTTAAATGTTTACATTTAATAAATTAACACCTTTAAGACAAAATGCAATATAATTGTGTTCTTCAGATGGTAATTATAGGATTTATTAACAAGATATGTATTAATATATGCTACCTTAAAGGCAGTGTGGACCAGTATTAAGAACTCAGTTTGATTTCATGTATTTTTTCAATCTTGTCTTTATGTCTCAGCTTATACTATGTGTGCAAACGACAATAAGTAGTCATTTGAAGACACTGTCAAACACAAGAATTTGATATTCCCAAATGAATATGAGATCTGATCTTCCCACTAGACAGATTTGTAAAAAAAAAAAAAAGTATGCCCAGTATATGCACCTTTAAAATATTTTCATTATTAATAAGGTCAGGGAAGGAAAGAGGAGGCATTCCCAAGGCATTGATTTGAAAGACATAGTAAGGAAAGAAGACCCACAAATGTCATCAGGCCTTGCTGGTCCTGGGGACAGGCAGCAGAAGGGTTAATTACTGAAGGTGATCTAGGCTTATATGAGCCTGGGACAGCTTTTTATAAACATTCCTTGCATCACTTGAACCCTACCAGCCAACGGTAGGCATGGAGAAGACATGCATGTATTGCTGATTCTTACTGATGTGCCACTGTACCACCCTCTCTGAAAGCAGGGAAATATACTTGAATTTAGACAGTGTCTTCGTTCATAATATATCTTTGGACTATCCTTCTGGGGGGAAGAGAACAGAGCAGTGGCTCCATTTTGCAGACTGGGTTTGAGATGTGGATGGGCACATTTCACAATATGGCTGTGACAATGGCTGAAACTGTTCCATTTACTTAGGAAGGAAAGCGTGGATACCCAGGAAGAAAGCTTATAATTACACAACAAAAATAAAAACAAACAAAAATACCACCTGATAATCTGTTCTCCACCTATCCTGGTCTAGGGTGCACCTCTTGTGAGAATGGCCTTGTCCAGTGACGTCTCACAGTCGCCCAGCCCAGGCAAACAGCAGAATCTGATGACCTCTCTAGCTGGCAGTCCATTTACGGGAAAGAGGCCTCAGGCATTTGTGAGAGGTAGGCTGAGACAGGCGTGGAGGGCTGAAGCCTCCTGTATCTTCTCCTACCATGTCACCTGTAGTGTCTACAGAAGATCTCTGAACATGTGATCACACACACACCCCACACATACATGGGAAGAGAGAGAGAAAGGAAGAGAAAGAATTTGGGAATATGAGGAGACAGAGATAGAATCTACAGCTATAGTACAGAATCTATAACTACAGACAGAATCCATAGCTAAAGTACCCTCTGGTTGATTCCCGTGGACTCTCAGACTACTGTCCAAGGCCACAGGATGCATATGGGACTCCTACAAGGAGATCCTAGGGAATATATCTTATGCAATGATAGCACTTACTCTTCATTTAGTTACACTCTCACTCACCAAACTCACCAAACATAAGCTAACACCTACAATGCCACGGACATCAGGCTAGTCACCAGAGTTAAAGCTAGTCCATAAGACAGTCTTTACTCTTAATGAGATGGCAGTTCAGTAGGACACAGACATGAAAATGTAGTGTAATATGAAAAAGTGCTTTAAGTCCAGATATGTGCTCTGCAGGGAGGAGTGGACCAGCAAAGGCAAAACTCATGATCTTTACTGAGGAGACCTTGAAATCTTACTGGGAGAAGGATTTAATTAGTCACTGAGTGAAGAAGCATTATCTAAGTATATCCTGTGCTCATAAAGTGAAATTGCAATCCTTAAGATTCAAGCAATCGGAAGAATGGGCTCTGGATGATTCAAGGTACATGCTGGGACATGTGCAGTGAGGATGAACAGAGTTAGAAACCACTGCCACTCTCTCAACAGAGAGTCCCGTACTTTTTCTTTATAATAATGATGATAGTTTAAATGAATGGTTACTAATGTAGCACTTTAAATTTATTATCCCATTTAATCCTTACAATAATACTACGAGATAGGCACAATGATTACATCCATTCTAAGACATAGCAAGTGAGTCTTGTAGCTGGAAAGTGATAGAGCTGGAATTTGAACACAGGTAGTCAGACACCTGAACTTACAAGCCCCACAAACCCTTTTACTCAAAGCCCCTTCTGCGCTTCGAATGATTTTACCAATGCCCCTGGTGATTTTCCTGCTATTCTCTGATAAAGGCAGTTATTTCTATTTGCACAGAGATAGGCTGACTGAGGCTTTTGCACTCTATGCTGCTATAGCCTCCACAGGAGGGGAAAAAAGTGATTCCATTCAACATAATGGTGTATATTCAATGATTCTATTCTTCACACCCCTTCCTTACAAACCCTGAACAAGGGTGATTTCAAAGCTTTAGCAGCATAAGCAAGTGATGAGCACCCAACAAGATTTGCTCTCAGATCCAATTCTGCTGCTGGCTACCCTTCCATTTCCTGCTTAACCCACTGATTGGAAAAGCCAGACTTTCTGTGGCACTATTAGATACTCCCAATAAAAAGTACCTTTCCCTAACTTTTTTTCAGTAAATGGGAGATTTTCCCAGAGTTTTCTTTCTTTTTTCCCTATGTTATGCTTTGGTTGCTTCAAAGTTAGTGGTTCATGATTGAGCTAAAAAGTAGCCTACAAGACTACCTGGGGAATGAAAAGTAAAAAAAAAAAAGAAATCACAAACTCACTTTGCTAGCAAGGCCATTCCTAATACGCAGCAGCAGGTTAGAGCTGGACTGTGAGAGCCCTGGAACCTATTATTCAAGTCCATGTCTTATGTAGGTCAGTGTAAATAACCCCAGGCACAAAATGGTTAACATTTATGATGGGTGAGGCAAGTAATTCAGTGGGTGGTTCAACATGCTTTGTAGTGGTTCAAGACAGTGTTTGAGAAACAGCGAAATGATCGGGGTGGCAACTAAATTTCATTCCTCCTTAGTGCAAAGGAATTCAGTGGAATCACTTAGACTTCCTATGAGTGCCAATTCTGCCAATTTTGGCAGATTCTCCATGTTCCTTTGGGTACTTTGCAACCAGGAAAATCTGCTCTGGCTCATTGATTGTGAATGTATTTGCTAAAACATTTTTGTGCAGCCAATTCTCTCCTATGAAATGAAAATTAATAATAGTGAATGAATCCAAGCAGGAAGATAATAAATGTTTTATTCTTTGCTTATAAATCTATTACAATTTTTCAAATTGCAAGAATACTGAAATAGAAGCATATTTTTATCACAGTAACAAAGGTTCATGACACAGTGTCATACCTCTTGTTCTGTAAAATGTTCAGGCCATTTCCTATTCTTGCTTTTTTGTTGTCGTAATGATATGCAGAAAAGGCACTGCTTTCATTGTAACCTTCTGTATAAGACACTGTTATTGACATCTAAGGATTAAGTTTTAATTGAAGTAAGATTTCAAACGGTCTATTATCTATGATCCCTATATAATGATCACAAAGACATCCTAGAGTAGGCAATGAAACAGATAAATATGTTGAAAAGACAGCTAACAGCTCCATTTAGCTCACCCAGGCTTGCCAAACTTGACACACACAATTTATCCCCGGCTGACGGAAAGGAAGCATAAAACATAGCCAGATTGTGCTAGTGTATGTCTCTCAGATGGTGTTTCGTTGGGCTGAAAATCAGGTATTTCGTATGCCCAGACATGGTATTCCAATAGCAGTGGATGGGCTTTTTGCCCAAGCTTGTCATTCTTTTTATGCTTTAGTTTGGAACTTCCTGAGAGCAAGAGTAGTACAGAATCTCCACCTCAATTGTGTCTTGGATGAAATGAGTGCTCACTTGTCTACAGCACAAAGAGAGAATAAACACAAACCAATTCCTAAGGGAGAAGGGAGAAGTGAATCCAGAAAATGTTTAACAAATAATAATAATATGTGACAGTGATTCTGAACAGTAGGAAGCAAATGAATTTGGTGTGCTACAGAAATGGCTCTCACAATGTTTCAGTGTCTAGATTTTTCTTTTCTTTTCTTCCTTTCTTTTAGATCTTTCCCCTTAACAGTTTTGCCAAAGAAACATGCCAAAGGGAATTCTACTCTGAGATGCTCAGTACCAATTTGAGTCAGTTTTCAAAAATGATCCAGTAACTTGGATTCCAACAGCCTGTACGTACCTCGGGACAAGGATGAGATTGCAGTTTCAGGTAGAGTAGGAGAACAAACCACAGCTGTAATATTGTCCATTTTTATTAAAATTACACCCCTTCTTCCTTGTCTATCCCTTGCCTGACCTCAGTCAGCCACACACTTCTCCATTTCCCAGCTCAGGGCTTGCTCAGTGTGTGTTAAACTGAACCCAAAATGCAAAGCAAGGCACTGCCAGCAAGAAGCCAGTGAAGGGAACTTGATGTGGACCTGGCCTGAGATGGTGATAACCTCCTGATCCCCAACACCCCACCCTTGTTTATTTAGGCCACCAGAGGCCCAAGAGCTGCAAGAGTGAGGATGAAGAGGATGGGGAGTGTGGGACCTCTTGGCTGCAGTGTGGGTTTTGCTATCACCACCCTGACAGTTGACGGGGTTCTTGCTCTTGTCTCTTACTTGCTTCCACTTTCCTTCTCACTTTTTGCTCTCACCTAAATGAGTCAGGCTGGAGGCAAAAATAAATAAATAAATAAATTGATTAATTAATTCAGGATATAAAAGCCAGTGCTTCGCAAACAGAGCCTCAAGTAAAGGAGGCTCCTTTTGCTTTCCAAAGACAAAGTTGGTAGATACAAAGAAGTCATGAATAGGGGCATGCTGCAGGTCAGCTGTTAGCATCATAATGAGCAGAAGTGACCAAGGAAAGTTACCATTTGGCCTCATCTCTGAGACATTTGAGTATTTGGCTAGAGGACCAGGATTAGTCACTTTACTTATAGGTGGTGCAGTCAAGTGGGCAGAAATAAGAAAAAGTGCGCCCCCCCCCCCCTTTAATTTCTTTGCTGCATGAAGCTAACCTGCCCTCTAAAGAAATTGGCTCACTTCAACCTTGGAAAAACACTCCCCACTACCCTTTTCCCTTAGGCTGGGAATGTGGTTCTGCTCTTTGCCTGCTGTGCTGCCCCAGCATGTCTTCAGGACAGCTCTAAAGGACTGTTGAGGGGCCAGGAGCTGTGGCACAGTGGGTAAAGCCACCGCCTGCAGTGCTGGCATCCCACATGGGCGCTGGTTCGAGTCCTGGCTGCTCCACTTCCCATCCAGCTCTCTGCTATGGCCTCGGAAAGCAGCAGAAGATGGCCCAAGTCCTTGGGCCCCTGCACCCATGTGAGAGACCCGTAAGAACCTCCTGGCTCCTGGCTTTGGATTGGCACAGCTCCTGCCTTTGTAGCCACCTGGGGAGTGAACCAGTAAATGGAATACCTGTTTCTCTCTGCCTTTGCCTGTCTGTAACCCTACCTTTCAAATATATATTTGATTTCCATATATATTTGATTTCCATATGTTAGGAAGTCAGAAATTGAGCCTATGCATGTATGAGACAGGCCTGAAGACCAGCACCTACTGTGGAAGCTCCAGAAGCCCAGCATCTTGCACTTCAATGTCCTGCCTAGTTCCTGATGACCTTCCAGGGGGTCCTGCCCCTTCTACCTGGCCTGATAAACATCCTTCCTCTAATGTGGGATGACACCAGCCAGGCTTCCCCTGTCTGATAACTTCAGGGGGAAAACTCAGAAAGGAATTTTCATATTTACACCCAACAAGTCCTTTGTTTGGGAGAAGGAGAGGGGGAGGGAAAAGGCGGGAAGGCAAGACCCATCCCCTTAAAAGCTCCAGCCTAATGTGAACTACACAGTCTCTCTCAGGTTCTGTCCGGAGAGGTGCCCATCCGTTCTTACAGATGTCCCTACCCTAATGAACCTTGCTATTTTGCTTTCTACTGCTCTCTGTCTGACGCCTGAATTCTTTCTTGCGCAAAGACAAGGAACCTTTTGCTTCTCCAGTAACAAATATATATATATATATATATATATATATATATGATTTCAATATATATATATTTGAAAAAAAAAGACTGTTGAGTTGGCTAGAGACTCCCATTACCTGCAGCTGATAGCTGAGGGTGTCACAGGAGGTGCAGGCTTCAACTTCAGAGAAGGGAATGAAGTAGATAGACTTAAGGTCACCTCAGTATTGCCAAATCAAAGTGCTCTTCTTTCCGACTGAATATTTCTTTATTTCTCTTCTCTCTCTCTCTCTCTCTCTCTCAGTTGTTAAACTCAGTTCAACATCCTACTTCTCCAGGAGCCCTCTCCAAACTCTCCCAGTTGGTGCTGGTGGCTCCTTTCCCCATGAGAGTAATTCTCTCTTCCTCTTGCAGTTTGCCACATGCCTTCTCCAGCCAGACTGTGCTCCTTTGGAGGAGACAGGCCTTGTTCAATTTACTTTTGTGTTCTGCAGGCTTGGAAGAACAATAGTGTTGTTAAATGATGATGCTGATTAAGATTAATACTCATCTAGTGTGTGCTATGTGCCAACCATTGATATAAGTGCTGCACAAATACCCACTCCATAATCTTCACAGCAATCTTGGGAAACAGCATCTATTATTCAACTCACTTTTTAAAACAATATGTATTTTATCTATTGGAAAGGCATAAAGAGAGAAGAGGAGAGAGAAAGAGAGAGAAAGAGATCTCTCCCATCTGCTCATTCACTCCCCAAATGAATGCAATGGCCAGGGCTGGGCCAGTCTGAAGCCAGGATCCAGGAGCTTCATCCAGGTCTCCCACATGGGTGGCAGGGGTCCAAGTTTTTGGGTCATCTGCTGCTGCTTTCTCATGCCATTAATAGAGAGCTGGATCAGAAGTGGAACAATTGGGACTCAAATTGGTGCCCTATGGGATGCCAGTGTCCCAGGTGGTGGCTTAACCCATTATGCCACAATGCTAGTCTCTCCACTCATTTTTACAAAGGACAAAACTGAGACTCTGGATCATCAAAATGGCCATTTAAAGTTAAACAACACAGTCATGCAGTTTCTGAGTGCTGAGATTGCTGGTGGACAAACTCACACCTTTGTCTGTTTTCTCAAGCACTATAGCACATAGTAGTGAGTCAGTAAGTGATTTTTTTAAATGAACTAATGAATGGGCTGGGACAGGGACCTGAAATGAATTCTACTAAAGAATGTTTTAGCCTATTTATTTATTTGTTGAGCATGAGACATAGTTATAGAGATACTTCATTTTTTAATTCTTAGTCTGACCAAAGATTGATTTCTTGATGAACAAGTCTTTTGATATGAACAATATTAATTATAAAATATTTATATATATATACACAACATATTAGTATCTATGAGTGTATATATCCTTGAAATTTGGAACCTAAGATTATTAGGATGGAATAAAATAATCTCAAATGTATAAGTCAAACGGATCAACACCAATCCCATGCTTGTGTCTTCTCCACAAAGCATTCATTAATAGTAATTACCCCATCTTGGATGGAACTCCTCCAGGGATGGGGTACTCATCTTTCAGAGCAACCTATTCATTGTTAAAATGGCTCCATTGTTGAACTGCTTCTTACACTGAGCTGCAGTGTAACTAGAACTCTAAATTTACTCTATAACTTCTTGGAGCATCTCCCCTCTGATTCTAGTAGGAGGAAAAGTGCAGCACTGGAAGCTAACTTTGGCTTCCTTTCTTTCATTTATTTACAAAGTATTACACACTAATTTCTTTGTCATAAAGGAACCAATCTTTAGGTTTTATTCACTGTATCCATATTTTATTGCTGGATCTCATTTTGTTGAGTTTAGAGGACCTAGGAAAGAGGAGGACGAGATGTCCAGATAAAAAGCAAACACGATAGGATCTGAGAGTCACTTAGAATGGTGCAGCTCAAAATTTAAATTGAATGAGCAAGGTATTTCCTGGAGATCTTGTTAAAACACAGATTCTGAGTCAGTTTTTCTCATATAGGGCTTGAGATTCCAAATTTCTAATAGGTTCCAGTTAATGTTGACACAACTGGTCCAGGAATCACACTGAGAATAGCAAAGATCCAGGATTTAAGAAGGCACAAGGCTATGCCTTTGGACAAATTCTTCTGGTCCTGCTTACTTGAGAACTCTTGCTAACTCACTAGCTTGCCAGAAAGATTTCTCAAACTTTAGTGGTTCTTCAAAAATTCAGATTCTTGGTCTTTCAGACCAGCTGATTTGGTAGATCTAGAGTGAAACCCAGAAGTCTGAATTGTTTAACACAGGTGTCCCAATGTGTGGTTTGGGTGTAGCGGGCCTTTGGTTCAGACTTGGGAACCCCTGCCTGGAATGAATAAGTTAAGTGAAAACACCAGTTTTCTACACTTATCATTAATCATCAGACTCAAGGATGTCAACTGAATGGTGACTGTATTTTGTAGAGGTAGGTAATGAAGGGACAGAGTGACACTTCAGTCAAACTAGTCTCTAGGACCAGCCCCAAGAATGTCTTCTTGACAGGAGGACCCAGTTCACTTGCCATTGTTAAAAGCAAACCTCAGTAAATATTGTTTGGAGAGCATATGATACCATGGATTTATGGATACCACTTATTATTGAATTAGATAAGCCAACTCTCCATTTATCTGGATTCTACCTCTTAACAAATGATATCTTCACAACATGAAATGATGTTACAAGGTCCATGCCAAATTAACAGCACTCTTATTTAAATGTGGATGGCTAGAATATCATCCCACTCCCACAAGACCTTAAAGAATCTTCGCCATACTTGAAAATATTCAAAGATTACAAACTCAGAACTCTGTTTTTCCAATATGTTTTCTTTCCAAAGGATATAAGGGAATGAAAAGTGAGGCCAACATTCTTAACTAAGCCCTGTTGTAAACTATCCATGGGTTCCAGTAAGGACAGGGAGAAACAGGATGGAGGAGTTGGTGAGATACGTACTCTTCATAAAGGAGCTGAGACCAAGGAAATTTTGTATTGATTTCTAGATATATTGGGAGATGGATAGGATTTTCGCCATGAATATTTCTTAGGAAACCAATAATATAATTTGCTTCCTGTTCAATAAGGCAAAAATGCTATGGAGCTCAAGTATGACCCAGATAAAGGGAATGAGGGGAAGGTGAATTTTTAAAATCTTATATCAGGTGGCCGGCGCCGCTGCTCACTAGGCTAATCCTCCGCCTGCGGCGCCGGCACACCAGGTTCTAGTCCTGGTTGGGATCCTGTCCCTGTTGCCCCTCTTCCAGGCCAGCTCTCTGCTGTGGCCCGGGAGTGCAGTGGAGGATGGCCCAAGTGCTTGGGCCCTGCGCCCCATGGGAGACCAGGAGAAGCACCTGGCTCCTGCCTTCGGATCAGCGCGGTGCGCCGGTCGCAGCATGCTGGCCGCGGTGGCCATTGGAGGGTGAACCAACGGCAAAGGAAGACCTTTCTGTCTGTCTTTCTCTCTCACTGTCCACTCTGCCTGTCGAAAAATTTTTTAAAAAGATAAAAAAAAATCTTGTATCATGTACACATCTCCAGAGTTCTTGGAATTCACATTTGCAAATACTCATACAATTGTTCCTAAATGATTCCGTCGTGCTGAAAGTTTGCTCCGATGGTAGGAACATGAAGGAATGAAATCTGTGGTGCCCAGGAAGGGGGCACTGAGGAAACAAATATTTTCAATGTGAATTCTGTGTATTTGTGCATTTTTTGCTGATTTTGTGGTGGAACAATGAGACTCTTGCTATGGGGATATCTAGCAATGCACCACTAATACTCAACAATAAAAACAGCTAGGAAAATTATTGCAAAATGTTCATGCACAAGCAGGAATCTTTGGCAAATGCTATGCACATCCACACGTCCGCAGAGTTTGTCCTGCCTCCACTCCCAGATCCTCACAGACCAGGCAGGCTGATTGGATATGGTGATAGAGGATCAAAGGAGTTTTCGGCACAGCCATCCTCTGACCTTTCCAAAGCAGACAAACATTCAGCGTTGCGTGGAGACATAACAACATACGGTGACATGGAGACTCCTGTAACAAGACACAGATGTAAACAACCAAAAACGTGCCCAACTTTGCCCCCTTGATTACTGACTGCGGCTTCATCCCCTTTTTTCAAACTAACTGATTTCCGTTGGTCTTGGGAGAATCAATTGCCTTCTTAAGAAAAGATCTTCAAATCAGTGACATTCTGGGACCACGTAGCCCAATCCTGCTGTTTAAGATTACTAAGAACTGAGGCCAACTGGTCTGTTCATAAAGCATATACAGTTGTTGACTGCAGAACCAGAGAGCTGAGAATCAGGCCCTAAATCATCGCCTTCTACATTGGTCTTGCTCTGCCTGTCCTCTAAGTACTGGAATAGACAGGATTTGCGTCACGTGGTTACTTAACCTTGACACATGTATTTGGTTGATATATTTCTTTCTTTTTCTTTTCTTCTTTTTTTTTTTTTGACAGGCAGAGTGGACAGTGAGAGAGAGAGACAGAGAGAAAGATCTTCCTTCCATTGGTTCACCCCCCAAATGGCTGTTGCGGCCGGCTCACTGCGCTGATCCGAAGCCAGGAGCCAGGCGCTTCCTCCTGGTCTCCCACGTGGGTGCAGGGCCCAAGCACTTGGGCCATCCTCCACTGTCTTCCTGGGCCACAACAGAGAGCTAGACTGTAAGAGGAGCAACTGGGACAGAACTGGCACCCCAACCGGGACTAGAACCTCGGGTGCTGGCGCTGCAGGTGGAGGATTAGCCTAGTGAGCCGCGGCACCGGCCACCAGTGTATACGTTTTAACATAAACTGACTTCTTTAAAAAAAAAAAGTATAAACTGTCATTTACATTTGCATGTTTTATACTCGCTGCAACTAGCCATGCCCTACCCATGATACCATTGGTGTGACTCATCTTTAATGCCAGGAGATTCTATGTTCAGAATCATTTCACTCCAGGTCTAATTTCCAAGGATCAGCTTCTCAAGAGAGCCAGTTCCAAATGACAAATAATGCCTCATGGGGCAATATTTATACAGAGACCTTAGAAGTTATTTTTCTCCAAAGATACTTTCTGATTGGATTACCTTCGGCTGTGGCTAAAGTCGACAACCACAACTGTGTGGTATCTTCCATCTTCCTTTCTCATACTGGTCTCATGCACACACGCACACACACACAACACAACACAAAGCACGCCTGTGTGTTTTCTAATCCCTTTTTCTGTTTTTTTTTCTCCTCCGTAAAGATGCTACAGTTTTAACATGAATGGTTATTTCTGTCCTTCCTTTCGCTGTCTTTCTAATGCCCCTAGTTCTCTTCCTTCAGTACTGGCTATCTCAGAATACAGGACCCACCTTATTTTCTTCAGTAGTGAATGTGCAGAGCAGAGTTTCAAGACACGAAGTCAATTAATGCAGTTTCTTTTCTTCTGAGCTCAGTGAAGCACCAGCAGGAACATGGAACCAATGCAGAAGGAGATACTTTCAAAATCCTTCACTCTTTTCCAGGCTAATCCAGTTTGTCTAGAATTGAGCTGGAAACTCATTGACTGTCTCTCATACTTCTCTTTTGGTTTCCTAATGGCTCAGCACATGTGCTACTTCCAACTAGCAGAACAAAACTGCATGGAAAGTGGGCACAATTGAGGTCAAGGTTTCTGGCTCTCTCAATTACCCATTAGTTTAAGTGCTCCTGTGTGTGTGTGTGTGTGTGTGTGTGTGTGTGTGTGTTTTGTATATTTCTGTTCAGGGAGTGAAGCAAAATGGAGGTAGGCTTGAGGTTATTATTTTTTAAAAAAATATTTATTTATTTGAAAGGCAGAGTTACAGAGAGAGAGAGAAGGAGAGAAAGAGAGAGAGACACAGAGAAAAATCTTCCAGGGCAGGTGCTATGGTATAGCGGGTAAAGCTGCCGCCTGCAGTGCCGGCGCTGGTTCTAGTCTCAGCTGCTCCTCTTCCAATAAAGTTCTCTGTTATGGCCTGAGGAAGCAGTGGAAGATGGCCCAGGTCCTTGGGCCCCTGCACCGTGTGGGAAGACCTGGAGGAAGCTCCTGGCTTCAGATAGGTTCAACGACCCGGATGGCTGCAACGACAGGAGCTGGGTCAGGAGCCTCTTCCAGGTCTCCCACGTGGAAGCAGCAGCCCAGGAACTTGGGTCATCCTTCACTGCTTTTCCAGGTACATTAACACGGAGCTGGATTGGAATTGGAGCAGCTGAGACTTGAACTAGTACCCATACCGGATGCTGGCACTTCAGATGGTGGCTTAACCTGCTAAACCACAGCGCTGGCCCCACTGATCTTATTCATTATTTGTTGACATGTGATAATCTTTGGGCCCAATTTTCATGATTGTTAGGAACTAATTTTGTGGCCTTAAAGCCTCTTTCACCAAAAAGATGATGCCATTTATCCAGTCTGAGTCAGGTGCACTTCATGAGGTTGTCCTGTGACCCTCTGTTATGAAGATTAAGTGGATACTTAGAAAAATAATCCAAAAGATAAATTTGGAATGCTAAAAATATTTTAAACTATTCAGAACAGTACCCATACACAATATATCATATGAATACAAACGAGTTTACTACTCTGGCAATATACACTCATCTCTACGGTGATGTCACATGCGGTTTTACTTATCTGTCGACAATCAAGTGTTCTCAATATCCCAGGGCAAGTTGTGATGCCAGAGGCAGAGTGTAGAAAGGGGGATATACATGGTCAGGGGCCCTGGTAGGTCTGACGTGGTGTAGCTCGGTATTCAGGGGAGTTGCTGCCTAATGAAATGAGAGATGCCTCTACTCAGCTTCCTTGAAGTGCTTCCTTTGAGTCAACTCAGAGCAGAATCCTTGGTCTAAAAGGAGGTGGCCTTGACTCCCACCCACCTCTGCTTTGAAAATGCACACCTATAAGGAAGGTTCCCAGATGGCCCAGATTTGGGAGTCTGCTTTTTGGGTTTCTTACTTTCCTTTGGTGCCAAGCACAATAAAATGAGATGGTAAAAAGTACCCTAGGTTCTTTGTCAGGCTCGCCTATTCAGGTTGGGGCAAGCAGTGTGTGGAATACTCCACCCGCCCCTCTGAGGCACCATCCGCACCCTGAGCAGAGGCCTCGGGACTCCTTCAGGTATGTGACTTCGGCCTATTTCATTCCTGGTCTCCGCTTCTGCATTGCCCAGGGGACATGCATGAAGCAATCGTTCTCTTCCTGTCAAGATGAGCCACTGCCCTAAAAGACATTTCCTAACTAAGCTCCACCTGCCCTGAGAATGAGTTTAAGTCTAGGAAGTTCCTTGAAGAGGCCCCCAAAGGAGTTCCAAGAAACCACCTCAGCGAGAAGGCATTCTAAGCTATTGATGGAAGCCCATAGGAAAGCAGTGGGATGTAGCACAGACACCTCCCCCTTTCTTCCTTGATGTATGACTTATGGACGTTATCATGCCTTCAAAAAATGAACATGCATTCTCAATACCTCCTGCCCCATCCCCTGTCCCACATGCATACATTTTTCTTTCTCTCTTTTGTACCTACCCCCACCCCACTACAATCACCACCACCACCAGCAGCTTGACTGTCATGTATTGTAATAAAATAGATCCAGACTTAAATCCTGTTGCCCCACTGGAGCGTTGAGTGGCCTTAGACGTGTCCTTCCACTTCATAAGCCTCAGTGTCCTCAGATGATGAGAGTTAATAATACCTCTCGTATAGGAGGTTGTGGGGATTAAGAGAGAAGACAACATTTCTGATCCAGAGTTTCGCCCAACGCTTAAGACTCAGCAAATGCCTGCTCATCTTCCCCTCACCCCTGCTTCTGTCTCTCTTTGAACAAGTTCTAGATGCTGTGCTCTGGCCTCTCATCTTCAAAAGTCTTCCAGTCACAAATTGCCCTCACTTCCGAGTGGATTGCACCTTCTTGGACGGTGCTAGTCACCTTCTAGCCCCCACTTTCCTGTTTCTGTACCTAACAGCCAGGTTCTTAAGATGGCTTTCTTTTTTCTCATCTCAGTTTCTCATGATCCACTGTACAAATACACAGATGAAAATGGCATTCAGCAGGAAGCCCATAGCACAGCAAGACAGCCTTCTTTCCCAACTGCTGGCAACCGTCTAGACGTGGTCTTGGTGGATTCAAACAGAGGCCACCAAAGGGCTCTCCTGCAAGGCTCAGCGGCATTCCTCTTTGGGGTCCAGGGTCTGGGCTCCCCACATGAAGATCCCTTTGACTTCAACAAATTGGAATAACACCTATTTCAAATATATTATTTGATGAAAGCAGATGTCAGCAGATACTGCCTATGTAATTGATATTTGATTTATTCAAGATTTATGCATGCTGTGCCTTAGATTTATTAATGATAATCCCCGGCTCTTGTGTTTAATATAGTGGAACCAAAACATAATTTGCTGGGATCAGTCAGAAATGCATCAAAGTGATTAACTCTACATGCAAACCATTACCCAGTGACATCCCTACTGTGCACAGTGCAAAACGAGGCAATAATACAGTAATTGGCTTCACTTATGCAAGTTAGATATTTGTCGTGATTGCTAGTAAAATCTGCTCCCTTTTATCTCTGATTCTGCATCTCCATATCCCTTGTCACCCTTTGATGCTCCTTTTCCTGGCAGGATTCTCCTGAAATTAGCAGGCACGCATGTGCATGCAAACTTGTGCAGACTCACATGCCATCCCACCCCAGCAATTATGTGCTAAGAAAGGTAGTCTTCATCAAACACCCAGGGAGGGTAGCTGTCCTTCTCAGGAGGTGAGATGCAACCTCTTCCAATGGAGGAAGGTGACTCAAGGTCAGCACATGGAAATCACATTCCAACATTGCTTTCTTTTTACATCTGTCACCTATTTGAATACCCAGCCAGGCTGCAAAACCATTACCATCTTGAAGTGGGCAGTTTTGAATATGTAAATCATCCCTGGGATAACATTTTGGGTGACAGGCCTGTCCTTTGATTATTTTAATTTTTTCGAAGAGCACTGAGAATCATCTTTAATACATGGGTCTTTACACACTTCACTATGTGCATTACAATGTGTGGGGACTGCTCTTTGTTGTTTTGCTTGATTTTAACCAATTAAAAGATGGATAGCCCTTTATAATAAGACCACGTCCTTCCTACTTTTTTAGAAAATAGGATTTATTTATTTGAAAAGGCAGAATTACAGAGACAGAGGAGAGAGAGAGAGAGAGAGAGAAATCTTCCATTTACTGGTTCACCCCCCCAAAGGCCTCAATAGTCAGGGATGGGCCAGGCCAAAGCCAGGAGACAGGATTTTCTGCCACTTCTCCCACATATGTACAGAGGCCCAAGGACCTGGACCATTTTGTATGGCTTTCCCAGGCGTGTTAGCAGGGAGCTAGATTGGAAGTGGAGCAACAGGGAATCGACCTGTCATCCATATGGGATACCAGCACTGTAGGCCATGGCTTTAATCTGCTGTGCCACAGGGCTGGCCCAACCTTCCTACTTTTAAAAATATAGTTTTGTCTGTATTAGGAATTCATGAAGGTAGAGAAGAGCAGTTTTATTTTGAAAAGTTGAAAGTAAGACTACGATGGAGTAAAAGATTCAAAGTGTACAGAAACATGTGAAGTGAAAAACGGAAGTCTCCTTTCTCTGCCCTATCCTTTCTGGAGACCCCATCCCCCATGGTAATTGTTGCAATAACTTCTTGTTTGCCCTCCAGAAAATGTAAACAGTATCCCTACATGTATATGCAATATGTTTTTCATTTAATACTGTATCTTCGAGATGTTTCCCTTCTTGCATGTGGAAAGCTCCCTGATTCTTTTTCACTACTATCTGTGCTCATTTTTAATTGTTTAAAGTGCTGCCTGGCCCAGCCATGCTACCCAATAAGCTCTCTACTTGGAAATCATTTAAAAAAATTCTTATTTCTAGCCTGGGAATTGTGGCCACAATTTAGAATGAAGTAGCATCTTGTGAGGATTTACAGCAAGATGGAAACACACACTGCATCCCACATTTTACAGCAAAATCTGCATAAATGGTCCTTGATTTCTCTGTTGCCTGGAATGTGCCATCTGTCTCCAGGGCATCTGGTAGAATGTGTCAATACATCAACGTGGCATCTGGGTGGGCACGGGTATTTCTGACTCCCATGCCTACTGCTAGGTTTATACTGAAATTTTGGCACATTCAATGATACATTTAAAAATGCTTGCACCATCTACCTCATGGATCTAACCTGACTTGCAACTAATTTAAAATGAACTCCCAGGACTCTCTTTTTGGTTCTTTGATGGAACAACAGCAATTGTTCTATGTCAGTTTCTCCTTTGCACCCCAAGCAGTGTAGGAGGCATTTTGAGAGTGTCTAGAAACAGCTCACAAGGGATCTTTTTTTGCATTTTGAATGCCATTAAAGAATTAACCCCAGAATCAGGTGGGAAAGCTGTGAGCTCTCTGGCTCAACCTTTTGAAGCCTTCTCAACAATGTGCAGTGTTCTGTACGGGCTGGGCCTGTCCATAAACATCGCGGCTTCTGTCATGCAGGGTGTGCTGTGCTCAGCAAAGCACAGAGCTCCTGAGCCGAGTTACAGAGACTTCACTCTCTGGACTCGTTTCTTACGGCTGCTACAGAAGCGATTCCTGCTTCAGCACTCTCAGTGATCTATTCTTCCTGTCCTAAAGGCTAATTGATTCCTGCATCTGAGTGCCGAGGACCAGGAAGAGCGATATCTCTGCTTGGCAGAAGTCTGTGAGGCTGGGTCCACCCGGACTCACTTGGAAAGGTTGCCATGACCCAGACCCTTGGCCTGAAGAAAGAAATTAGGTTGGAGCAAAAAGGAACCTGGGTGTGGGAGTAGTTTCAAAATGTGAAGTGTGTAAATCATTGTACCCCTCCAGGGACAAGGGACTATCTCTATTACAGAGCGGAAGGACCTGCGGACCATTTGCTAACTGATAATGCTTAGGGCAACTGATCTTTGAACTAAGACATACTGGGGTACAAATCTCAACTATAAGCACTATAACTGAGAGGCTCCATGTAACACTTTTTGCTTATTTTATTTTTATTTATTTGAAAGAAGGAGACACAGGGAAACATCGAAAGACCTTGCATTTATTGGTTGACTCACCAAATGTCCGCAATAGCCAGGACTGGGCTCCACCAAAGCCAGGAGCTAGGAACTCCATCCAGGTCTCCCATGAGGGTGGCAGGGACCCAACTACTTGAGTCATTAGCACTGCCTTCTAGGGTGCTCACTGGCACAGAACTGGGTCAGAAACGAAGATGAGACCCGGAGCTGGGCACTTTGCTATGGGATGCAGGCATCCTAAGCAGTGTCTTAACTCCTCTGGTACCAAACCAGAGGCCCCAGACAGCACAATTACAACTCTGGGCCTCAGTTTCTTCTGGGCAACCAAAAGAGTCTACACTGAGTGTTATGAAGAGAATTTAAAAATGTGCATGAGGAAATAAGTGCTAGGACAAGGACACATGGTGCTAACGACATGTGTGCCCCCAGAAACTGAAGAGCAATGGTATCAACAGTAGCGACATGGCCTATTATTCATCAAGGTCCCAACAGTCAGGTTAGCGGTTTTCCCAGAGAAAGGCTCTGAGGACCGTGGCCACCTAGACACGTCCCGGAGGACGACTGCAGCCTCCCAGGCCACTGCCTGCTCGCCATCTACTGCCATCACCACCCGCCAAAACTCCCTCTTCCACTTCCTGTGAGCAAGGGAGACTGACACAGGGATTGGTTTGTTCCTGACTGGGGTTGTGGGACAATGTGGAGAAATGCATGGAGCCTCAGAAAAAGCGAATGGTTAGTGAAGTTTGAAGTGGCAGGGGAAAAGCTGATGGAGGCCACTTAATCTTGAAAAATATCAGCTCCCCTCGTGGGTGTGAGTCATTTCCTTCCACAGAGCACTGCTCAAGTTCCTGAAATGGATCTGATGCTGGTTTGGGGTCACTTAGACTTAGAAAACCTCATTTCTGTTTGAGATGGCCTTACACTTGGAGTAAGTTCGTGGTCTTCCGAGTGTCCATGGCATAAAATTGGGTCTGCACAGTACCAGGATATCAGGATGGAAAGATGAGCAAGGTTCGCTGGGGCCACCAAGTTACAGACACGTCTAGGTGGCTAAGCTTTGAAGGAATCTGAGGAAATTTCAAACTGAGTGGCTTGGCTTTCAAACTTATTTGGAAAGAGTTTAGAGCAAGATTTATCAAATAAATTGCTGCACAGGACACGAATAAATGCAGCTGACAAAAGCACAGTTAAATTGCAATGGAGCAGAATCCCAAGATATCTCTGGGAAACTCTGGGATCCAAAACACCTTTGAAATGTTAATTTTCTCCCAATAGGTGAGAACATGGCCATGCTATCTTTTTTTTTTAATTGTCACTTAATATTTGTATATACTTACAGGGTACAGGCTGACAGTTTGATAGATGTATACAATGTGTAATGATCAAGTCAGTGAAACGAGCGTTTCCATCTCCTCAAACACTTATCATGTCTCTGCGTTGGGAAGCTTCTGTCTCTTCGTTTCTGATATATTTCAAAATAACTAGAGAAGACAGTGCCTTCTTAAACACAGTCTCCTGAGATTAGCATTAGCTTCACCTGGGAGCTTGCTAGACTTTCTAATTCTCGGGCCCACCCCAGACCCCGCTGGAAGGAGTCCAGGAATCAGTGCTGTACAATCCCTGCAGGTGCTGCGGGCTCACTCACGTTTAAGAACTAGTCCTCCAAGGGCCTTTCAGGGAGCATCTCGGGCTCCTTCAGGAACACTCAGTTTCAGTGAATGGCAAGCTCAACTCTTCAAAAATCTCTGCGAGTTCCTGGAGCACGCGCCCTGTCTTGGGAGAGGTCTCCCTCAATTCTGTGTATTTTAGTAGCATTGCAGAGAACTCTTGAGTTTAACTTAAACTGGAAACGACTCAAACAGTGGTTCTTCTAGACAAATGGCTTAGAATCAAAAGATTTTGATCTGCACAGTAGATTATTTCAATGGATTTGGCCAGTAGCCCGAACTGTTGCAATGGGATTACACCCAAATAGTATGCTATTCCAAAAAAGTTTGTGGGTTCAAAAATAGAGTACACCTTAAATTTAAAGAGAGATTTTTAGTTTTCAAAACTGTCTTATTTTATGACGCTTCCCTCAGATCCTAACACCCTGTAACCTCCCCCTTCCCAATTTTAGTAGTGAAAAAAATCAAGAATAGAGAGGCTATGTAAGTCTCCCTAGATCACAAAGATAGTTGCAAAATGAGTATTAGAATCCAGTTCTCCACAATACCTAGATCCATTGTTTTTTCTGATGTTCCAGGAAATATATTAGGCAATTTCCTAAGATTTACAACTTTATCAGTTTTCTCTATGGGTCTTTATTTCCTCTTTCTGTTTATAACCGATACTAATAACTTTCATATAGGTTTAAAATTGTGGAATTTCTGGTTTGATGATTAGTTAGGGAGCTCCCTGACCCATCCCAGTGACAGGTGAGACATGAGGTGTTGTAACTAAGGCAACTGTTCCCTTCGGATCCTATTGGTGGGCATCTGTTTCTAGTTGTAACTGGCCAAACATCCCCTTTGCAGGAAAACTAATAACATCTTAACATATGGTCTTGAATCTGGGCCGCCAAATGACCTTGCATGGAGATTAATTGAAGGTGTTAATGGCATAGTTCCCAGCCAGGAATGTCAAAATACTGGCTTGGCCTCCTATGTACATGTTTTAAGAGGATTTGCTATTGATACTGAGCTGGATTAACTTTAAATATAAAGAAAAATACTATAACTTCAGCAGCCACCTGTGAAGCAAGTTTCTGTAGCTAAGGAATCTGAATTAGTGCTCAAACAGGGAGCGGGATAATGAACTTGACATCCTATTTTGACTCTCTAGGAAAAATTCCCAAGACACAATCTTCTTAGGTAGGGATAACATGGGGATCTAAATTCTGTTAAAGTTGAAAAATATATTCTATGACCTTCCGTAAGATTCTGCATGGAAAATACCATTAGAGATTAGAGTTGATTTGTGGGTTTTCTGTCCTGTGACTTCCCCTCCTTCCTACCCTACCCAGGCAGGAGAAACAGGCCAAAGACCAGTGAAAAGAATGATACTTTAAGCTGTATTTTCTCAAATATTTACACAGAATGTCTTCAGCTTTCAGGATGCTTCAAGCTTAGTTATAATTATCTCATGTCTTGATCCTGGTACAGTCTCTCCTTCTTCCTATCAGTTTCTATTTTATTTATTTATTTTTTACTTCTGTTGTACGACACGCATGCTTGTGTATATATGTATATCACAATTCACCTTAAAGGATACCTGTAGCATATAAAGACATAAAAGTAAACACAGAATAATTTCCCTTCATGCATATATTTGCAAACCCATAAATTCTAAGAAAAGATGAACTGGATTTTAAAACACTGAGAACTGCATGTATTGGTCCTTTGCCCAGTTTGTTCTCCAATTTTGGACAAAGAAGGCATGCAACATCTTTGAAAACCAGACTAACTGCTGGTTGCACAACTGACTAAAAAGTAAAAATCATTAACTAGAATACCATGCCACCAATTCAATAATGGCTTAGGAGACAGACTGTTGAAATAATAATTTCACAAGTTATTTTTTGAGGAGCAACTCAGGACCTAGTTCTTTGAGTAGTCCTGTTCCATGTTCTTGCACTTCTTCTACTCACAAGTCTCTGCTGCCTACATTACTGTATAGTATTTATACATAATCTTTCTCTTGTCATTTGTCATGACAAACTCTGAGTTTCCTGAAAGCAGACCTGTCTTATTTATCTTTTAAATGCCCAGTGTTTCCTGCAATGATTGATCTACAATAGGCCTCACTGTATGTGTTTGCTTGACCTTTCTTTAATGACTAAGTCTATAAGGGGTACAAAGTCCTAGACACCATCCTGGTTGCAAAATGGTTATAAGAGTTTGGAGCTATCAGTACTTATTTACCTGAGACAAGAAAAGTGGAATTAATCCACAGTATCAGTGACCACATTCCACATTTAGTTTCACCCAAATAGGCAGTATTTCTAGGCCACCCTATAACACAGATTTATGTTTATTGAGAAACAGTTTGTAGCATACACACCCGCACACAGACACAAACCTTAAAAGTGTAATCATTCTAACAAACTTAGCACTTTTTGTGCTCATGTACTTGAGCTAACAAGATTCCATATGTGCATTTTGATTTTCTCCTAAATAAAATTCTCCAGATTCTTAAAAGAACAAGAAAGGAAAAGCTTAACCCATTATGCTCAGATGAAAGAAGTAGAAAACGAAGTGGAACAGCTTTGTCTAATTTCCCAAATTGAGTAAAATGAAAAACAAATAAATGGATGATGAAAAGCCATGTATGTCTGATTCACTTGACTTTCCTATTGAGCAAGCCACTCAGGTAATTCAGCTGGGTCCCCTGAAATCCTTTGCACATTTACCTTTCAAGATCAGACAGAATGGCATGCCATCCACCGGGCAGCCCTTGCACACCATGAAAAGAAAGAACGCTGTGTTGAACTATCACTGGAGTGCCAGGCTTGGGGGATCTATGGGCTGTTAACACAAATAGAGTTAGAAAGAGATTATGTGGCCCTGGATATTGCAAACACACTGTAGACTTTTTCCCCTCACTGAAATGAGGCACTGGATAGATACCTCAGTGGAAAAAGCAATTAGTGGTCAGGAATGAAGTTCCTTCCTTTCCTTACCCATTCTCTCCCTCCCAATCCTTTCAAACCTCCCCTGGGTCCAATTTGGGAATTCTTGCAAAGGCTAAAGTCCAGCAGCTTAACAGCTATTAAACACGGTCGTAAAGTGAAGATGCAGCCTGCGAGCTGGGCTCTTGGCAGCGTCAGAGGAATATGGCAAACGGCACAACTCTTTTGCTGAAAGGAAATAATAGAAGAGATGAAGGGAGGGGGTGTGGATAAGCCAGATTGGGAGTTTCAGATGGTGACCCATGGAGCATACTAACCCACTCTGGTATTGCTATTTAGTACCTGTGAAGTCTCCATTATGCATTATTAAATTCATGTATTATTGAATCATGAATCCTTGTTCCCTGATAAGAAATGGAGATGATTTCTTCGTTTAAATTAAAGCCCTGCCTCCTTATTTGAATAAAACTGCATTACTGGCTGCCTAGCATGCTAATCAGAAAACTGCATTAAGCAGGTAGGACTGTATGAATTAAAAAATAATGAAACAAGACTTTTCAGCCAGACATTGTTCCCTCGCTTGCTTTTCATGACAGCGGATTTCCTACTTGGAGTTGATAAGACAACGGCAAATGAAGATAACAACATGAGAGGGAAATCATTCACTCTAATGGGCTCCACCTGTGCAGACTTCAGCTCATTTACATGGCTGCAGAAAAATTAGAAATCATGCGGCAATTAGTCTGTTCTAGATTATGCAGTGTGTCAACTGATACCACTCAGGAGAGCACTAGTGCTAAAATGGTTTCAGAAGATAAATCTACTCTCCTATACAAACAGTTTTAATTACCTGGAAAACGGCATTGCCTATTGAGAAATCTCCATTGTGAACCTGGGCTGCTCTCCTGCTATTGGAATCAGATGTTGGGAAATTCCAATGTTTATGTAATTGACTCATACAGGATTTGATGACTTGTTGAAACTGAAATTGGGCCTCTTGGTTGGGTCCCCAATTGTTCATCAAAGGCCTCTTTTAATGTTCTCCTTCAGAGTTGGTCTGGGGAAGAGGAGGACGATTATATATTTTTTAAAAATGCTTCTGTCTTTGCTTCTGGAGACCTTGCTTTCAAATCTGATAATTAGACAATAATTTTAAATATGAAGCTTGAGTCAACAGATCAAGCAACTAGAAACATTTTCTTACAAATAAAATGTTAAGACTACTAAGGCTTTGGAGTCTTAGGGCATTAGGATACAATCTCTCTATTCCTTTTGACCTTAAAATATGTTTTTCATTTTCCTAAGAACCATAGATGCATTTAGAGAAACTATGTTCATGAAAATACAGCTTTTGCTTTTATGAAAGATCATTTCATGGCTTTGTTTTTATTTGCTTATAGAAGTGCTTAGGTATTCACACTCAGTTTATTTTGTCATTGTTGGGTTTTTTTTTTTGGTAATTTTTAATTGCTTTTGAGAATAATACAGCAAGATTAGGGTTGGTGGTCAAATTTATAAGAGAAGCAATGGTTGAAGGGAGGCTGCTTCTAAGCGAAAGCATTGGCCCTTGGGGAGGCGTTATCTCTTGGGATGCTGGTAAAATGTCTGTCTTTCTGTACCTTTAGGAAAGACAGAGGCAATACCTCCTTCAGGAAACAAGCAAGCAAGCCCTTAGCACTGCTCAGTAGAAGTAGCTCCCAAAGCAAACATTAAAAATAGATTCTGGGGCTGGTGTGTGGCTCAGTGGGTTAAGCAGCCATCTGCAATCCTGGCATCCCATATGAGCACTGATTGGAGTTCCAGCTCAGCTCCCCGCTAATGTACCTGGGAAAGCAGCATAAGATGTCCCAAGTAGTTGAGCCCTTGTCATCCATGTGGAAGACCTGGATGAAACTCCAAGCTCCTGGTTTTGGCTTGGTCCAACCTGGATGTTGTAGCCATTTGGGAAGTGAACCAGCAGAAGGAACATCATTCTCTTTCTTTCTCTCTCTCTCTCTCCCTCCATCTCTGTAACTGTGCCTATATAATAAAGAAATAAATCTTCAAAACTGGATTCTGCCTGGTGGCAGCCAGTGGATGTAGGGTACCCATTAAAAGGTAGTTGATATGCACTCTAAGTGACAAAAGAAGGCCCAATCTTACTTACAGGTAGAGAAGCAATCTTCTGGCATAGTGGGATTTCAGCCAGCCTGACATTTTCTGGCCAAGAGATGTTCTAAGCTTGTTCTCTGATGTTTAGTTCAAGATTTCACTTCCTACTAAAAATACAATCTCTGGGGAGAGTTCACCCGGAACTTTACCATACTGTTCTTCAATTTTTGTCCCAGGAGTATTTGCTCAGTGAGGTATCCATCAAGACAAGGATTCCAAGGAAATACAAATTTAGCAAATGTTGCTACAGTTCCTTTCTAAATAGCAAAATGAACCTAGTATGCTAAAGGCGCTGAAATGTCTTGGAGGTAAGAAATTTGTAGAAGCCTGGGCTTCTCAGATTTATCTGCACAATATAGCATCCCCCCCCCCCTTTCTGGTAATGGACGCTTAATCACACCCAGCATCCACGAGAACAACTTTGGGTCATACTCCTTTAGTGTGAGTGAATTTCCTCCTAGAGCAGGTTTTTCCTACAGAGAAAATGATGTTAGGGCCAAACTCATGGTTCTAGAGACAGACAGAAGATTTGTCTGGCTACAGGAACTTTCTGAATCATTTGACTGATTTCAAAGGCAATTTCCTCCCATTTCAACATGAACATACATATACACACATGAATGCATCCATGTACATGCAAGCATACATACCTAGAATCCCATTTTGCAACCTATGTAATTTACATGAAGTACTGAACACAGAAAATACTTTGAATGACTAGTTTCTCATTTTCTCCAAACTGGTGTTCAATTGGTACCATTTGAGACGTCTAAGAGAGAAGTTCATTCATTACATACTATGAGTACATCAAGCATTAAGGTATAGTTTTCTCCTGGAACCAGAGCACACTAATGGCCTAATAACATTCTTAAGACAATCCATTTTTCTGGCAGTAACTTTTATTTTATGTCACCTTCCCTAAATGCAAATACAAAGTGCTGTATGGTATTGAGTCAAAGAATGATGGAATTTTGACCTGGGATGAGTTCAGACACAGTGTAGCTCCTTGTCTTCTTATTCGGCAATGCAGACAGGAAGACCCAGGGTGTGGTGATCCACATTGCTATGGATGATACCTGAATCAGGATGGACCCTTCAGGAAGTGGGAGGGCAGTCCCATTCAGAAGATCTCTAACTATGGGCATGTGAGTTCATCACTTGGAGAAGAATATGCTCTCAGGACTCTGAAATGCACTGAAGTCACTACTTGCATAATGAGCAAGCCAGAAAGTCCGAATGGAAATTGGGCCTGTCCTAGGAGAGAGGGGGAAGCTGCTTAAAAGGTGGACGTGTTAGTATATTGAGGACTGGCAGCCCCTTCAGAGTACATAAGTATGCAAACTTCTCCCTGAGGTGAGACGTCACCTTCCTAATGCCAAATTGCCAGCAGTCATTCTGTTTCTGGAAGGGTATTTATAAACGGATCCAATTGTGGAATGGCTGAATGTGGGGCAGAGAAATCCGAGTTTGGGAGTGGGACTACAACAAATCCCTCACATACACAAGGATTCGCCTCACAGCCAGAGAAGTCAACATTAAAAGGCAATGCCAACAAAAGCAACAATGAAACTTCTGATGGATGGAATATGGAATATTATACAGCTATTAGAAATGATACCCTGGGGCCGATGCTGTGGCATAGTGGTAAAGCCACCACCTGAAGTGCCGGCATCCCCTATGGGTGCTGGTTTGAGTCCCAGGTGCTCTACTTAGAGCTCTCTTCTATGGCTTGGGAAAGCAGTAGAAGGTGGCCCAAGTCCTTAGGCCCCTGCACCCACATGAGAGACCCAGAAGAAGTTCCTGGCTCCTGGCTTTGGATAGACCCAGACCCAGCCATTGTGGACATCTGGGGAGTGAACCAATAGATGAAAGACCTCCCTCCCTTTCTCTCTCTCTCCCTCTGTCTCTCTCTCTCTCTGCCTCTACCTCTCTGTAGCCCTGCCTTTCAAATAAATAAATAAATCTTAAAAAAAAAAAGAAATGATACCCTGAGACTGATCCTTAAAAAACTGGAAAGTAAAATGGATGGAAACACACAAACACACATACACACACACATAAAGATTTATTTATTTGAAAGGTAGAGTTACAGAAAGAGGGAGAGATAGAGAGCAAGAGATTTTCTGCATGCTGGTTCACTACCCACATGGCCACAATGGCCAGGGCTGGACTAGGCCAAAGCCAGAAGCCTGGAGCTTCATCTGGGTCTCTCACATGAGTGCAGAGCCCAGGAAGTCCCAGATGCCATATGGGATGCTGACATTTCAGGAGGTGGCTTAACCCACTGTGCCACAACACCAACCACAGCAAGATATTTTTAAGCATGGAAACAATGGAAGAAATGAAAAGGAAAATATATATGAATTTGGTTACATAAAATGTAAAATATTTGTGTGGTGTGAAACAGGAAGATCAACTGCAAATTGATGAAGTGATTTGTCATCAAATGGCTACACTACCATTTTTTACAATTTTAACTACCTTGTTTATGGGAGGAAATGTACCCTGTGTTTTGGAAGAGGCGGCACTCACTGCACTAGCTCTCCACCATCTTTATGGAAATTTGTTTTTGGACATAGCTGTTCTTTGATCTTTAATTCTCTAGAGATGATGAAGATGTGCTCCCACAGTGATCTTGAGTCACTGTTGATTACAGTGGTTGGATGATTCCCATAGGCTGCAGTATTATTTATAGCATATTTATAATATCAAAGGACTTCTACTTTCCTCTACTAACCTCTATCTCCACTTCCTTAGTGACTTCAAGGGAGGCCCTGAAGTAACCTTAAAATTTGCATCTAATGCTCAGAATGACAATCTGACTTGGTTTCTTTTCTGGAGGCCCGGTGTCAACACTTGTGCAGAGCATGGTACATGGCAGAAAGGATACAGTATAAAACCACTCTTTTGTGATCATCCTTGATATTGTTAGAACATAAAGCAGGAATGGACTGAGTCTGCAGCATGGTGTCTGGAATCTGTGGTATAATCCACCGTGCTCCTTTCCATCAACAAAGAGCACAGTGTGTTACTCAGGACAGAACAGAATTAACATGTGAATAGGATCCTGCTGTCAACCCAAGGAGGATCAGTCCTTATCTTCTATCTCTGCTCACTCCTCTGGCGATTTCATCCTGAATTATGGCTTTAAATACCAGAAAGTGCTGATTAGTGGAAAATGTGTATTTCCAGCCCAGACCTCTTCCCTGAATTCCAGATTCATATATCGAACTGCCTACTTGACATCTCCACCTGGAAATCTACTACACATACAGCCTTCACAGCTCAAGTGAACTTCTGTTCTCACAGCCCCCATCTCAGAAATTCCAATCTTCCTGATGCTCAATGTTCTCTTTTTCTCATCGCCACTTTTGTTTGAGTAGGGAATCCTGTTGACAATTCCCTTCAAAATATATGCATAATGTGAACACTTTTTACCACTTACACTTACAACTCCTTGGTCCCATTATCTTTGGTCTGGATGACCATGATTGCCATAGTCTCTAAGTCACCTCCCTGACTTGGACCTTGACACCTGCAGTCCATGCTCATCACAGCAGCCCGACTCTTTCTTGCCAAATCTTTAACAGTGACTTGCATGTTTTTCAGAAGAAAAGCCCAAGGCTCCACATTGGCCATGCTGATCTGCCACTCACACATTGCCTCTCTGACATCATCACCTAAGACACCTCTGCCTTGCTCACCCTGCTCTAGCTACGTTTTCCTTCAATACAGTTTTTAAATGTGCCTGGCATGCCCTGCTACAGCAATCTTTTCCACGCTGTTTTGTAAGGACCATTCCTCCCGTGGATATCTCCGTGGCCAACTCCACTCATCTTTACCTAAATGGCTTCTTAGTGAGCTCTTACAGACCATATTACATATTTGAAATTTTAACCTTCACTTTAATATTCTTTTCTTTTTCTGTTCCCTTTTCTTCCATAGCTTTTTAAATTTTATGAAGCCCAGCTATCAGTTTTGTTCTTTATGCCTCATGGCTTAATTTCCTATCTAAAATAGCTCTTTGCCTAACTGAAAGTAAAAAAACAAAACAAAAAACAAAACAAAAAACAAAAAAGAAAACAAAAACCATAAATTTGCCTGTATTTTTCTCAGTAAGCTTTACATGTTAGGTGTTACATTTAGGTATATAGTCCATTTTTATTAAATTTTTGCTTGTGCTATGAAAAGTTGAGGTTTTTACATATTGTTCAATTGTTCACAAGTATAGTCAATTGATTTAAAAGATAATCATTTCCTCATTAAACTACCTTAGACTCTTTCCTAAAATCAGATAATCATTTATGTATATGCTCATTTCTAAAATTTCTAAAAATGTAACTACTGGTTGCATGTTTCTAAATATCTATCCTTGGCAATTTCCAAGTTTTCTTTATTACTATTACTGCTACTTTACAGAGTCCTGAAATACTATATTTTTTTCTTTAAAAATTTATTTTTAATCTTCTAGATTCTTTATATTTACATATGATGAATTTATACTTGTATAGAAGAACCTACCATGATTTTGCTTGGGATTGTATTAAATCTATGGGTCAACTTAGAAAGAATTGATATCTTCAAGATATTGGTCATCTAACCCATGAACATGCTATTTTATTGCATTTACTTAGGTATTCTTGAATCTCTCTCAGCAATGTTTTGTAGTTTTCAATACACAGATTTTTTTTAGATATCTCATTAAATATATTCTAAAATGTTTCATAGTTTTACTGAAATTTAAATAGTTCTTTCAGTATCAATTTTACTGTTCATTATTAGATCTAAAATACAAATTGATATTTTGTATGCTGCTTTTTTATCTGATGAACTTTGTACACTTACTAGGTTCAAGAAGATTTCTGAAGATTCTTTAGAATTTTCTACATTGACTATCATGTCACTTACAGATAAAGATCATTTTAATTCTTCCTCTTCAATATCATTTATTATTACTTACTAATTTTACTATTTTGAACCTCTCCTCCACACTCATAAATAAAGCTGTAAAAAGGAAATTTGTGCCTAGTTGCCAACCTTAGGGATAAAGCATTCAAGCATACTATCTACAGGGATATGATTTTGTTCTTGGGTAGATGTTCTTTATCAGGTTGAAGAAGTTCCCTGGGGTAAAAATGTTTAGTAGAGTAATTAAACTGATGTTGGGGATGCGTGCATACTATAATTAAATGCCTGGGTGCAAGTCCTGGCTCTCTCCATTCTAGCTTTTTACTAATGAATACCCTGGGAGGCACCAAGTGATGACTTAAGTACTTGGATTCTGTTTTTTTGTGGGAGACCCAGATGGGGTTCCAAGCTCTTAGCTTCTGCTTGGATCAGCCTTGTCTGTTGCTGGCATTTAGAGAGTGAACCAAAGTATGAAAGATCTTTCTTTGTCTCTCTCCATCTCTTTCCCTTTCAAATAAAATCATAAATAAATAATTTTTTTTTAAAAGTTCTCTTCTATACTAGTTTGGTGAGAGATTTTAACATGAATGAATGTTGAATTATTAAATATGGTTTTTTATGCTTGAACCTATTGATATGGTGAATTACACTGATGATCAATGTTTAACCTGACTTGCAGCTTTCTTCCCCAATATTATTTAAGGTAAACGAATTTCATGTATTTCATATTTACAGATTTAGGAATACAGTGATTCCTACCTTTATTCCTCCTTCCTCTCTTATTCCTTCTTCTAGTTTTTACAATGATCTACTTTCAGTTTACTTTATACTCATAGGATTAATCCTATACCAAGTAAACAGTTCAACAAATAGTAAGAAGAAAAAAACACAGTTCGTCAACAATAGAGACAAGGGCTGTAAACAATCATTGAATCTCAAAATGACAATTTCATTCCTATATATTATATTTTTGGTGCTCTCTTAGTTACCACAGATCAGGGAAAACAAACAATATTTGTCTTATTGAGACTGTCTTATTTTACTAAGTATAATGGTTTCCAGTTACATCCATTTTATTGCAAGACAGGCTTTCATTTTTTTTACAGCTGAGTGGTATTTCATTTTATATGTATTATATATATTTATATTTATTATATATAATATAACATATATTATAATAACATATTAAGATATAATATATTAATATATTATATATTAATATATAATATATTATAATAAATATGTAAGACAGGCTTTCATTCTTTTTACAGTTCAGTGGTATTTCACTTTATATATATAAATATATGTTATATATTTATTTATTTTATGTATCAATATATTATATTATATATATATAATGAATTTCTTTATCCAGTCATTGGTGGAAAGATATCTGGGTTGATTCCATTGTTTAGCTACTGTGAATTGAGCTGCAATAAACAGGAGGGTCCAGATCACTCTTTCAAATGCTGATTTCATTTCCTTTGGGTAAATTCTCAGGGCTGGGTCATAGGGGAGATCTATTTTCAGCTTTCTGAGGTATTTCCATACTGTCTACCACAATGGCTGTACCAGTTTACATTTCCACCAACAGTGGATTAAGGTACCTTTTCCTTTACATTCTCACCAGTATTTATTATTTGTTGATTTGTGTATGAAAGCCATTCTAACAGAGGTGAGGGGAAACCTCATTGTGGTTTTGGTTTGCATTTCCCTGATGGCTAGTGATCCTGAGCATTTTTCATGTGTTTGTTGGTCATTTGGATTTTTCTCTTGAAAAAGTTCTGTTTAAGTCCTTTAACGATTTCTTAACTGGACTGTTTGTTTTGCTGTTGTAGAGTTTCTTGAGCTCTTTAAAGATTCTAGATATTAATCCTTTATCAGTTGCATAGTTTGCAATATTTTCTCCTATTTTATCAATTGCCTCTTCACTTTGCTAAATGTTTCCTTTGCAGTGCAGAAGCTTCTCAGCTTGATGTAAACCATTTGTCTATTTTGACTTTAATTGCCTGTGCTTCTGGGGTCTTTTTCAAGAAATCTTTGCCTATGCCAATGTCTTGCATAGTTTTACCAATGTTCTCCTTTAGTAATTTGATGGTATATGGTCACAGATTTAGATCCCTGATCCATTTTGAGTTGATTTTTGTAGGAGTTGCAAGGTAGGGGTCCCGTTTCATACTTCTGCATGCAGGGATCCAATTTTCAAAGCACCATTTCTTGAAGAGACCATCGTTTCTCCAGCGATTGATTTTAGCTCCATCGTTAAAGATTACTTAATTATAGATGTGTGGATTGATTTCTGGAGTTTCTAATCTGTTACAGTGGTCTACATGTCTACTTTTGTGCCAGTACCAGGCTGTTTTAGTTAAAACTGCCTGTAGTATGTCTTGAAAGGCTTTTTTTGTTTTTTTGTTTGTTTGTTTGTTTGCTCAAGATTGCTTTAGCTATCCTGGGTCCCTTGTGTTTCCGTATGACTTTTAGCACTGTTTTTTTCTAGATCTGAGAATGTCGTTGGTCCTTTGATTGAGACTGCACTGCATCTGTAAATTCTTTTCAGTAGTATGGATGTCTTCATAATATTAATTCTTCCAATCCACAAAGTTGGAAGATGTTTAGTAATTTTAATCATAGAGATCTTTCACTTCCTTGGTTACATTTATTCCAAAGTATTTAATCTTTTTGTAACTGTTGTGAATGGGAACAATCTTAAAGTTCTTTCTTTATATACTTGCATAATGGCTCTGGCTAAAATTTCCAGGACTATATTGAATAGCAATGGTGAGAGTGTATATCCTTGTTTGGTTCAGATCTTAGTGGGAATGCTTCCAATTTTTCCCCCATTCAAAAAGATACTGGCTGAGGGTTTGTCATAAATTGCCTTGGTTATATTGAGGGATGTTCTTTTTACATCCAATTTGCTTAAGGTTTTTGTCATGAAAGGATGTTGTATTTTATCAGTTGATTTATCTGCATCTATTGAGATAATCCTATGGTTTTTATTCTTCAGTTTGATAATGTTTATTGATTTCTGTTTGTTGACTCATCCCTGCATATCAAGGATAAATCCCACTTGCTCTGGGTGAATGATCTTTCTGATGCGTTGTTGCACTCAATTATCTAGAATTTTGTTGAGGACTTTTGCATCCATGTTCATCAGAGATATAGGCAGATGTCCTAAACAGCACTTTGGCCTCAGAATCAGCCCTTAAGGCATTCGGATCTGGCTCAAGAGCCCATGAGAGTATTTTAGGCATGGAAAGCCAAGACACTCTGGAAAAAAAAAGAGAAAATACCTAAATGAAAGATCTCTGCAAGTGAGATCCCAATGGAAAGAACAGGCCATCAAAGAAGGAGGTACCTTTCTCTGAAGGGAGGAGAGAACTTCCACTTTGACTATGACCTTGTCTAAATAAGATTGGAGTCAGTGAACTCAAAAGGCTTCCATAGCCTTGGCAACTCATGACAAGAGCCTAGGGAGATTACTGATACCATAAACAAGAGTGTCAATTTGTTAAGTCAACAACAGGCGTCACTGTGCACTTACTCCTCATGTAGGATCTCTGTCCTTAATGTGTTGTACAATGTGAATTAATGATATAACTAGTACTCAAACAGTACTTTACACTTTGTGTTTCTGTGTGGGTGCAAACTGTTGAAATCTTTACTTAATATATACTAAATTGATCTTCTATATATAAAGATAATTGAAAATGAATCTTGATGTAAATGGAATGGGAGAGGGAGCAGGAGATGGGAGGGTTGTGGGTGGGAGGGAAGTTATGGGGGGGGGGAAGCCACTGTAATCTATATGCTGTACTTTGGAAATTTATATTTGTTAAATAAAAGTTTTAAAAAAAGAACGGTATCAAAAAAATAAAAAAATAAAGTAGCCATATGCTGGTTGTTGAATGTTGTATATTGTTAATAAAGCTGGGAAATGGAAAAAAAATTGAATCTCCAAATTTCAATGTCACTCCTATAGATTACCTTTTAGATACTTTATTAATTTCCGCAGATCAGAGAAAACATATAGTACTGTTTTTTGGGACTGGCTTATATCACTTAGTATAATGGTTTCCATTTGCATCCATTTTATTGTCAAGTCTGCGTCTGTTAGGTCTATCACCTACACTATTCCTGGATTTGTTCTTCTGGATAAGGGTCATGTTTTGGTGCTTCTTTTTCACACACAGTAACTTTAAATTTATACACTTTGATGAGTTTTGACAAATGCACACTGCAGTGTATCTATAATCACAATTGCAAAATAGAAGCATTGGCATACCCCTAGCAGTTCTTAGTGTATTTTTTGCATTCAATCCATTTCCACAGCTGTTGGGCCCCAGAAGCTACTGATCATATTTTTGTTACTATGCTTTTGCCTTTTCTAGAATTTTATAGAAATGAAATCATGTGGTATGTAGCCTATGTCTGGCTCCCTTCACCATAATGTTTTGGAAATGTGCTCACTATTGCTGTATGTATCCATATTATATTGCTTTTTATTGCTATGTAACAGTCCATTGTATAGCCATACTTCCCTGTGTTTATACATTGTTTATACATTGACCACATTAATGGATATTTGGATCTTTCCTTTCTTCAGTTTTTAGCCATCACAAGTAAAGTTCTTTGAATATTTGGGTACATGAATTTCTGTGTTGACATACATTTTCACTTTTCCTAGGTAAATACATACAGGATATTTTTTTGGTTTCTAAATGTTGATTATTGAATTTTATTGACTTCTTTTACATAATGTTGGTTTTTGTTCTTGAGTGCAGTTAATTGGAATCTGCTGGATTATTTTGAGGTTTTTCTCAGAACTTTGATAAGGCAGACCTAGAACACTTTTTAATCTCAGGCTAATGTAGCCCCACTAGTAAGGCGATGTCTTATTGAGTGTTCCACTCAATACCCTATGCATTATGAGACCTTGCCATCCTTCGTTTAGACATACAGACTGATGGGGCTCTGTCTGAGCTCTGGGCTTGCTCTGCCTCCATGTTTCTAGTGGTTCTTTCCCTGACGGTGTCAGCTCTGACACGCACAGACCAGCAGTTATCCAAACCTGAAGGCATCTTCTGCAGATACTTCTCTCTTCTCCCTCTCTCTGACACTGTATCCTCTTCATTATTCTGCTATGAAAATTCTAGCTATTTTAAGCACCCCTGAACCATGACTTCTGTCTCTTCAACTCAAGAAGACTATTGGGTTCCTTTTGAGTTTCTCTCCCGATGTGGAAACCTGGAATCTACCTCATGGAAAGTGTTTCTTCCTTTTCTCTCAGATATCAGAAGTATGCACTGCCTCTTTCCCACTGCATAAAAACCACTGTTTCACGTTTGTCTGATTTCACTAGACATTTAACGTGGGAGGGTACTTTCAATCCCTCATACTCTGTCATAGCTCAAAGTGGGAGTTTCTGTTAGTTTTTAAGGACTTTTTAAAAATAGCCATAAATATGTTGTTGAATTTCATTAAATGCTTTTAAATCAGTTGACATAATCATGCAATTTTCTCTTTTAATTGACTACTATATTACATTACATTGATAGATTTCTCTTAGACTAAATCATTGTTCATTCAAGGGTGAATGTATTTGAACAAAATGAATTATTTTTAATACATGCTTGGATTTAATTGACTATTTTCTTTTTTAAGAGAATTTCACATATAATGTAAAGAAATTTTTTCTAATTCTCTTCTGGAACTAAGATTACACTAGCCTCCAAAATGAACTGGACAGTTTTCCTTCTCTCCTTATTTTGTGAAACAATTTTTTTCTTTTAAAATTATTTTTTATTTAAAGTAAATAAATGTCATGTACTTCATAGATACAGATTTAGGAACATAGTGGTACTTCCCACCCTCCCTCCCTCCTGCCCACACTTCCGCCCTTACTCCTCCTTCTTCTCTTATCCCCTCTCCTAATTTTTACAATGATCTACTTTCAGTTTACTTTATACTTATAAGATTAATCCTACATTAAGAAAATAGTTTAACAAATAGGAAGAAGAAAAAACACAGTTCCTCAACAGTAGAGACAAAGGCTGTAAAAAATCATGAAATCTCAAAATATCAATTTCACTCCTATACATTAATAAAGCTACTTACTGCCCAAAAATATGAAAGAAATGTCCTAAAAAGTTATCTATGCCTTTGGGCATATATATATATATATATATGTATGATATATAAAAATCTCTAACTACCAATTTATTTTATGTATATTTGTCTTCATTTTTGCACTTTAGATTTTCCATGGATTCTGTAAATGAATAAGTTTTCTATGTTTTATAATTAAATGGCTGCATTCTTGAATTAAATTAAATTTCTTTGAATCTGGCAGACATATTTGAAGTTATACATTTTATCTCAAATATTACTTTAGATAATATATCCAAGTTATATGTATTATTTTCATTTTATTCAGTTTAAGATATTTCACAATTTTCCTTACAACATTTTCACCAGGAATAGTCAATTGTGTGTTTTTATTGTCAAGATAGATCAGTCTTTTTTTTATTAAAATGCTCTTATTCACTGTTGTTTCTTAAATATTAGCACACTGTAAACTTAAGTCATTATGATGTTACTTTTTTATAATTTAGGTTTCTGTGAGGGTGTGTGCCCAAGAATTTGGTTGATTTTCATAGGAATTCTAATTTTGTGAATGTTTTATGTGAATGTTCCCTTACAGAATGTGCTTTCTTTATTCATTTTGTATAAAGATATATAGATACAAAATTTGAAGTTATTAATGTTTTTCCATGTTCTATATTATTACCTGTCTTATTATGCTTAATATATCTGTCTCTCAGAATGAGTGAAAACTCTCAGCACTACTCAATCTAATTCTCTTACGATTCTGTCCTGTGTCATTTGTATGTGTTAGAGATACATACACTCATTGCTGATAGAGCTTCCCGATGCACTTGGTATCTCTTTTTCTATATCTCCTTAAGAGCTACTTTGTCCTGATATCTAATTGATGCCTTTCTATTTAAGAAATATCAAGATGTATGCTAATCTTTATCTTCACAACAGTAAATCCATCATTTTAAGAAATCATGTAAGTACATATTCTACTTCTTGGATTACTGTTATTTTCTTCATTGTCAGATTGCTTGTGTAGTGCTTCAGAGAGTCTCTCATAATTCTAAATGAATTTCACTCATTATTTTACACATTTTTCCTTGATTCCAACTTACACTTTATGCTAAAAAACTATTTGAAATTACTATCCTTGAAAAATATAAAGAGTGTCATTAAAATTGCTCACAACTTCTGTTAATTCATCCTGTGGGACATCTGAATTCTTAGGGAAGTCATTTTCACTCAAGTGGAACTGTAAGTCATTACATTTTGATAAAATTTTTGGTAAAATACAAATATAGAGGTTGAGTAACTTAAAAGCCTAAGCGTTTTTCTTTATACAACTTTCTTTTTAAAATTGCTAACTTGAGGGCAGGCATTTGGCCTGATGCTTGCGATGGCCACAGTCCATGTCTGAGTTTGAATCCCAGCTCTGTTTCCTGTTCCAATTTTCTGCTAATGCACACCCTGGGAAGCAGCAGGTGATGGCTTAAGTAGTTGGCCCTTGCCACCCATGTGGGAGATTTGAACTGAATTCCAGGCTTCTCTCTTTGGTCTAGCCAAGCCCCAGCAGCTGCAAGCTATTGAGAAGTGAACCAGTGGATTTGTGACCTCTGTCTGTCTGCCTTTAAAATAATATAAAGTAAATAAATAAAATTAAAATAAATTCCTAATTGAACACACTATCTCTGCAAGTCTCAACTGTTCTCCAAGGAATCCCAAACCAAGACATCCCGGGACAAACACATAGATAATAGTATACTTCATTTTTACCTCATTATCATGGTTAAACTATAGGACTAATCCTACTAGGTTCCTTGTGATATAAAATATAAAAGTTTCCAATTAATCACCACATATAAATGTTTTGATTTCCCAGCTTTCCTGAAAAGATGGCACATGGAACAATAAATACATTTTTAAAAATCTCCCTATTATTTCCAATAAAATTGGTACTCTGAGAATATGTGCTATGTTTAGCACAGTCTCATGTAGATGTTGCATTTGTGTGTCCTTGGGCATATGTGTAAAATTATTTCAAAACCATGGAAAATATTGGATAAAATATAGATTTCTCAACTTGCCAATTAAAACCATCCTGATCTGCCTGCTGCCTACTGAGCCAGCCTTGCTCCCACAGCTGCCCTACTTGTATCTTGCATTGTAGACACATTAAGCCACTTGTTATTCTTTAGATCACCTGTCCCATTTCATACCTCTGTGCCTTTACATAGACTACTTCCTTTGCCTCATCATCCATGAGGTGAAATCTTACTCATCTTTCAAGTCTTGGGTCAAAGCATTCCTTCTCAGGAAAATGTCTCTCACCACCCCAGGCAGTAATAAGAATTTGTTCTCTACTCCTAGCATTCTTTATATCAAGTCCACATTGTGCCAATCATCTCATTGTGTTTTATTATTTATTTATAAAATGTATTTTTTCGATCACAAGTACCCATCACTAATCACCTAGCACGACACACATGTATTCATGCACCAGTATTTGTTCAATGAGGTATTTGGGATCCAGTCATTTAAAAGCACAGGAAAAACACCTCCCAAACTCTCCATTTCTAAGGTTATATTTGATATTTCCTGAGAGGAATGAGGACTTGCCTTATAGAACTTTACACAGAATGGATGTGGAAATTCTCATCGCCATCCTGCAAGACCCTTCAAGTCCCCAGCCTCTGTGATGCCTTGTCCTTCCTGACCTCTGTCTTCTCTGAACTGTGCACATATGAACCTCTGACAGAGGCTTCAAAAGCTCAATTTCCCATTGAGAAAAACCTGGCAGTCACGGGGTGAGAGAATAAATCCTCAAAAGCTGCATCTTTACCTATTATTAAAATAAAACCTTTCCTTTTGTGGATTGGGAAAAATGGGGACTGATAGCTGTTTCAAATGTTGCATAAATCCAACCATAATCGGTTTTGCTCATCCGCCACATGGTCTGTCTTTTGTACTCTGTTGAAAGATATCAGAAGATGAATTGAAGCCTGGCAAGGACAGTCCGCAGAAGGACAGACTCTCCAACGCGGGGAAATGCAATGGGAATGAAGTAGATCTGAGCCATACTACAAATATATGTATAAATATGCAAATACATGTGCACACGTGTATATAGGCAGATAGATGTATATAACAGAGATCTTCAAAAACTTCATAGAAAATGTATATGAGAAAAAACCTATACATGGATTTCAACATTTTTACCCCAAGATATACTTATCTTCTAAATTCATTTTCCATGAACTTTCTGAAGTATGCTTGTATTTATTTTTCAGTTTTCATGACACTGGTTTTGAAATAAGAAAACAACCTAGATTTGAACTGTGACAACACCATTGTATTTACTTTTTAAGCATGAGAAAATCAAAGTTAATCTCTTTAAACCCCAATGCTCTCAACTCTAAATATGTTCCCCTTTCTATTCTCTAATATGCATGTAAGAATATATACACACCCTACAATTGTATTTACATTTAGAAATATATACAGCTATCATTCCTTACTTTGCTATGAACGTACACACTGGTAGAGATGTTCAGTGTCTTAAAAGTATATACAGTGACAGGGCCGGCGCTGTGGCGAAGTGGGTAAAGCTGCTGCCTGCAGAGCCAGCATCCCACATGGGTGCTGGTTCAAGTCCTGGCTGCTCCACTTCTGATCCAGCTCACTGCTATGTCTTGGGAAAGCAGTAGAAGACGGTACAAGTGTTGGGCCCCTGCACCCACGTGGGAGACCCGGAAGAAGCTCCTGGCCCCTGGCTTTGCACAGGCACAGCTCCAGCCATTGTGGCCAGTTGGGGAGTGAACCAGTGGATGGAAGACCTCTTTCTCTCTGCCTCTTCTCTCTCTGTGTAACTCCGACTTTCAGATAAATAAATAAATATTAAAACAAAAAAGTTAATACAGTGAGCATGAGAGAAATAACTTTACATTTCCTAAAGAAAGATAGCTCACAATTCATTTTCTTACTATGGACTACTTTGGGGAATGAGACTAGAACTCACTGTGTGGTCTCTCAATCTTCCCATCCCCAACAGTCCCTGAGGTGTATGAGTAAGCACTAGAAAGACACTTCAGAAAACAATGAACCAGTCCAGTGCCTGGTATTTCAACAGAGAAAACACACTCAGATAAGTGTCTGCACTTGTCCAAAGTCACAGAGAACCAGAACTAGAACCCGAGGCTTCTGACTTGCACAGCAATGACTTTCACTGCAGAGCAGAAAATCAGATTATAGGAGACTTTCTTGAGGGGCTGGACTTCTCCTGTTCCCCATATCTGATCTCCACTCTTTCTACCCTGTGTTCTTCTAGGGATGGAGGAGGAGAGTTGACCTCCATGGACCGCATTAAAAGAAAAGAGTCCTTAGCTTCCAGCTTATCTGGTTTTGGCCAGTGAGCAGCACCAGTAGGAAGGGAGGTGATGGAGAAAAGAATGTGGTTGGGAAAACTCTTCCCTGGCTGCCTTCCTATTGGTTAACAGGGGTTGGCCACATCCAGAGCCTGAAGCTAAGGCTTGGTGAGGGGGCCTCCAAACCAAAGTTCTTTTGTTGTGTTTAGGATTTACTCGAATACAGAGAGAAGAGGAGAGAGGGAGGGAAAGGGGGTAAAGGGGGAGGGAGGGAGGGAGGGAGAGGGAGAGAGAGGGGGAGAGAGAGAGAGAGAGAGAGAGAGAGAGAGAGAGAGAGAGAGAGAAAATTCCACCCATTGGTTCACCCTGCAAATGGCCACAACGGCTGTGGCCAGGCCAGGCAGAAGCCAGGAGCAGGAGCCCAGAGATTATTCCAGACATCCCATGTGGGTGTAGGAACCCAAGTATTTGGGCCATCTCCTACTGCTTTTCCAGGGGCATTATCAGGGAGCTGGATTGGAAGAGCGGCAGCCAGGTCTCAAACCCACATGGGATGCTGGTGTCACAGGCAAAGGCTTAATCTGCTAGGCCACAATGCTAGCCGCTTGTTTTTGTTTTTTGTATTTTGAAATTTATTTTTAAGCAATTCATTAGTACATTATATGCTCATGGTTACAGCAAACACATGATAATTACAACACAATTCTCATGTTAATATGATACTAATACAAAGATAATAGATTCAATCTGGTAGATACAATTTGAACAATACAATGATACTTCTCTTCCTTCCTCCCTCCTTCTCTCTCTCTCTCTCTCTCTCTCTTCATTGTTTTGGCCACGTTCTGATGACTACTCCCACTATTTCCATTTTTAAACTGGAGGTGTTAATAGCACAATAACTGATACACAGTGGGGAGCTTTTCAGAAGTACAGAAACCTGGGGACATTCAAAAGCTAACGAGGTAATTCTAGTTTACAGTTAAGGTTGAAAAAAAATCTCTATACTAAACCATAATTTATAGTGAGAATGGTAGAAACTTCACCAAACGTGAGGAAGTACCCTGAGCTAAGCTAGCTGGATTTTGGATTTTGGTGCTCTATGGCTTCTGAGAATTACCAGTCAGGCTGACATATAGACTGATAAAAGTGCAAATACTTTAAATCCAGCAGCCTTGTAAACACATTTAAAATATTTACTTTAAGGCTGTTTCTTTCTTCTTCTAACACCTAAATGTCAGTTTTCATGGAAGCCACACTTCCATGTATCAATTGTTGCAGCTTCATTTTATTAAGGTTCAGTGTGGCCTCCCAGGAAGCTTTTCCAGTGTTTGGTTCATGTAGAAAAGTAACACTCTGACCTCAGAATCAGCCCTTAAGGCTTCCTGGTCTGGCTGAAAAGCCTGTCAGAGCATTTTAGGCATAGAAAGCCAAGACACTGTGGCAAAAAATATTCTACATAAAGGATCTCTGTGAGAGAAACCACAGTGGAAAGATGTGGCCATCAAAGAAGGATGTACTCTCCTCCAAAGGGAGGAGAGAACTTCTACTTTGCTCATAGCCTTGTCTAAATACTGATGGAGTTTGTGGACTCAAAAAGCTTCCATAGCCTAGGCAGCTCATCTCAAGAGCCTTAGGTGGTCACTGACATCAAACATAAGAGTGTTTTAAGTGTTAAATTAACAACAGGAGTCACTGTGCACTAACTACCCATGAAGGACCTCTGTCCTCAATGAATTGTATTATGAGTTAACTGTAAAGATAGTTCTCAAATACTTTGTGTGTATGTGTGTGTATGTGTGTGTGTGAAAACTGTTGAACTCTTTACTCAGTATAGTGTTGGTCTTCTGTGTACAAAGTTCATTGAAAATGAATCTTAATGGAGAATGGTACTGGGAAGGGGAGAGGGAGAATGAGGAGGGGTGGGAGTATGGGTGGGAGGGCAGGTATGGTGGGAAGAATCACTATATTCCTAAATTTGTACTAATAAAAGTTGTATTCTTTAAAAAAATAAATTCATTAATTAAAAAATAGAAAAGTATCATTTGGGAGGAGCAGAGAAGGAAACGTGGTGGGTGGGGACAAAGAAAAAAGTATCACATCTTGTCTAGAGTAAAACAACATTTGTTGCCAAGATTTCATTAATTCAATAAATAAAAATACAAGTAAGCTCCAACTTCAACAAGCTTGAGTCTCCCTCCTAACTGTGAAACCACAGCACCCGATGGCTTCTAAATATGTCAACACATGACCTTCCCATCCCCAAATCGCCAGTGTGGAGAACACGATTTATGAGGTTGTCTGACTATCCTTGAAAGAGGTTTTAAACATTTTACTCTTATAATAAGTGCAGTTCCTTCATTCAGTGGTAAATGATTGTGGGTTCTTGGAGAAAAGGGTGAATTTCTAGAAGGAAAAAAAAGTCTAAACTTGGAAGAGATCTGCAAACCGCTCTGTGCCACCTTATGGTGTGTGAGCTAATTACTGGCGCTAAGTTGCCTAGTAAACGGTCTTTGTTTGGGAAGGTTAAGTTTCATCTCTGTTCCAAAAACTCAGAGCCAGACAGGGAAGGGAAAAAATGATGGTGTCTGTGGCGAGGCTGGCAGCCCTGCCCGCCGGCTGGTTATTTGGAAAGGTTTTAGAAGATGTGTTATGAGGCATGGTAATGTGTGTCATTTTTCATGACTGAAGTCAAAGGATTTAACAGGTTGAGTGTGTGGACTTGGATTTGGCAGTGGAAAATACCAAATAATGTGTGAGCTTTGCATCCTACGGCTGCCCGGGCACTCTCAGCATCAGAGACAGAAGAGGGCACTATTTTTTAGACTGCCAAATGCAACTGAAGAAAAGTGAGTTTCTGATGTTGAGTAAGTCCCTCAGTTTGGAAGTTGATGGAGAGTATGAATGTTCTTTGAAAAAAATAAAATAAATAAAAAGGGTGGCATCTCTTGTTTTAAGATAGAGGAAGTCACCCTAAAAGAAATAGAGGGCTGGCGCCACGGCTCACTTGGCTAATCCTCCGCCTGCGGCACTGGCACTCCGGGTTCTAGTCTCGGTTAGGGTGCCGGATTCTGTCCCAGTTGCTCCTCCTCCAGTCCAGTTCTCTGCTGTGGCCTGGGAGTGCAGTGGAGGATGGCCCAGGTCCTTGGGCCCTGCACCCGCATGGGAGACAAGGAGAAGCACCTGGCTCCTGGCTTTGGATCAGCGCAGCGCACCGGACGCCACGCGCCAGCCATAGTGGCCACTTGTGGGGGTGAACCAATGGCAAAGGAAGACCTTTCTCTCTGTCTCTCTCTCTCTCTGTCTCTCTCTCTCTCTCAATGTCCACTCTGCCTGTCAAAAATAAATAAATAAAAGAAATAGAATACACGATGTCTTTCCCTTGAAGTCTTCTTTTTTATTCTGGTTTCTTGGAAATTTGTGTTCAAGGTGAACTGAGGCTATGCCTAATCCTCCTAGCAAGTAATGGAAGCTTACTGAAACTACTGTCAATCAAAAAGCAACATGTCTCATAAAGACACAGGAGAGTCTCACTGAATGCAACCAATCAAAGTGAAGTCAGTCTTAGGGGAGCTCCGAACCAGGAGCCAGAAAGCAATGATAAACTAATCCAGTGGCTCTGTATGTCTGTTTGTCTTGCTGCTTTTCTGCTTTATCATCTCAACCTATCTGCCTCTTTCATCCCATCCTGAAGACTGACTTTCTCTCCTCATTCAGGCCCAAGGTCACAGATAATCATTTCACAGTGATGCCTTCAGTCTAAGACATTCAAGTGATTAGCCAAGATCACAAATTAGCCTACTCTTAGAGAGTGCTCACCACGTTCCAGACTCTAAGCAATTTACATGCTGTATTAACTCATTTAATCCTCCCATATAACCTACAAGGTTTATACCCATCTTACAGATGATTAAATTGAGGCAGAGAAATTAACCTATTTGTCTAAGTTCACGTCAGCAAATTAGTAGATTTGGTTTTTAAAGTCAGACAGTCTGGCTTTAAGACTGCTTTTAATCACAGGTGTTCTGCTGAGTCTCAATGCCATTGAGAATGCAATTGCATCTCTTGGATTGGGTGGATATCTCATTCTCATGAACCTTTACCTTGGGTGGTAATGGGGCCAAAACAAGAGCACATGGCACAATATGAATTTTGGGGCCCATTTCATTGATGGTAAGGAATAGGTTTTCAGGGGTTGGGGAATAAGGTTTTGACAGAGAAGCCCCAAACCTCCTACATTGCTCTACATAAATGCTCATGCCAAGTCATGGGATAGTAGAGGCATATAGGCTGGAAGGTCATTAAAATTTGTGAGGCAGAGAGGATTTTCCGGGACATGATTATTTTCACTGAGATGACTCCATATGTGAATGCCTGTTTTACTTTTTCTAGAATTCTCTAGAGATGAAGATTTTTAATTCCCCATATGGCAATTCAGCCAGGTTCTTGTAGTCACAGAGTTATTCTCTCGGTCCAACCTAAATCCTGCTAATGGCAGCTGAAACTAATTTCTTTGTGTTGTGTTCAGGGTAAATTGTACTACAAAAAAGGAACATGTAAGAATATTCTGAAGTAATTCTGTTCTCTGGCTGAGTGTCATATTGACTTAATTAGAAACTTTTATCAAAAGACTAATAACAAAGGCATAAAATGTTCCTGGAATCATGTGTCTGGAAAGAGTTTCATTAATTTATGTATACACACACATACACACACACACACACACACACAAAGTGAGGAAGGCATTCCAAACCTGAGAAAACATTGGCTCCACAACAGAAATGATGGGAAAGATAAAACTATGAACTAAGAAATAGGAATTTTTAAATACATATTTGTGACCCTCACCCCATAAATGCCCTAATGCATGAAGCACTGGCCCATGTGGGAGTGTTGATGCATTCAACACTTTCCTAACATAAAATTCCATTGAATGTATATAATGTTCCACCATGGCACATGATCGAAGTAAAAAGAAAAATCAAACAAGATACGCTCATTTTGTTCTAAATTATCCAAAGACGTTTTCAGTTCACTCTCTCCATTCAACTTGCTCAGTTTTTGCTGTTGATAAATCTCTTATCTTTTATAGTCCTTAAAACTTTTGATAAATTCCTTCTTTTATTGTGGCCAAATGATCATCTGATGTTTATCCTCTCAACTCCCAACTCCATTCTTTCTTTCTTGAAACTACTCTCTTTTTTTAAGGATTTATTTATTCATTTGAAAGTCAGAGTTACACAGAGGGCAAAGGCGAGGCAGAGGAAGAGGACTGTCTTCCATCCGCTGGTTCACTCCCCAGATGGCCACAATGGCTGGAGCTGCGCCAAACCAAAGCCAGGAGCCAGGAGCCAGGAGCCAGGAGCTTCTTCCAGGTCTCCCACATGGGTGCAGGGCCCAAGGACTTGGGCCATCTTCCACTGCTTTCTCAGACCAAAGCCAAGAGCTGGATTGGAAGAGGAGTAGCTGGGACATGAACTGCTGCTTGGTGTCAGAAGTGGAGGCTTAGCTACTACATCACGGCACCGGCCCTAGTCAATGTCTTTCCCTCAACATTTCTTTCATTTTCTCCCCAACCTTCACTGATCCTCCTTGTCCTCAGTCCCTTCCACTCAAGCCAGCCAAACCCAGAATCTTTCCCCTTTCCAGGAATTTTTTCACAAAGCACAAAGTTGCAAGAGATAACACTGAGTTCACAGGAATGAATTGCTATGAATAGAATTTTAGATGTTTTTGTCTAGTTGAGGTTGGAAAGGTTGAGGTCTGGGGTGATTTTTGCCTGAAGGAAGCCTTCCTGACCCAAGAAACAACAACTCTTTTGCCTACTTCCAAGGGCAGGCCAGAAGGGTAGTTTCAGTATACTCTAAGCAAGAAAAGAACCAGACTCAACCTTTGCTGTGTATACAATTGACTCTTCAGGTTTGTTTTAAATCTCAATCTGGGACCGGCACTGTGGCATAGCAGGTAAAGTTGCCACCTGCAGTGCCGGCATCCCATATGGGTGCCAGTTTGAGTCCAGCTGCTCCACTTCATAGCTCTCCGCTATGGCCTGGGAAAGCAGTGGAAGATGGCCCAGGGGCTTGGGCCCCTGCACCTGCTTGGGAGACCTGGAAGAGGCTCCTGGCTCCTAGCTCTGGATTGGCACAGCTCTGGCTATTGCAGCCATCTGGGGAGTGAACCAGAGGATGGTAGATCTCTTTCTGCCTCTGCCTGCCTCTCTGTAACTCTGCCTTTCAAAAAAAAATAAATCTTTAAAAAATAAAAACCTTAATCTGTCACTAGCACAACATTCTCTGCCTTCGATGGAGAAGCACTTTTATTTCCAGCCTGGTGGATTTCATGTCACCACACTTGTCTTGACTTTGCTATCCCCGGACATAGCAGTGCAGTCTGACTGCACAGCTGGTGCCATCTTGCATGAGTGGATGATGGCTTTGTAAAAGACACACTCTCTAGGAATGCAGGCAAGGGCTTTAGAGAGTACCATTGTCCAGGCCAGCTGTGTGAGGTGGTGGCTGCAGCACACAGTCTGGGGAGTCAGAAGTCCTGGTTTTCTGTCTTTGCTCTTTCTTTCCAGGGCTGACCTTTCCAAAGCATTTCCCTTTTCTGTGTCTCCGGTTGCTCATCTGGGGGGGGGGGGGGTTTGTATCCCAAACTCTTAAGTTTTCTGCAAGCTCTTAGATTCTGGGATTCTTTGGACTTTGCTCTTAATCCAGTCTTTATGACTCTGGTTTCACCAGAAACCCTTTGTGAGGAACACGGCCCAGCTGTGGTAGGTGCTGGTGAGAAATACCAAGTCCAATCTAGAGCACAGGGTGCAGGGGTGAACTGTGCATGGTAGACCAGCAGGCTCATCAGAGCCTGGCAATTGTATGTTAAGCATTCTGCTAAATCTGCTTAAGCACCGGCGTAGACTTAGGAAATGATGAGGCTCACTATAAACTGGAGAGGGAGCATTCCACCTAAAGGCACTCAAATTCTCATCTTTTAAGTATAGTACATAAAATGAATCCAGGGACTGTGTTATACTCAAAGACACCATCTCTAGATGCCCTTTTCTGAGGACAGTCAACTTCTCCATCACCAGCCAAGACACTTTTTCTTTTAGGAGCTTCAAGTAAAATGCTTTTATTGCCATCAGATTCTTCCCATGGCATCCAAAGGCAGAGAGACAAACAGGATAAAACGGCGGCAGGAGCTCAAAAACTTAGGACCCATCCAAAGCACAACCAGGTCCCAAGCACTGACCCAAGTAGGTCCTGCCACTGCACCCAGAATGACCTCCAAATGCCTTCTGAACTGTGCATTCCCTGGGAGCTCCAGAGAGTCACATAGGATTGTGGCTTTTCAGATGAGAGAACAGCCAGCAAGAAACAGAGACTTTCTGCTAAGCCCCATTAACGTTTTAATAGAGCTTAAAGCAATGGTCCCCTTTGAAAGCGCTTTATTTATAATTGACCAATTGTCATTAGATATAGTTACACTCCGTGGCATCTTATTAGAAGGAGCTTTTTGAATCCCCCTCCACAAGCATTCATAGTAAATTCCTAGCAGATGATGTCATAACAGGCCGTTACAATCCATAACATGTAGATACCATTAAAGCAATGTGTGTGCCTTTTTGATACTGAAACATTTAACTTTATTACGAACTTTGCTATAAGACCTGCTATGATGTATTTAATAATATTAAAGCATTTCTTCTCTAATATTGAAGTCATACTGCCTCTGTGAAGCCTGTTATTCTGATCACAAATGAGAATTGCCAAATCTATCAATTCAACTCTTAAACACTTCCTTAAGGGATTTTGTTATTTTCTTTCCTCTTTTTCATTGCTTTTTTTTCTCTTTGCTGTGAAAAGGCAGATGGTCTAAAGCTACTAGTAACTGAAAACCAGCAATATATGCTCAAAGCCTGAAATCTAATATTTACAATAAGTTGATCCGATGAGAAATGTCTCCATCGTGACCTGGTCATGAAGTGGGAACCAGCACAGTCATCAGCGCTGGCTGTGGAGGTTATCACTCATCAGAACTTTGTGTATTGTGATTCTTAATTGGGGAGTTTCCAGACATCAGCAACTAACTCTCCCCTTACATGATAAAAAAGGCAAAATAAATATGAAATCCATCCTCCTGCATCACATTCCATTGGCTTTACTATTGTCATAGAAGGCAGTTACTCTGTGATTTAGATGGATTCTGTTAGTTATGTAAGGAGACTTAAGTTTTCAGATGGTGGTTTCATCTTTGGTATCTACCACATTAAACTTAAACATCAAACATTAAACTTTCTAATGAATCTTACAGGTAGGAACCATGGTCCTGACTATACATTTCTAATTCCCAATAAGAGCCATGCATATTTACAGGCAGAACAATGCCAAAAACAAGAGGAAAGCTGGTGTTCCCCAGAAGAGGCCATAAATTCAGATCATGGTGGGGACTTGACTTAGTAGGGTGCCAACATCTCAACTGGGATTTCCAGGGAACATATATGTGTTGGAAATTAGAGCTTTGGCTGGCGCCGCGGCTCACTAGGCTAATCCTCCGCCCGCGGCACCTGCACCCCGGGTTCTAGTCCCAGTTGCGCCTCTTCCAGTCCAGCTCTCTGCTGTGGCCCGGGAAGGCAGTGGAGGATGTCCCAGGTCCTTGGGCCCTGCACCCACATGGGAGACCAGGAGAAGCACCTGGCTCCTGGCTTTGGATCGGCGCAGCGTGCTGGCTGTAAGTGGCCATTTTGGGGGTGAGTCAATGGAAGGAAGACCTTTCTCTCTGTCTCTCTCTTTGACTGTCTAACGCTGCCTATCAAAAAAAAAAAAAAAAAAAAAGGAAATTAGAGCTGTGCCTAAGATCTTATGGTTCAAATGTTCTATGTATTTATTTTATTAGTTACACATTCATTTGATATAAGATTCTCTTTTTATTTTAAAAATTTATTTTATTTATTTGAAAGGCAGGGGTGGGGGGGGGATGGGATTTTTCATCTGCTGGTTCACTCCTCAAATGGCTGCAATGGCTAGGGCTGGGCCAGGCTGAAGCCAGAAGCCAGGAGCTTCATTGGGTCTCCCACATGGGTGCAAGGGCTGTGCCTCTTTGGCCATCCTCTACTGCCCTCTCAGGCACATTAGTAAGGAGCTGGATCAGAAGTGGAGCAGCCAGGACTTGAACTGGTGTCCACATGGGATGTCAGTACCACAGGCAGTGGTTTAACCCATCATGCTACAGTGTGGGCCCCAATAATATCCTTTTTTGAAATGCAAATATTCCTTGGAAGGGTTAATTAAGTCTATGGATTATTTTTGGGGGGGCACACCTTTCTTTAGTAATTTTAGAAGATTCTCTTCAACTAAATTGAAAAAATTTTATTTATTTATTTATTTTTTTATTTTTGACAGGCAGAGTGGACAGTGAGAGAGAGAGACAGAGAGAAAGGTCTTCCTTTGCCGTTGGTTCACCCTCCAATGGCCGCCGCAGTCGGCGCGCTGCGGCCGGCGCACCGTGCTCATCCGATGGCAGGAGCCAGGTGCCAGGTGCTTTTCCTGGTCTCCCATGTGGTACAGGGCCCAAGCACTTGGGCCATCTTCCACTGCACTCCTGGGCCACAGCAGAGAGCTGGCCTGGAAGAGGGGCAACCGGGACAGAATCCGGTGCCCCGACCGGGACTAGAACCCAGGGTGCCGGTGCCACAAGGCGGAGGATTAGCCTGTTGAGCCACGGCACCGGCCTGAAAAATATTTTATTTATTTTATTTTATTTGGCAGGCTGAAAGAGAGAGAGAGTGACAGGGAAAGAGAGCACTTACATCTGCTAGACCACTTCCCAAATGCCTCCCAACAGCCAAAGCCGTGCCAAGCTGAAGCTGGGAACCAAGAACTCAATTCAGGACACTGAAGTGGGTGGCCAGGATTCAACTACTTGAGCTGTATACCTGCTGCACTCCAGAGTCTGCACTAGAAGGAAGTTGGAATTGGGAGCAGAGATGGAACTTGGACTCAGGCATTCCAATATAGCACATGGTCACTGCAACTTGTGGCCTAACCACTAATCCAAATGCCCACTCTCAATCATCAAATATTTTAATGAGAGCTTATTCAGTGTAAAACAGACAACCATATTCACCTGGATGATATAAAAAATAATGCTATCCTACCCCACTGACCAGCTTTCTGGAAGGAAGATCCAGGTTCCTAGCAAGAAATTTCTCTAAGTATTTCAAGGAACAGACTTGATCCCACTCCACCTTGCCCTCCGGAGTCCACTGGGTCTTTTCTACCGTTCCTGTGGCCAGTACCCAGCTTCTTTCCCAAGTCTGCCTTCTTATCTCATGGCCACAGATTTGTTCTTCTAGACTCTTACCTTTACCAGAATCCAGAGCTTCCATTTGTCAAGGGGAAAATTCAGATGGCAAGGGCAATATTTCTGTGGCTCCAGCACTATGCAGCCAATAGGTTACTGGAGAGAGCACTCACTCAATCTCCACCCTAGTAAATTCACAAGGCAGGATTCCCCATAGACCAACCCCTGTGGTTTCCTTCCACCTCTCACTCAATGACCATTCCTGCATGCATCTCCTGACAAGTCATAAGTCAATTCATCAAGAGTTTGCAAGAAGAAATGGCATGCTCAGCTCAGGCACTTGCTTTTTCCTGTCTCTATGCCCACCTGCGTGCAGAAGAATGTGTCTAACTGTGGACCATGAGGATAAGGGGTTTGCCTCTAGAGCAGTATTGGAGCTCAGTGCAGATGGTCAGGTTCAGTGCAGCAGGATGTTAGCAAGCTCATTTGGGCCCACATTGAGGCCATGCTCTTTAATACAGCATTAATCAGTAAAAAGACAGTTTGATCTCCAGTCATCTGACTTCTATGCCTGGTTCTGAATTTGGGCAAGGAAGAAGATTACTATTGTTTGGGTTCCCTAAACCCAACTCCCATTCTATAGATGGTACCTACCCCACCCATCCACCCTGAGCTCTAGGTCTGTCTCCTGTGGCAGTTACTTGGAGTCACTTTCCTTAAACACAGGTATAGAATTGTTCAATGAGCCCTGGAGGTTCTGGTGGCTGCCTTGTCACCTAATCCAGTTCTCAACAGAGAAATGCCTCTTTTTGGACACAAGTAGGCAGGAGTAACCTGATTAAACTCTTACTGATTTGATGTTAGGTAACATTTAACCCCCTTCAGAAGTGTTTGCCTGGATGTTCATAGAGGATCACAGGAGGAATTATGCAACCCAAAATGACAAATAGTAATGAAGGAAGTTCTGGCTTACCTGAAGCAGATTTTTGGTACCAAACCTAACTGCTCTCACTAGGAATGGAGAGCTTAAATGATCCTAGGGCATGGGCAGGTGACACCGATGACTGAAGCTTCTGAGTGTAAGCAAACCACCACCACAAGTATGATAACTCATAATTAGTGCTTGGTATTAGTAGCAAGAAGAAACAGAAAGTGAAAAGAGCTCAGGCAAACCAAACAGGGACACCAAGTACCTTATGTCAGTTTGCAACAAGATGATGAAGCTAGATCAACAAAGCAGACCTCATGCAGGATATGGGCGCCATATTAATAGATCTTTTGCACATTCAAGAGAAACAATTCAGAAATGAGGATTTTTATGCATAAACACACATCCCCTTCTACATTAGCAACTAATTCATTAAGAAAATAAAACTCATACAATAACAGCAGCAACAACAACAAAGCCCAACATAGGCTGTTACTTTCTGGAAGTGCAGATTGTCCTTTGGCCCAAGCTGGTCCGTGGGGTGGCATTGTTTGTTCCTCTGCCTACCCGTAAAACTCATCTTTCTTCTTCCTTGCTTTCCCCCCATGAGTTACTTAAACCTGCAATTCCTAATTCAGATTTTTAAAATCACCATAAAACCTTCAAGGAAATGAGTGCAGACCCATTTTCAATATGAAAAACTCTGGCTGGCCTATGAAAGGCTCGTCGTTCCGCCCTGACTAGCTTTACCCACCACCATCCATGTGCAATACAACTAGTGACTTCTGATGTCACTATTTTAAAAAGCTGAATTATACCAGAGGAAAGAAATCATGGATTTTTTCAAAGAATTCAAGTTTCTACCATCAATTCTATCATTTTTAAAGCTTAGAACACCTGGAAAAAAATCTGGGAGTATGAATATATTGTCTAAATTATAGACCTTATCAGCATGTTGGGGGTCTCCCTTCAGCCCTCCTCAGGTTTTCACCTTGAAACTCAGCAACTTTATCCTCCTTAAGACAATTTACTCAGGGCCAGTGCTGTGGTGTAACAGGGTGAGCTGTAGCCAGCAATGCCAGCATCCCATATGGGCACCAGGTTGAGTTCTGGCTGTTCCACTTCTAGTCCAGCTCCCTGTTAATGCTCCTGGGAAAGCAATGGAAGATGGCCCAAGTGCTTGGGCCCCTGTGCCCACATGGGAGACCTGGATGAAGCTCCTGGCTTCTGCCTGACCCAGGTCCAGCCATTGTGGACATCTGGGGAGTGAACCAACAGATGGAAGTATCTCCCCCTCTACCTTTCTTGCCACCCCCTTCTCTAATACAACCTTTGAAATAAATAAATCTTTTAAAAAGACAAATTACTCATCCAACCTGAAATGGTTTAAGTAACCTGGGCCAAATGAACCTTCAAAATGTTAGCCTCAACAAACAAATCTTTAAAACAGCATGAATTCCCCATCCACTGGGTATCAGAGGACAAGGTATTTGGCCCTTCAGGTCTCATATAGAGCATCATAAGGAAACGTGGTCCATGTGAGAAGTACTGGAAACAGCCCATGTATGCAAAACTAGAAGTAGGCAATGCCCTTTCAGGACCTCACCAGGGTCCTGGGACTGTCCTATAGAGTAGAAGGTGTCTCTACTGCAGAATGGGTGATGGAAGTTGACAAAAACAAAACTGAAAGGTGGTGATGGTTTGATTTCCTGCTGCTTATTTTCTGAATCCCTACCAGAAAGAGAGCTTTGTAGGGACTGGTTCATTAAATTAATTGAATTTATAGAGACAAAACAAGCAAGCAGTTTGGGGATTAAAAGTCAAATGACTCGGGAAAGACAGACATGAATTTTTAAAATTTAAATTTAAAATTAAAATTTTATGGCCGGCGCCGGGGCTCAACAGGCTAATCCTCTGCCTTGCGGTGCCAGCACACCGGGTTCTAATCCCAGTCGGGGTGCCGGATTCTGTCCCGGTCGCCCCTCTTCCAGGCCAGCCCTCTGCTGTGGCCCAGGAGTGCAGTGGAGGATGGCCCAGGTGCTTGGGCCCTGCACCCCATGGGAGACCAGGAAAAGTACCTAGCACCTGGCTCCTGCCAACGGATGAGCGTGGTGCGCCGGCCGCAGTGCACCGTCCGCGGCAGCCATTGGAGGGTGAACCAACGGCAAAAGGAAGACCTTTCTCTCTGTCTCTCTCTCTCTCACTGTCCACTCTGCCTGTCAAAAAAAAATTAAAATTTTATTTTAAGTTTATTTTCATTTTATTTGAAAGGCAGGCAGACAGAAATACAAAGAGAGAACAATTTCCTGTCCACTGGTTCACTCCTCAATTGCCTACAGCAGCTTGGTTTGGGCCAGACTGAAGCCAGGAGCCTGGATCTCTATCCAGGTCTTCCACATAAGTGTCAGTGACTCAAGTTCTTGAGGCAACATCTGCTGGCTCCCAGGGTGTGCATTAACAGGAAGCTGGAATCAAAGCAAGCTGAGACTTGAACCCAAGCACTTTGAAATGGCATATGGGCACCCCAAGCAGTGTCTTCATCACTGTACCAAATGACCACCCCCACAAAAAATTATTGATTGGCAAACTGGTTTCCATTTCTTGTCTTCCAGAAGAGTTGCTGAGCTTGATAGTACCCACCTCTTGCTGTCTGAGTATGTATCTCTGCCCACACAATCACTGGCTAGTTAATATAATCAGATTCTGGGAAGTGGTATCCTTCCCTGGCATCACAACAATGAATTATACACTGTATGAAGAATGAGTCTAGAGGAGATGGTAGGCTTCAAACACAAAGAAAAGATAGGGAGCTGGAAGGGCTAAAGGCCTGATTTGGTTGGTTTACACTATGTATATGTGTTGAAATAGTGTACTGTACCCCTCATGAAAATGTAAAAAATAAAAAAGCTTTAGGCTTACCCTCCCTCCACGGAAAGTTAAATACAATGTTCAATTTGTCAGATGTATTTGTTCATCTCAGAAGTTGGTTTCCAGTTCAGAAGCCATCACACCCAGTAAGTGAGCGCTGATTTCTCCTGGGCCCTCTCTTTGTAGCCATCCTCATGAGTACAAAGGAAGTTTGGGCCTGCACCCCAGTTGCATATGGGCACATCAAGTATCGAGCTCTCCAGTAACCCAAGGCAAAACATAGTGGGGAAGGGGAAATCTTCAATTCAGTTTGACAAAGAATTTTTCAGGAATTCCTGTCTTAAAGTAACTGTTGGTTCTTGAAACAGTATATTGACTTGAGTGGTTACTTAGAGTGAAGACACAGCCTGATTTTCCTGGGATTGTCCTATTTTGTACCATTTGCCCAAAACACTTGTCCCTCAAAAGATATCCTTGTTTGAATAACAGATGACGTGTTCACCAAACATGAGGAGAAAGAAAGGGAGAGGGAATCCCAGTGTTTCCGTGGCTATGGACTACCCTCAAAGTCCAAGAGTATTATTGCTGATGGCTCCAACAAGGTTCGTTAGTACCCTTTAGTCCTGTTTTACATATTCCTGCCATCCCTAGCCCCTGGAAGTACAGCTCAGCTTTGGTTGACAGGCACAAATATCTCCCCCATTTTGCATGCAGACATCACAATAGTTGTTAGATATAGTAAATAAGAACACAGGAGGTCTTGTTAAACTTGAATCTCAGATAAATAACAAGTAATGCTTTTAGAGGTTCATTCACAGACCAGTTCTTCATACAGTGAACCCAAGTGCTCATGGCTGTGCTCTGTGGACACCTGTCCTGCCAATGGGCATCACGAAGTGAATTACATTCAGAACCAGCTGTGAACTGAACAGAATCTGAGGCCCCACACATCTGGACACACCTGTTATGTTCCCAGGTGCAAAGACATCTGGCCCAGCTTTGATTCTTAGGCTTCCTCCATTGAGTTCCTGGCTGGCCAGAGAGTTTGGTTAGCGTTCACAGCTGCAGAAAGCCAGCTCTACAACCCCTTGGGCATAGGGATCCACTTTGTACCCATCAGATGTTTAAAGTACTTACAGCCATTTTCAGTTTCTGCCCACCCCCACCCCCCAATCCAACACTCTGGGCTGGCTCTCCTACAATTCACACCACTAGCCTCAAATTTTCTCCTTTTGGCACTGCTAAGGGGAGAGGTGTTGAAAGGAAGTCTGAGCAGATGGGAATGGGATTCCATTACTTGGTAAATGCCTGAATGGCATTTCTTTTTAATGCGACATGAGAGTTTTAGCATGTTTAAAATTCCCCTACCCTAATTATAAGGCCTGTTTTTATTAAAGGCAGCATACACACCTCCCTCATAGCTGGGCCAGGTTTGGCTCTGAGGTTGGTTGCTGTATGAGACTCTCATCCTGGGCCCTGTTTAGATCTGTTAGTAACTGCCTTAGCACTTGCCAGTTTTCCTCCCTGGGTAATGACAGAGATGCTAACACAATAGCAAAGCTGTTAATCCCAAACATGTTACTAATAAGGCAAGCTGCCTTGCTAGAGGTTGCAGAGAGGAAGGGGAGACGTCTGTGGGAATGCTAATAGGCCATCGCGCATGCACTCTCATACCCATGGATTTATGGATAATGAGGAATGTCCTGCTTTTCTCAAAATGTCACTGCAGTGAATCAACTCTTGTTTGTTCACTAATCGTGTGCTGTCAACTGATGCTTGGTATTTGGAAGTCAACGAAGGTCAACAGTCAGCGTGGATGGGTTTGTTCCACGGATGGCACTAGAAAGATTCTAGCCTTGTTCAACTTTCCTTGTTACTTTTGACATGCTTCTCTATGTGATTTATTGACCCTTTGGACATATGGTAGACTCCACAGCTACTTAGTTGTGAAAAAAATCAATAAATGTAGTAATCAAAGCAAACTCACCTCAACCTCAGCTATAGTTTCAGAAAAGAGCAAAATCGGGGGTGTTAGAGATTGTATGATTTGGGTCAAATGTCATTTTGGAAGCATGGTGTGACCAAGTTCAGAACTCTGAGGAGGTCAAAGAAAGGAGAGAAATCATGGAAATTGATTCTTTCCTTTCTTTACTAAACAGGTGCAAGCAGCTGTGGAGGAAGCACACAAGCTAACTGCAGCTTTGATTTGGAGATAAAAATTGCCCTGTGAACAACTGATTCAATCTTTTGCAGCCTCAGTCCCACCTAGGCATCTCCTTGTTAGTAGTCGTGGACATGCCTGTGACTGGGTCAAACCTGTTAAGTTTGGTGCTAAGGCATAGCCACTGGCCAAACTGATGTACTATGCTTGATGTGCAGGGTAGTCCTGGAAAGCCATGAGTGATTCTTCAGTTTAGCCACAGGACAGATTAACTCCTGGAGCTTTAAGATAACATCATGTCCTAAACTTCACCTCTGGAGATTCAGGTTCAATCAGTCTAGTATGGGTTCCTAAAAAATGCATTTTTCCCAAGCTTTCCAGATAATTCTTGTGCTCAACCACATTTAAGAAGAATTTCTATTTTCTAGACTCTGGTGTTTCACAGATGAAATAAATTTTTTGAAAAACAGAGACCAATTTAGGGTTGTCAACATTTTACTTTGCCAAGTAAGGAAGGATTGATTATCCACTATCTTACTCTGCTTGGGCTGCTGTAACAAAAAGGCCTTAAACTGAGTAGCTTAAAAACAACAGAAATTTGTTTCACACAATTTGGGAGGCTGAGAAGTGCAAGATCAAGGTGTTGGCAGTGCTGGTGTCTGGAGAGGGCCTATTCCTCATATAGAGGATGCTTTGTAGCCGAGTCCTTACAAGAGGGAAGGGGCAGACGAGCCGCCGGGGCTTCTTTTATGGAAGAGCTAATCCCATTCAGGAGGGCTCTGCTTTCCTGACCTCTTCACCTTCTAAAAGCCCAGCCTCTTAATACTATCCCACTGGGGATTAGGTTTCAACAAATCAATCTGGAGGGGACACAAACAGACCACAGCATCTGCTATCTGCATTGTTTAGTAAAGGAAAGGGCAGATCAACACCAAAGAGAAACTGGAAGGACCGATCTTTAAACATGCTTAGTTTTATAAAACTTAATTGTACTGCCATATCCATGTTGGCATTGTTCACAACACTCAAAAGATAGAAACAATTCATTGATAGTTCAGTGGATAAAAAAATGTGGTATAGTTATAGGACGCAATATTATTCTACCTTAGAAGAGATAAGAATTCTGAAATGCAACAACATAAATTAAAATAAGTGAAATAAGCCAGTCATAAAAGTCCCAAACACTATACAAAGGGACTTCATATAATTCGTGTAACAATGGAATTTAAAGAACAGCATTTTAATGCAAAAAAGTTAGAAATGCCTTGTTTTCTCACAATATGCGTTTTCCATGAACTCGTATAATTCCAAGTTAGTAGAGGTTCCAGGGATGTCAAAGTCATAGAAACACAAAGTAGAAGGTGATTTCCTGAGGCTGACAAGAGGGGAGAATGGCAGTTGATGTTTAATGGGTGCAGAATGTCAGTTTTGGGTGTTAAAAAATTTCTGGAGAAAAGGGTATTGGTGATGGTTGCACTACAAAGTAAATGTCCTTAATGCACCCTGAACAGAACACTTAAAATAGCTAAAATGTGAAATTTTATGTTAGGTAATTTTACTTTTATTTCATAAACATTGGAACATTGCTTTTATTTTTCTCATTTTGTTGTGCCTATTATCATTTGAAAGCCACTTTACTAAACCTCTGTCTTTGGCTTAAAGAGAGAAAGCAAGGCTTGTGCATGCAGTCAGGTGGTCACGTCCACTTCCTAAGGAGCTGTTCTCCCCCACCCCACCCCGCTGCCATCCCATTAGGATGCCTTCTAAGCTGCCTCCAGAGACTTCAACAACCCAACTCAGGCTGGGTGACAGAGACACACTTCCAGGTCAGACATACCATTAGCCTTGTGCCTGGAGAGATCAAAGGAATTCCCTCCAATGTGTAGAAGTGATCCCAGCCAGAAGTCAACTTTGATTTAAAAGTGCTTGCTATTTTTTATGACCAGAGATATCCAGAGTATGATGTACCCAAAAATTTTTCCAGGAAGTCAGATTGGCCCTAAGATTTTTCTGAGTGAGCAGTAGCAGTGAGTGGTACCTGCTTTTCCTTCCCAAGGCAATAGAACAAAGTAGAAAAGTACTGCACAGAGGTTAAACACAAAGCAATTCAGTACTCACAGAAGTTCTTTACACATGAGAAGTTCTCTGGAAAGAGTTGAAAGTTTCACAGCTGGTGAAATCAAATGATTACACAAAATATTTTCTGTAGTAATTGCTTCTCATTAACATACCTGTGTTTTACCTACCTATCTATGCAGGACCTTCAAAAAGTTCATGGAAAATACATATTGAGGAAAAAACTGTGTGTGAATTTATAAATTTTTTGCACCAAATTAAGCTTATTTTTAAGGCCTTTTTTCCTTGAACTTTTTGAAATACCTCACATAACTGTACACACACATATTAAATGGAGGTATGTGATGAGTACTTAGTAAGCTTACTATACAGGATATATATCTAGAATTTGTAATTATGGAATTTTTGTACTACAGTAAGACTATATGGGTGATATCAGAGCACTAAAATAGCTAGCATTGCATTGATGTTTCTCACTCTACATTTGTTTAATTTCTTTGCCAGAGACACATACTTAACTCGTCCTGGTAGATTTTTGTAATGTGCCTTTCAAATGGCAAAACTCTATTCAAGTACTCTAATTTTATCAAGTAGCAAAAACACCCAAGCTGTTGGCCACAATTTACATGTTTGTTCCTGCATTCCATACCCAGGTATTGCAGGGCAGAAGAATAATAATGATTTTCTAAAATGGTTTTGGATTCATAATTCTGGCAGCAGCTTAATTCACTTAGCCACTTCCATTAGAGCAATAATCACTGGTATATAATCTTATGAATCATCATGTGTAGCAGTAATCAATTCCAGCTGAAATAACTCTTTCAGTTTAATAAATGTTTATTAAGTGCCTACTACGTGTAAGTTCCTACATTTGCCCAGCACTACAGAATTTTACAAGTCATGTTCATTATGTCATTTGATTCTGACAGAAGCTGATGAGGAAGATAAGCAAGTTAACAGTCTAACACATGGGGATATGAAGTGCTTGTTCAAGATCAAGAAGACAGGTAGTGATGTGGTCACAGATAAACCCAGGCTCTCTCAAGGCCACTCTGTTCTCTGTGCTCCTCTGCTTTCTCTCTCCTCTTTGTTGATGACTATCTTAAATTAACCCTCAGAATATCATCTGGGCTAAAATATTTTCTCTTTATATTTTCCTTATTTCTTATTTTTTTTAAACAATCTCATTAAACAACATGCCATGTGATCTAGAAAGTCTTGCCAATATAAGCACAGCCAACATGTTACCAGTATTTGCCATTCAATTCTCCCATTTTCCATGTCATTAATGTGAGTTTTGCATACCTCTTCCTCCTAGGTGCTTACCTTTGCACTAGGGTAGGCAATGTGACAGGCACAGATGTCTAAGGGTCCAGACATCTGAGCTGCTACTTCAGTCCCATCAATACCCAGAAATGAAATGGAAGATAAGGTGTTATCCTGCGATAGGCTGTAGTTTTCTACCACACAGGAATTGTCATGCCTCTCTGACATCCCCAGAGGATTGAGATTAACAAAAATATGTGAAAGATTAGCAAATAATTAAGTTCTGGAATAATATAAATATTACCAAATCGATTCTTTTAGAATCCTTACTGACACTAAATGTGTATATAGAAGGTGGGGAAGAGATAAAGAAATTTTCCAATAATGGTCATGGGTCAAACAGATTAGGATTATATATCTAGATGTCGGTGAGTGTATACATTACAATTTTGTGTGGTTGTGTGATGGAAGGCATGGATGGGAATGAAAAAAGACATTGGACATTGGCTTTCACTGCAGGGAATCTCATCCCTTTCTAACAGACATCTAGACTCAATTCACTAATAATTCTTCCCATTATATGTCCTGGGCACCAAAATCAGACAGGATTTCTCCATTCCTAGAAATATGTAGATTGATAGTTGAACATGGACTTCAGTGAAGATAAGAACCCAAATCACCTATTACTACCATTCTGTCAGAATGGCTAAAATCTGGAACATAACAACACCAAACGCTGGCAAGCATACGAACCACTCATTCACTGTTGGTCGGCACGCAATAGGACAGCCATTTTGGAAGACTGACAGTTTCTTACAAAACTAAACACACCCTTACCATCTCATCCTTGGTCTTTACCCAAAGGAGTTGAAACTTATATTCAGGCTCTCTGCTCCTCCCTCTTTGACAGAGAGCCACATCTTTTCATACAGTGCCAGTACAACCCCAGGACACGATGGTGAAGGTCAGAGGAAGTGGATTTGGCCATACTGGGGGCCCAGTCAACAGGGCTGCTTTTAACTCTGGCAAATTGGATGTCTTCACTATAAATAATCACTTTTTGACCTCAACTACATGGTCTGCATGCTCTGGTATGATTCTACTCAAAGCAAGTTCAATGGCATACTCAAGGCTGAGAACAAGAAGTTAACCAGTGGGAAATGTATCTCCATCTTCCAGGAGCAAGATCCCACCAACATCAATTTGAGTGATGCTGGTACTGAATATGTTGTGGCATCCACAAGTGTCTTCACCACTATGGAGAAGACTGTAGCTCACTTTTGAAGGGTAGAACCAAGAAGGTCATCATCTCTTCCCTATCTGTTGATGCCTCAATATTTGTGATGGGCATGAACCATAAGAAGGGCAATGAGTCTCTCAAAATCATTAGCAATGCATTTTGCACCACCAATCACTTTGCCCCTCTGACCAAGGTCATCCATAACAACTTTGGCATCATGGAGGAACTCATGACTCTTTGTCCACACCATCATTTCCAAATAGAAGACCAGGGGCAGCCCCTCCAGGAAATGGTGATGTGATAGCCATTGGACTGCTCAGACCATTATCCCTGCATCTACTGTTACTTCCAAGGCTGTGGGCAAGGTCATTCCTGAGCTTAACGAGAAATTAAAACACATGGCCTTTTGAGTACCCACCCACATTGTGACAGTCATAGATCTGACCTGCTGTCTGTCTGATGAAAGCTGCCAAATATGATGACATCAAGAAGGTGGTAAGGCAGGTTTCAGAGGGTCCCCACAAGGGCTACACTGAGGACCAGGCTGTCTCCTGTGATTTTAACTATGGAACCCACTCCTTCACCTTCAAAGCTGGGGCCGGCATTGACCTCAACGAGTACTTTGTCAAGCTCATTTTCTGATATGATAACAAATTTAGCTATGGTAACAATCTAAGGAATAAGAAACCCTGGACCACCAGCCCTAGTAAGGGGACCACAGGAAAGAGAGGGAAGGCTCTGCCCTACTCATTCCCTAACACACCGAGAATCTCCCCTCCTCACAGTTTCCATCCTAGACCCCCTGGAGAAGGAGAAGGTCTTAGGGAGCCATGCCTTATTATGTACCATCAATAAAGTCCACTATACCCAGACAAAAGAAGAGAAAAAAAACTTATGTCCACGCAAAAACCTGCATTTGGATGTTTGCAGCAGCTTTATTTATAATTGTCCTTGGGTAGGCAAAAAGATAAATAAACTGTGGTACAACCAGACAATATATCCAATATTGGAAAATTCACTTTCCAAGCTATGAAAAGACATGTAGGGACACAGCTAGTTTGAATTAATCTGTCATTATGCTTGGGAAAATGCTAGATAGAAGATGATGTATACTATACACTGAAACTTTTGCCCCTCTGGTTAACTAATTGTGCTACATATTGGCTGCTTGAGCACTGATCAGTTTTCTTCATTATTTACTCTAGAAATAATTGACTTTTTTCATTTCAGTTTATGGTTCCTGTATAAAATTAATTTATTTATTAAAGAATACAAATTTTATATGTACAACTTTAGGAATATAGTGATTCTTCCCACTATACCTACCATCCCATCCACACTCCCACCCCACCTCCTCTCTCTCCCCTTCCCAGTACCATTATCTATTAGGATTCATTTTCAATTAACTTTGCACACAGAAGACTAACTCTACACTAAGTAAAATTTCAATAATTTTCACACACACACCCAAATGTTTGAGAACAAGGACCACAGTTAACTCTCATAATACAATTCATTGAGGACAGAGGTCCTGCATGGGGAGTTAGTGCACAGTGACTCCTATTGTTAATTTAACAATTAACACTCTTATGAATGATATCAGTGACCACCTGAGGCTCTTGAGATGAGCTGCCTAGGCTATGGAAGCCTTTTGAATCCACAAACTCTGTCAGTATTTAGACAAGGCCATAAGCAAAGTGAAAGTTCTTTTAAATTCCTATGAGACTTTCTTTTGTCTTTTAAACTATTGTTATCTAAAGATAATAAATCTAGGTTGTATAATCAAAAGAATTGTAGGTGCATGTTACCAAGTGGAAGAAACCAATTTGGAAAAGTTACATACTATATGAGTCCAACAATGTGATACTCTGGGAAAGGCAAAAACATGATGACACTGAAAAGATAAGTGGCTGCAATGGGTTAGGGATCAATGTGTGTTGAGGGGAGATGAACAGTAGCGCTCAGAGGTTTGTTTAGGGAAGGGTAACTACTCTGTAGCATACTATAATGATGGCTGCATGTCACTATCTATTTGTCCAAACCCACAGAATGTACACCGCTGAGAGGGAACCCTGATGTAAACTATGGACTTTGAGTAATAATGATGTGTCAATGTAAGTCTATCAGTTTCAACAAATGTGGGGGATGCTGATAATGGAAAAGGCTATTGTATGCATGGAAGCAGTAGGTATATGGGAATTCTCTGCATTTTTCCCTCAATTATGCATGGAATCTAAAAGGGCTCTAAAAAATAAAATCATCTGAGAATAATTTGATAATAATGAGAGAATTATATAAATATTTATATAGAATGAACTAAAAAGGATTCTGAATCTAATCTTCACTCTGCAATCATTAAAGAACTAGTGATAACGTTTAATGAATACAACAAAAGGAATTATCTGTTAGGTTCTTCTCCATGTCCCAGATCTCATTGTTCCAAGCCTTCTGAAGTAAGAGGAGGGTTTTTGCTACAGAATCTCTTATTAATTAAAGAAAAATAATGGTCTGTCTACACTTGCCACTTTCAAGATCAAAAACTTTACCAATTTACACCTGTGAAAAATTCTACTTTCCTTCAACACACTTTGCAAATGATTAGTGACAGTCTGACTACTTGTTAATAAAAATGGTGGCATGATACCTTTACATCTCTCAAACCCTAATTTGTGAAGTCTGCCTCCTTCCTCCCTTATTCAATGTCTTCTCTGCTAAGCAATATGAGGAGGAGCAGCTCAAGTCTCTTCATAAAAGGAGTTCTTTCTTGCTTGAAGTACCAGATGATAAAGACGCCTCCTTGCACTGTACCATATCACCTCTTTTATAACACCATGAAACTTATTCCTGGTACCTGTTGCTCAGAAGCAGTTCAAGGACAAAACAATTTAATTATCTCATGCTCAATATGTAAATGTTCTGTTGATGGCCTGGGGTTTCCTTGGTTGAAGAATCACGTAAAATATTGCCCAAGACATTTCTTCTCTAATTTTCTACTTTCTTTTCAGAGCTGTTTGGAAAATGCACTCCCTCTGCCCCAAGGCTTCAGGATGATGAGACTGGTCTCCAGTATTTGGATTATGAACAAGTTAATTATCTGCAAGTCATTGCACTTGCCTTCACGAATGTCCATTGGTAATAAGAGCACTGCCTTTTCTCTGTTTATTGGACCATAACATTAGAGTTGTTCAATAACTCATCCTTTCTAGCCACCTCCAAACAAAGGATTCTCTCAGGAAGAAAAATTCCTAAACAATGTATCCCTCAAAAAAAAAAAAAAAAAAAAACCAAGATGATATTATTTGACTTCTGGGAAAGATACCAAGATTGTGTCACGTTAGGAAACACTGCCTTGAGCAGATCTGTTTTCCCAGATTTGTCTCTTCAAGAACTGGGTGAGTGACAATGCGATAGGTAAGGCACATACTCCACCAGCTGTGCCCTTCCTCAAGTTGGCTCATTGTTATCCTCTTAGGGAGGAAGGGTCAGATTATTACAGATCTGACACTTCTTTATGATATCCTTCTTTGGGATCCTTGTATCCCTGGAGGCAGGTGTTCTAGCCTCCAGAAAGCAGAAAACATCTAGAATGAGCAACAAAGATGATCTAGTCCCGGAATGAGCCACTGTGTCACCGTACAGAAAGTTGGTAATGATGATTTGGTAAGCACCACAGTTCTGCAGGTCTCTGAGTCTCTGAGTTCTGGGTCTCTGAGATGGTTACCCCAGGGAGATTTTAAGGTGAACCCAATATCGACTATAGATCAGGTCATTTATTGGAGTTTCAGAACTTCCCGCAGTATCTCATTTATGATTTAATAGGTTCAAGTGATTTTAAGAATCTGTGTCAGGCTGCGGTTATAAGGCACAGATGAATTAAACTTGTTTTGCAGAGGAGTTTTCAAGGAAAGTAGGTTCTGTGCTTAAAAAGATGTCAGTGCTGCAGGTAAACTATAGGTAGATTGACTATTTGTTCTCTTTCTCCATGGACGCTCGAGGTTTGGACTTGCTGCCTAGCTTATTAGGACTTCCCATTTCATGCTGAAAAGTGTACCATTTGGATATTACTCTCCAAAAGGAATAGGTTCACCGGCCTCACACACGGTTAGCCAGGCAAGGCATGTGTTTGTGTAGGAAGAGCCCTAAGTACAGCCCTTAGGCAATACTGGTTACAAAATACAAAAGAGAGACAATTTGAATCCTGTTAACTGGGTCCCAAAATCTGAAGCACTAGGAAATACATGCCAAATGAGACAAAATTTTCTCGATGTACATTTCTCTCCATTTTGTAACATGCACATGTAGCCAGGGAATTGTCACCAAAGGAAAATCTGGAGAGCCATCCATTAGTTACCTCTTCTCTGTAGATAAAGAACCATATACAACTCCAAAGTAAATGGTAAGAATTGGAGACACTGCAGATGTGTATGAAAATTAATTTCATTGCTTGAATATGTAAATCCAAAACTGTCACATCTGTGCTATTTTTAGCCAAATTAATGAAAGAAATGCCATTTGGTGCCAAGTGCAATTCTCCATTTCCCTACATTCTAGAACTTCCATCAGTGTACAGACACATCAAGGTCTTTTAACAGGATTTTTTCTTCTTCTAATTGTTTTCATATCTAAATATGATTGATATCAGCTGAGATTTTATTTCAAAAATATACTTTGAGTCAATATATCATAAAGTTTATAATTGAGACAATTCTGTATTTTACTGGTCATTGCTTTGCTTTTAGTAAATAACAGGTTAGCATTATTCAGGGTTAGAGAAGACTCTAACCCTGATTTCAAAATAAAATACGAATTCCTTCTAAGACTGACTCTGAAAAAAGATTCAGGAAGGGGATGGGACAATGTCCTACAACTAAAAATTAAAATTGGATACAATGATTTTTTTAAAAAAAAGTTTTATTAACTTTAGATTAAACAGACTTCAGGTATTCAATTAAAATGATTTCTGAGGTTTTAAAACCATCATGTTCTGTGATTAATATAGTAAGTGCATGTTTGATTGAAGTATTAAGTAGAAGGGAAATAAATAACAGGGTTTAAATATATATATTCTCATTAGTAATGCAGGGCTGAAGTAAAAAGTCCAGTAAAAATATGGCTTGCTTCTAGGAGATGAATAATATTATTTACGGAACTCTTTTGAACAAGTCAGGGTACTCTCATTTGCATGTGTTGCCTGATTGCTGAATTATGCCCCAGGATTCCAAGTCATTGTTCTCTGAACTTAAGCCTGGAAATATACCTTGTGACTCGACCTCCTTTCTTCTGCTTGTTTTCTCTCTCTCTTTCTGCCATGTAATGTGGACTCAGGTGGGGACATCTGGATGGAGTAGAGATTGCATCTCCATAATGTTAAAGCAATTGCATGAAATGCAAAAAAATAAAAATAAAAAAGACACCTGGTAAACTGATTGGTATCATGTAGGATTTTGTGTGTGTGTGTGTAAAAGAGAGAGAGACTATTTCAAGTGTATTTATTCATATTTCCCAATTGTTTCCAGGAAATTTGTTACATTTAACATCCCTCAAAATTTATGAACCTATTTCATAGCATTTTTTAAATCAAAATTGAGTCATTATCAATTTTTCTTTTTCAAATATTAATAAAACATTTATTACTAGTTTACTATTTTTAATCTACAGTTAATAGATACCTCTGGGAATTGCTAAAATTCTTTTTAAAACTCTTGCCTAATTAGATTTAATCCATCAATCTATTTGAAGTTTTTCTTTGAGACCAAACTCAGTGACTATTTCTAAGACTTATTTTTTAAATCTTTGATTAGTTTTTAACATTCAATAAAGTTCATAGATACAGTTCTAAGAATTTAATGGTATTCACTTTCTCCCTTCTTCCCTCTTTCCAACCCTCCCTTCCTCTTCCTTTCTTTCAGTTTTTGAGAAAAAAAAATTTAAATTTACATTACACTAAAAAAGCTTAATGCTTCACTGAATAAGAAGTTTAACAAGTAAAAAGCAAAAGATTCTAGTTTAGTGGGAACATAGACAGTGGCTATAAAGAGTACTTGAATAGAAAAATGATCATTTCACCCACATATAGTAAATTTTAAAATAGTCACAGATCATTTAAACTATAGTACTATAACATACAAAAGTATGAAACAAAGTTTTGTTTGCAGCAATACTGATACATACAAGCAATTATTTCTTTCTTCCTGCTTGATTTTTCATTTTTCCTTATTAAAAAACTTTAGTTCCCACATATAAGGGACAACATGTGGTATTTGTCTTTCCATGTCTGGTCTATTTCACACAACATAATATCCTTCAGCTGCATTCATTTTGATGCAAATAGCAGAATTTCACTCTTTTTTATAGCTGAATAATATTCTATTGTATGTGTGTGTATGTATACATATATATACCTAAGCATGGAGGAAAGACACAGAGCTTCCTCTGGGCACTTGGTGAGCTGACCTATCCCAGTGGAGTTTCAAAGATGGGCATTGGCTGTAGACTCCGGATCATAGGAGAACATATCTGGACTAAGCAAGGAGCCGTGGATGTAGATGGGGTTGTTTAGAGAAGGAGAACGCACGGAGCAGAGAAAAGGGCCTCACTTGGCACCCAGGGAGATCCACCTCTATGTTCTTCCCAGGTCAGCTCCATATGCCAAGTTCATAACTTTGGAGAAATAACCACCCCTAAGCTTATCTGTAGGTCCCTTTTCGATCTATTGTCTCCAGGCCATAAATTCAAACTCCTAGAAGAAGCCTCTGCTTTTGCAATGCTACTGTTTTTGTTACACACACACACACACACACACACACACACAAACACAGATGCATATATAAATCCATTTACAGGATTAATTGTGCATCTTGAAAAGATATAAATAAAACTTTGGGGGATATCATTTCATTGCAACAATAGCACACATCAGCTTGAGTATTAGAGTCTCATTCTTAAAATCTGCTTTGCTCCATTCTCATGAGGAATTTTTGTTTCTTTACCTTGCTAAGAGTTCAAGATCATGCTTATCCTTTTCCCTCCACCAAGCTTCTCTGTCTCTTCTCTCTCACTGCTCTCAGGAACAAAACACAAGTTTCTTTTAATCTCTCATGCAACGTATGTTAAGGATCTTTTCCAAAACTTGTGCTATTGTTGAAATTATTGTCAAGAGAGTCTCACCTTCTACCCCAAATGGTTAAATAAGTCATTTTCCCCAAAAACTTTCCTAAGAAGAGAAAGTATGGCAGTAGCTAACATGACAAAATTTTCACTCTCCTATACACATGTTATCTGGCTGGATTACCACTTTAAGTCATTTTCATCCACTGATACTTAAATCAGTTAATCAGATTAAAAGTTGAAAGGAGAAAGAACCAAGGAAACACAAAACAAAGAAAACATGTTTTGTTGGGAGAGAAGGCCAAAGAGAAAGCACAGAGGGGAAGTTTTTGGGAGATAGGGACGTGAAGCCGATACAATCCAACAAGAAGATGAAGCAAGGTGGATGGGTGGAGAGGAAAAATGCAAAACTCGATACTGAGGATGGGAGAGCTTAGAGAGGGCATATATCTGTTTTGCCTGGGGCAGGACTTCATTTCAGGTGTAGCGTGAATATGTAGTTGCATCCTAGGGAGCACATATTTAAGAAGAGGAGAAGGGAAATCCTGCTTTGATTTGGAGACGAATGCGAGGAAATCTGTGGCTGCCCCTGCACGTGTCCCAGCTGTTCTGGGAGCCTGTTCTGGTTCTGCCCTGCCTGGGTGTGGGGTGCACATGATGAAGGCTAGAATGTAACTGATTCCTGAGGCTGTAAATGGTACGACTCCAATGATGCACCAATTATGGTGCCAGGAGCTGAGCGAGAGGGCAGAGGCAATTTTTTGTTGTTATTTTCTGAAGCCTGCTTTGGAATTTTCCCATCTTTCTCTCTATATATAACAACAGACATTAGCATTTTCATATGTCTTGAAAGTTAAAGCAAGATGTGGGAAATTCAATTGCTGAAGAACAGAGTTCTCTAATTGCGCTCTTCAGAGATTTCCAGTACTTTTGGAAAATGTGCATTGACAAAGAATTTAATTTAATTGTTGGTGGTATTTTGTTTCCAGGGAGGGCCTGATTTCCAATCCACTGGGATGCCCTTCCTGGCTTCAAAGGGTACAGAGAGTAGAGCAAAGATATTGAAGGCTAGAGTCAAATATGATTCGTGATTTTTTTTTTATCATCTTCCCCAAGTCTGTGTCATCACTGCAGAGAGCAAGTTGCTTCTGGGCAACTGATACTTCAAGAATTGCTCAAAAGAGTGACACTTGGGTCTCAAATGTTGACCGCAAGAGGAATTTCATGGCTAAACATGGTGTCTGATGAGATCTCATCTATTTTCTGAGACAGTATTTTTTAAAGAATCTTTCTCATTTTTATTTTTGATAATTTAATTAAAATTATAACATGTAAATGTGAATTATACATATTTATGTCATGCTTCAATGTGGAATGCATTGTACAGGGTCCAATCAGAGTAATTAGAGCTCTCCTATTTTTGAAACAGCATTGCCTTGTACAAATATTTCAAATTTGAAGCCTTTCCCTTCCATTCTTCTATTACCAAACTATACATACTAGGTAGCAGCTTGGCTAAGAACAAAAATCATAAGGTTATGTAAAGGCTAATGTCTTCTCTATTATCATCAAGCAAGATTTGGAAAAGCCTTTGTTTTCCCAACATTGAATGGCTTTGCTTTCAAGCCAAAGACTCCCACAGCCAGCAATGCCTTCCAGGTGGCCCAGCAGACCATGTTCCATTCAGGTCTTGCTGACTCACGAGTCCCAAACTCAAGAAAAGGAATGCAGGAAAATGCCTTCAGGGGCAGCCAGACCTTTGGTAATGAAACCATGGCAATAACTAAATGACTAGGAAACCAAAAGCCCATTTACTTTCACGAAACTTTTCCCAGACATTTATCAGAGAATCTGGTATGAGGGTAGGAATGAATCAAAGAAATAAGGAATGCTATGCCCAGACCAGACTCCTATCTGGGGTCCACCAGAGCTCAGAAGCCTGATGCATTCAAATTGGCCATTGACTAAGATGTCAGCAGGGCTTCAGTTTATGGAGCACTTGGCATGATGCTAGATGGAAATCAATACCTGCAATCTGAAATTTGTATTTGGTGTGTTGTCAGTTGAAGTTTGATGTCTGTTTCTCTTTCTTGAACTCATTTTCTTTCCGCAATCAGCATGATGAAAAAGAAAATACTGCTTATAAATGAAGTCAGCATATAGTGCTTGCTGAGCCAGAGGAAGTTGGCAGCTGCAGAAATTCTGTTTTCACTTTACATTAAGTGGCATTAATTACACTGCTATGTAACTTAGTATAACCACACAGTCTCAGAGCAGGGTTCTGCTCTCATCCCAGGGGTCTGGGAGGATGAGCTCGTGGCTGTGGGGTGGAGAGGCCAGACCCGGTTGGCTATCGCTGCGTAAGGGCTGTAACACTTAGCCCAGAGTCTCATTCTAGGCCTGTGGTTGTCAGGTTCCTCTCTTGGACAAGAAGTGAATCATGCCTGGCAGCCAACAGACAACTTGACTACCACATGAGCCAAAAGCCATTTCCCTTCTAGCCCCAAAAGTGAGGTATATGAAGCACTTCTAAGTCAAAACCTTTTACTGCAGGCCTTAGGGCTGGCTTTGAAAATGAGGTCACTACCAAGTTCAGATTTTCAGATTTTCCCATTTAGTCTTGAAGTGTTACAGGCACTTCAATGCAATGTCAAACAAGAATGGCCTGTTCATGGTTCCACTTGTGAATGAGGTGATACAGCCTCTAGTAACTGCCCTCCAGGTAGTAGGAATTTCTAGCACATCCAAGGGCAATGCCTTTGCCTGCTAATGCTGACACTGTGGCAAGGGAGAAAGAACAGTATTCTGGTTTCCTTTCTACCATTAACCAGCTATGAGTCCTTGGGTTAGGTAGACTGCTAAGAGTTTGGCCTTTCCCCAGGTTATCTATGAAGTGGATATAACAGTTCAGCTGATGAAAAGGGCCTAGCTTGTAGGACTATTAAGTTATTCCCAGATCAAAGATCCATGGTTCAAGTGTGTTTTTGTGTATTCCTGAGGGCAAAGACCTTGATTTTATTTCAGGAACCTCAATACTTGGTACATGTAGAGACTCATTCATGCTGAATTAAATAAATAATTAAGTAAGTATAATTATATTGTTCAAGAAAATCTTTCTTTCACATACTCACAGTGTAGCTATATTATTAATATTTTTTTAAAGAATGCAATTCAGACAGTTCTGCATTCCAAGGGGCCCAGCAAGTTTTAGGAGCAGTGAGAAAAAGGACAAGTGGGGACACTCCTACCTTTCGTAGGGTTTGGTAGATGGGAATGTAGGTAGCTATGCAATCACTCCCAGAAAAGCAAGGTTGTCCTGTTTGTGCAGATTAGCAAAGACTTTAAGCCATCTGAAATGCTTATTTTGTAGGTGTGAACCTGACTTCTCCTTCTTCAAACCTCTTAAATCAGTAATGACCCTATAATATCAGATAAAAGATACATTTCCTCATTCCCAGACCAAGGAAAATTTATATATGATTTAGGCACAAAACCATCAGGGGCAGATGCAGTGTTGGGAGGTGCTTGGAGCTGTGGTCTGTGGTGGGAATAGGGGTTTGACTATCACCTGTGGAGTCACATGGCTTCCAGAGAAGTTCAAGGAACTAGGGTCTTTCCTGGGAAAATGAGGGTTAAGATAGCAAAGTATATCTCACTCTGCTAGTGACAGAAGCTCAGCTATTTCAGAGGTCCCTTGGGGGACCTTATTTATGAACTTCCTGCTCAACCATATTTGATATCACTTGCTTCCTATGCTAATAGTCATATCTCACAGGTCAGGACTGGTATAGACAGAGGTACTGCAAACATTGTGCAGCTTGATACCATGGCACTCAGTCTAGAGGGTGGTTGGGGACTGATTTCCCACTATCTCCCACCTAATGTAATCTCCACTCACAAAGTCATGGGCCCCCATGCTGGTAATGTGGTTCCCTAGCGCCAGGCTACTTGACTTGGAGCTGTAACTTCCTAGAGGTAGAGTTTCCTGTTCTCATCTGGCAGGGCAAGGGTTATATACTGATTATTCTCCATTTTCTCTTCCCCAGATACATTCATTGTTTTTCTGTGATCTGCATTGTGCACAGATGGTATCGTCTATACACCTGAGGCTGCCTTATCTTCTGGCTCCTAGTTGGGTTCAGCCAAGTAGAATTTCTAAGAGGACAACAGAAGGGGGGAGAAAAAAAGAGGCCAGGCTGTTATTTCTTCTCTCTCCCGGCTGCTCTGCCCTCTGCCCCATTTTGGCTCCGACAGTGGCTGTGGCCCCACTAGACAGCCCACCCACCCTCCATAGCTCTCCCTGGGTTCAGGCAAGGCTGTTCCCTCCCTTGTTCTTTCCAGCTCAGTAGTGATGATGGCCTTCACTGTCACTAGTCCCTAGATGCCTTGTCATGTTTTGGGGGTCCCCTTTTCCCTGGTCATGCCTCTGTAAATGATTCACTTGTTTCCAGTTAGACCCTTTCAGCTCTGCCATCACTTTCTGGTTGGGACGCTGGCAGACCAGCAGAGGTCAACCATACAGACTAGCAGAGAGCCTGCTAGTGGAGCAGATATTGCCTTGTCACTTAGGGATCCTTGAGATTTCAGGACTGGCTCACTGATAAAATCACGAGTGTTTATTAGATTTTGATTTTACCATTCACTTCAGGCTCCAGGCTGAGTGGCTCATCGCTCTCCTAATATTCCTTTTTGTGTGCTATTCCTCCACTGAAACTACTTTGATCTGTTTGTGGAGATGGTGGATGGTAAAGACTAAGATGTGCTTTGAAGTCAGACAGATAGAGACGATGTACTGACTGCTAGTTATTACCTGGGGAATTTAATTATGGGCTTCAAATCCCCATTCTTTTTGCAATAGAAAAATACAACTACACCCTTTCTATGACCTCATGTAGGTAGCATGAACTTCCTCACCCCCTAACTTTGGGCCGGCTAGGTGACTCACTTTGACTAATGGCATATCAGCATAAGTGACATGGGAGACACTCGACGTGTGCTGGCATAGTTCAGGTTGCTCATTTGTACTTTCATGCTGTACCACAAGAAAAACACACCCTAGTTAATTGTGATTCCTTCAGCCTCAACCCCAGAAGGAGTCCCGTGGGTCAGACCACATGCTCCATGCAGTTGCTGCTCTAAGGAGGATACGACAGGATAAGCAGCTGAAGCCCAGGGACCACAGCCTGGAGTCCAGCCCAGACAAGTTACACACCCATGAGCATGAAAACACATGCTCATTATTTGTGCCACTGAGTTTGGTGCGGTTTGTTAGGCAGCATTACTGTGGCATTAACTGATGAATACATTACCTATGTAAACCAGAAAAAAAATATTTAACTTCTCAAAGCTTCAGTTCCCTTCTCTGTAAAATGGTAGTAATTATAATAATACTTGTTTTATGAGGTTTGTGTGTATGTATGTGTGAAAATAAATAAGTTATATAGTGGTCTGCATACTGCCTGGCACAAAATTAGTGCTCAATACACAGTGGTGCTTTTGCTTAGCTCACTGCCATTGGAAATCCTGCGCAGCCTTCAGTGTTTACCCAGCTTTCTCCTCATGCATGACATATTTGATAAGTGCTTCAGCTCCACACTGCTGGCCTTTCTCTGAGCTCCAAGCTGTCTGTATTACTAATCTGGCCTCAGATCTTTTCGTTCATTCTTCTTAAATATCCACTAAGCACAAGGTACATAGTCTAGATATTTTTCCTTCTATCAGTGAGGATGTGGGGATAGAGAATAAGAGCTGTTGAATATACATCACTTGTCAAACACTGTTAGGAACATTCAGTGTCATAAGCATCATAATCCTATGAAATAAATACCATTCTTCCAATAAGATATCTAAGTACTTTGGCCAATAAATGGTAGTGCCAGTGTTCAAACTTGTGTCTTCTTGGCTGATAAGCACCACAAGTCTGTGAGTCTATTGGAAGGGTAACATACAACCAGATGTACATAATCAAGGCAGTTATGTGTGCCCTATCATTAGGAAAACTGTGTTCTACAGGCGTGCAGAAAAGATGACCATGGCTTCCTGACAGGTGTTTATCTAATACCATTAAAACATAGTTTCTAGACCCTGGGATAAGAAGAGGAGCATAACTAATCCTGGTTTGGTGGAATCAGTTTCTAATAACTGAGCCAGACTATGAAATGATAATTTAACATAATCTGGAAAATACTGAAGCTCTAAGTCTTAGATTTTGAGAAAAAGTCCTGGAGGGAAGAGGATTAGGGCTGTTTATTGAAATATGATTCAAGTTTGTTGATTGGAGAAATAAGAGGAGGTCTTACAGGCAAAGATGGCAACATGAGCAGAATCTCTGCCTACACAGTCCTGCGATTGGCCATCTAAGCACACAGACTTGTCATGTTGTTACTGCCAGTAACACGAGGACAGAGCTCTCTGTTTCTTATCCAACCCCATTTAATACAGTCCTGAGAACACAGGGGGAACTCAAATCTTCACTCTGTGTCTCTGATAGCAAGGTCACTGCCAAGTTGCTGCCCTGTCACCAGTGGTGTTGAAGCACAGCGTTAAAGACAGGCAATAGTTTAAGTAACAGATCTCATCATTGCTGTAATTGGAAACCGAGTCCAGGCTGGCTCTTGTTCCCATAATGTTAAGTCACATTTCTCAAGATACAGTAGTGTCGGAGGTTCCCCCATCACTAACTTCAACACATTCGAGAGACAATTTCACCACAGCATTTGAAGGACACGAAAATACTCCTCTAACTTCAACAGAGGCAAACCAGAAACACGTGGAAAACATCTTGTCCAGATGGCTTATGTATGAATTTTCTCTGTCCTTCCACAAATGTATTCAAAGTCATCATAGCTTTCATTCATTTGGGATATTACATAACTTCAGTTATCTACAGAGCAGAAATTATCTTTGAATTTACTCAAAATCTTCTTTGACTTTAGGGAGACTTTCATTTCATAATTTTGTATTTTTTGTTGTCTTATAAATAACTGGAAATGTCACATGAGAAGTAAATCACTGGCTGGTGCCACGGCTCAATAGGTTAATCCTCTACCTGCGGCGCCGGCACACCAGGTTCTAGTCCTGGTCTGGGCAACGGATTCTGACCCGGTTGCCCCCTTCCAGGCCAGCTCTCTGCTGTGGCCTGGGAGTGCAGTGGAGGATGGCCCAAGTGCTTGGGTCCTGCACCCCATGGGAGACCAGGAAAAGCACCTGGCTCCTGGCTCCTGCCTTCGGATCAGCACGGTGCACCGGCCGCAGCATGCCAGCACAGCGGCCATTGAGGGGTGAACTAACGGTAAAGGAAGACCTTTCTCTCTGTCTCTGTCTCTCTCTCTCTCACTGTCCACTCTGCCTGTCAAAAAAAAAAAAAAAAAAAAGAAGTGAATCACTAAGTTATTTCCTACCAATTAAAACTAAAGTCACTATCAGGTGTGACAATTAAATCTGCCTTTAAGTGACATTTTCAGAATGGCTTATATCATATATGAAACTATTTTAAAATATGAGCTAGGACATTGTAAAAACCTCTTACATGTGATTTGCTTCTGATGTTCAGTTCTGCAATCGAAGCTACTTTCTAATGGTGTTTATCCTTTAACTAAAGTAGCAAGTGTCTCATTGAAGTGGCCATAGGTGGCTAATCCTCTATAAAAGTGCTTGGATGTATTCCTTGTAAATGCTAATTATGAAGTAGAAAATGTTATAGTGGTGTTTCTTAGGAAATCAATACTTTATTATGCAATAATTGCATCTGCAAGTTTAATGTTCTCAACGAGCGCCCCAGCAGAATGAAAGAGGTCACTGGGTGGGAAGCAGCAAATGGTCCTTGCCTGACCTGGAAAACCTTCTAGAATTTGAGGGCTAGGAGAGTGCTGAGATGTCATTAAAATATTTTCACAAGTACAACATTTATTATGGAAACTAAATCACAAGAACATCTGTCTGGTTGACACTTTGGCCTTAAGTTGGATCTCAACCTGGTAACAGTTATAATTGAAACTGTGTCTTCATTTTCTCCTAAGATCTTTCATTTTCCCTTTGCTTCATGGAACAATTTATTTCTCAAATCTACAGCAGTTAACTTTTGTTTTCCTAAACCTCTCTTGGCAAAAATCCCAGCTCTTCTTACTTTCTACGGAGGAGTTATGGAAGGGAGGAAGGAACAGAAGAAACCCTTACAGAGACTGAAGGAAACTAACAAAATCACTCTTCCAAGAATTTCTGGGTCACTGTCTAATTGATAGGCCTATTGGCAGGCCTCAGATTTAAGCCTCTTCTGACTTCACAGACATTTCTTATTCTGCACTCGGCCATGTGTGAAGACTTGAGGCACTGAACACGAACCACTCCCCTCCCCCCGCCCCTCCTCGCCAAAAGACCCAGCCAGCTCTACTGGAAGCACTCGGGCTGGGGAACTGTACCATAGCAAAATACACCAAACAGTTGTTTTCCCATTATTATTCTCAGCCTGGCATTTATTATGATTTTTTATTGCACACTTTTAAAGGCAATGGTCCATTTTACTTAGATCATTAATTTGCAAAAATCATGAGATATGAGCAGAGATGGTGTTTTTATGGGCCATGCTACACCTCTACAGGACCCCAAAGGAAATGAGGTGTGGGTCTCAGCATATTACAAAGAAGCGGCCTTGGGACCATGAGCCCCATATTCTTCCACAAATAGAAAAGACCAGAGTACTTTCAAAGGAATAATACAGCTGAATGAATTGAGAGATGCATGAATAATTGATAGTATGAATAAATGAATGGACAAATAATAGAGTAGAACTCTGAGTGACCAGCAGTGAGGTGTGGCAGAAACAGCCCTGATGTTGACTCCGGAGATCTTGGGTCTACTTATGCCCTGTCACTTACTAGCTGTACAAACGCCGTCATTGAACCGCTCTGAATGTACTTCACCTCTGCTTTGATAAAATAGCAATAACGATAATACCTATTCCGTAAGACTAGCAGGCAGCAGAGCCCTGCGGCATCAAGTCATGGACTGCAGAGACAAAGTGCCTAGATTTAAATCGAACTTCCCTCCTTGTCTGCTCTGTGACCTTAGGCACCTTCTCATCACTACGTTTGTGTTTCTCATCTTCTAATGAGACTTACAGTTCTCAACTCCTAAGGATGGAAGTGAGGATTAAATAAATGAATGCATGCAAAATATTTAGCAGAATACCTGGTACACAGTTGGCTAGTTACATTACAATCATGTTACTACTGTTCTGTTATATATAATAATGCTACAGAGGAACATTATAATGTATTTTATATTGTAAGGTTAGCCATTATTTCTACTGCTAGGATTATATAAATTATATTTCTTAAAGTCAAGGGAGTCTAGCCTAGCCAATTTAAGTAGAAAGGGAAATTAAAGCTTAGTAAGAAGATCACAGACTTCAGAATAATCAAAGACCTAGGCTCATTTGTGATCAGCAAGAACCACAACAGCCAGGAAGGACACTTAGGACTGTGACAGCAAAGCATCTCTGTCCACCTCTAGGTGCTGACCACCTCTGCGATTGGCTCCCTGAGTTTTGCTGCTGCTGCCTCAGAAGAGCCAATTTCCCTTTTCCCAGCTGCTTCCTCTCATTTCTCTAAATCATAAGTGGGTTGGGTCTAATCGGCACAGCCATGGCTATGTGCCCATATCTTAAATGCAAGCTGTTAGCTTTCTAGCTCCCCCACATAGTGGGGGTGGTGATGGTAGAAAAGAACAAACTAAAAAAAAGTTGGAGTAGGTGTTGATTGATCTAACCAACCATGTCTGCTGTAAGAATTATTAAATAAAATACATATCTGGAAGCCACTTATTGATCTAAGGTAAAAGTAGAAAACCTTTGGCTTCTTTCTCTGAAATTAATACAGTGTTTCTGAAAGTTAGCTAGTAATCACACTTATAACACTATTGTGTTTTTATCAAAGACAGGCAAGATGAAGTGACCTATACACAGTTCCCAGCTGTGACTTGGGGAGAAGGGTGGTTCCTCCTACACCATCATATTTGTCCTAAGATTAATGGGAATAGACTTTCCTGGATCGTGATCCCTGAGAGGAAGAGATGTGCACCTGTATGATCCAAAGAACGGAAGCTGAAGTTTCCTCCTGAAGTTCACCCTGGCAACTCAAATGTAATTCTAAGCACAATGATCTATGAAATACTGGCAGCTTGAGGTCATGAGGATTCAGCAAGACTGGAGAGTATCAATGATGATTCGTACAATTGACCATACTTCAAATGCATATTAAAATGGCAATTATAAACAAGGCATGTTTCAGAAATTATCCAAATATGGATAAATTTAGAGTCTAGAAATCTGGTTTTTAGTTCTCCTCTGCTACTACTTCTGCTTAGGTGAACTTCTAAGATATTTCAGCTCTCTAGCTAGACCTCAGTTCCTCATGTAAACTGTAACCTTTCAAATATTAAACTTCTACTTTTATATTCATTAATACTTTATATACACAGATATTTCTTATCAACAAACTTAATGATTCTTTTATAAGTTGGGCTGTCATAAGTCTGGTACCAATGAATGTGAAAAACAAAATGCTACAGTCATTCATAAAAATGTACTGATTTTTATCAATGCAAAAGAACAGGCAAACTCAATCATATTCACTGTTAGTGAATTTATTTTCAGTCAGTAAATTCAGTTCACTTGGTGAAATTTATTTTTGTGCTTCCAGAAATTACTGTTGCTAGTTTTCCTGTAATCAAGCCACACAACTGGCTACCTAAACCTGGAAATTGCATCTTCTTTGTTTGCTGCTTAATATTGACTAAACTTAAGAAATCATATACTTAGACATCAATTAAATGATAACTTTCCAAAATTCTTGCTTTAGAGACAGTCAATAATATATGAAGCTTAAGTCTAACCATGTGCCTTAAACTTAGAAGCTAAACAGGACTGGTTTTGCCAATAAAAAGTAAACCTAGGGGCAGCATTGTGGCATAGCGGGTTAAGTCACTGCCTGCTATACCAGCATACTATATCAGAGTGCTTGTTTGAATCCCAGCTGCTCCATTTCCAATGAAGCTCCCTGCTAATGCACCTGGGAAGGCAGCAGACTATGGCTCAAGTGCTTGGGCCCCTGCCACTGACAATGGAAACAAGGATGGCATTCTTAACTCCTGGCTTGTGACCAAATGGGGAGTGAACCAGAGGGTGGAAGATCTTTCTCTTCCTCTGTCTCTCTTTGTCATTTGCCTTTAAAAAAAAAAAACAAAATAAATCTTTTTTAAAAAAGAAAAATAGGAGCCAGTGCTGTGGTGTAGTGGGATGGGCCTCTGCCTGCGGTACTGGAATCCCATTTGGGTGCTAGTTCGTGTCCTAGCTGCTCCTCTTCCAATCCAGCTCTCTGATGTGGCCTGGGAAGGCAGTGGAAGATGGCCCAAGTCTTTGGGCCCCTGCACCCATGTGAGAGACCCAGAAGAAGCTCCTGGCTTCTGGCTTTGGATTGGCTCAGCTCTGGCCAGTGTGGCCATCTGGGGAGTGAACCAGCAGATGGAAGACAGTTCTGTCTGGGGCTCTGTCTCTCAAATAAATAAATAAAATCTTAAAAAAAGAAAAAACTTAATCCAAGTTTGTCATTGTCTCAGATTTTACTGAAGTAGTCACATCAGAGCAATAAAGTAATAGTTTAGACTAAATTATTGTAGAGAGATTCCAAGATGGCTGAATAGGGGAAAAGACCTGCTGCTCTAGATGAGAGGACAGTAGCAGAAAAAAAAGCAGAGAACATGCATTCCCAGGAGAGAGTTGGAGAGAAACTTACAGTGGAAATTCTACAGAAGGAAGAGGGATGCTGTGGAGCAGCGTGGAATGAGCAGACACCTGGACACCACACATGACCCTGCAGCCGAGAGCTGGAGGATACACCAGCTTTGGATAGCCAGTGACAGCAGACTGTGGCAACCTATGCCACTGGTGATGTTGCCAGCGGGGTGAGCCTTGCAGACTACACTGTCTTTGGGTACAGCCTGGAGCCCTAATGAGGATGGGGTACCCATCTAATCCAGTGAAAGAAAAGCCCACTTTTTTCAACCCATCCCCCCAAAGCCTGGCAATTGGCAGGGAGAAGGCACCATTTTGACACCAGTAGCAGCTGCAGCGGCTCTTGTGCACACATGTGATCAAGGGTTTACCAGATAGGAAAATCCACCTTCTCCACTGAATTTGAGTGGCTGGGAGGGCTGACAGGTGGCTGGACACCCAAGTAGAACTGTGAGGTGCCTCCATCCCTCTCAACATAGCATACACTCCAGGGCTCAACTGTGAAGGCAAAGCACACACAGGCAACTGGCTCTGGGGACATCTCTGCTCTCCTTGTGGACAGGACAGGCTAGGGAGCAGAGTAGATTCTCCACATCCCATGACTCTGGGAGCCCTGCGTGCTGTGACCGTGGGAACTCTGTGCCAGGGTGCAGCTGGGACTCAGGGCAATCAATGTGAGTGGCTCCGAGCTCCCTGGGTAGGTCATTGCAGAGGGATCTGAGCTTACACTGAGGACTGCACGGATCCTTGTGTGGTTCATGCAGCAGTGCGGGTGAGTGCTGCATCCCCTGTGGGCTAACTCTGGGCACTGATCACCTAGGAAGAGAGGAGGTGAGGGTATGATTACGCCAACAGAGGTGATCATACACTATCTCCTGCTGACAACAGAGATCTAACACCCCAACCTTGGATAATTGCCCCCCTCCTCTCACCCCCGGAGCACTAACCAGAGCTCCCTGGCCACACTTACCACACAGACTCTCCTATTAAATCAAAATATCTAGGAACGGGGCCATGGGATCTCCCTTTTCAGGAATTCTCCCAGTTGATTCACAAGCAGCAACACAGAGAACTCCTAAGTCACTGGTTCTCAGTGTGGGCTCCACACAGCAACATCAGCAGAATCACCTGTTAGAAATGCCTCACTCCAAATCGGGATCTGTGAAGAATCTAGGCTGTGACAAGCCCTCCAGAAACCTAATGCACACCATGACTGGAGAACCACTGTTTTGCATTAAAGAAGTGACAGTGTAGTGATTAAGATGGCAGACTCTGAAGCCCAATAATTTAATTCAAATCCCACCTGTGCCATTTCCTGGCTGTGTGATCTTGGACAATGGCTTAATGCCCTGGGCCTTGGTTTATATTTATGAAGGGGTGATGACAGTAGTTTTCCCCTCCTAGGGTTATTATAAGGAATGAATGTGTTCCAATTAGTACTGAATATAATAACAGCATCTTAAAGAGAGTGAGAGCTTAAAGAAAAATGAAGGGCTCTTGCTGAGGATTAGAGCTGGGAGTGAAATAAAGAAGAGTAAAGAAGAGACTCAGGCACATGCAATCCTAGACTTGCAGCACCAAGAAAATAAAATCCTTGGGGAGAATTAGAATGAGCGCTTCAATCCAGGCAACTAGGCAGACAGTCTTGCTTGCCTCAGTTAATGACCTCAGGAGAGAAGGCACAGAACAAACTGAACAAGCCCTGCACCAGGTGTCAGATGCATGCCTTGTCTTAGGAGCCTCCCCAGTGAGCCGAGAGGAGCACTGAACTGTGTTAGCTGTGTGGCCTCAGGCAAGCCACTGAACCCCTCTGGGTCTCAGTTCCCTCACTCCAATGATTAAGATAATAACGACTCAACTTCCTCCATGGGATTGTTGTGGGATTCAAGTACAGCTATTAGGTGTCATTATAGTTTTAAAAAGGCAGAAGACTTTACACAGGTGTTCCGGATTATTACCTTATTATCCTCTCCCAGTCTAAGCATCTTTTGACATTGCACATTAACATTTTCCAGTCTGGAGCATGGAGGTAGTTCAGCATGAGAGGATGAAGAGGAGTGGCCCGGCCTTCCAGAATTTCACACTGAAGAGTCTGTTGCCTCCCAGTCCTGGAGCTGCAGAACACAGCCCTGAGCATGGCAGGGGCCGGGTTGAGCGAAGGTGTTTACCTGGTGTAGCTCTTCTTCCCAGGATGTGGAATGAATGTATAGAACACTCAGGATACATTTTCAGAATCTTTCTGAACCAGGTTGATTGTAATCCCGGACCTCCTTAATGCCTTAAGCATTAATTTAGGAGTCTTAAAAGGGTGTAAAAGCTTAGGGACTCGTCTGACCCAGGACCCTGTGACTTTTCTGGGTCAGAGTAGGCAGAGCACAGCTAGAGGATACCAAGGACTGTCTTCATAAACATGCTTGCAAGCCTTCTTGCTGTCCACGGCCTTTGAAGCCAAGGAGTTTCCTCCAGCCCTGTTATCCTCTCTCTCCTTTCAGAAAAAAACTGCAGACATCTATCATCCTTCCTGTTTGGCCTTAACACAGGCCTTCAAGCTATTCCTGGTCACCCTACAATTGTGTTTCACCTGCACTCAACCATAGACTGATCTTTCCGCTCAGATGACTCCATGCTCGGGAGTGCTTCGTAATAGCCACTCATCACAGGGACACAGCTGGCTCTTCGCTGCTGACTCCAGGAGTTCAGAAGAGAGAAGCACCTGCTGGCACTTTGTTCCATCACTACTTGAGGTCCTTGCCTGTTTGGCCTACACACTCTTTTTGGGGATTCAGAGTCAGCCATCTGTCAAGAAGTAAGGAAAATACAAAGCATAATAACAGATGGGGCTGCTGTCCTCTCACTGTCTATACCCAAGTTATAAGATCTTTCTTAGCCGGCACTGTGGCTCACTTGGCTAATCCTCCACTGCGGCGCCGGCACTCAGGATTCTAGTCCCGGTTGGGGTGCTGGATTCTGTCCCGGTTGCTCCTCTTCCAGTCCAACTCTCTGCTGTGGCCCAGGAAGGCAGTGGAGGATAGCCCAGGTGCTTGGACCCTGTACCCGCATGGTAGACCAGGAGAAGCACCTGGCTCCTGGCTTCGGATCAGCACAGAGCGCTGGCCACAGCACATTGGCCATAGCGGCCATTTGGGGAGTGAATCAATGAAGGAAGACTTTTCTCTCTGTCTCTCTCTCTCTCTCACTGTCTAACTCTGCCTGTCAAAAAATAAAAATAAAAATAAAAAAAAGATCTTTCTTGCAGTATAAAGTTGCCAGATAAAACAGAGGACACTCAGTTTTGAAATTTGAATTACAGGTCAGTTACTCACAATTGTTATGTATAAGTATGTTCCATACAATAATACAAATGATATTTGGCATATACTTACACTTTAAAAATGTGCTGTTGATCCGACATTGAGATTTCACTAGGCCCTCTGCATTTTTTTATGTACTAAATCTGGCAACCTTAACCACCAGCAGATACACACCCAACCCCAAACACACTGGACGATGTGACCAGCACAGAGAAGAGGAATCCGACCCACAAAGGGGAGCACCACCACGGCCATCCCTGCTTCTGCACTCTTGCACTTGCTGTATTTGTTCCCTTTCCCTTCCTACTTATCCACCTCCTCACCATTCTTCACTCCCTAGTTCCTATCCTAGCATCCTTAACCAGTGGAAGCTGGGCTCTCTGACTTCCTGTGGGGACAGATGCCTAGCTGCAACTTTCTTCAATGATACTGTGTGTACATGTTTTCAACTTTTAGTTCTCAAAGACAGGGACTCTTCCATCTTCTTTTGCTTCCTTCTGTACACCACACACATCCATTCCACAGCACAGAGGGTAAGAACATTGTAAGAGGTAAATCATAAATTGAGGAGTATATAAAAGCTCATCTATCTCAATCAGCAAGTTTGTTAGTAGGGAGATAGATGATTGAGAACTAGAAGCTAAGGGGATTTGTCCAGGAACATAGCTTACAATCATAGGGCACAGCACTACCATTCCAATGTCCTATATTCACTCCAGAACTGTTAGTAGTGCCTTGCACAATACCCAGCAAATACAGTTATTCTCAGTAAATATTTAAGTAAACCAATAAACAAATAAACGATAAACTAATGAAGTCAATGCCTATGGCTTGACTTTCCAGTTGTATGGTTGCTCTGTCCTGAGGGAGCTCCCAGGCCCCTGCAATGGTAAATGTAAGCAATGCAATCCAGCCATCCTTCCAGAAAGGATGTTCCCTGAGCATGGGGAATGTGTAGCAAGAATGCCACTTGCCTTCCACAGGGCAAGACTGGCTATGTCTGGCCTGAGTCAAGCAATAATAAAAAGCAGCCTCCTCACTGGGCCAAAGGCTAATCTCAATTGATGCATGTTTAACTAAAAGAACTCAAAGGAAAAAATATTTTAGCTGGCCTTGTGATCTTTAACAAGGTAATAACTGCTCCAAACTTTGTGCTTTTTTTTCTTTAAAAGCCATGAAAAAACAGTTACCAGGAAAATAAATATTATTGCACAGTACCAGCTACTTTCTCCAAGTAGATACTCAGCAATGGCTGTTTGCTTTTCTGCATTTCTCAAAGGCTATCCTGGCTTCTTAGCCAGCAGTCTTTTTGAAGAGGCATGCCTTCTCTGTTTTACTAGTTTGGTGCTTCTCAAAGCATGGTCTTCAGGTCAACAGCAACAGCTGGCAGCAGCTTGTTCAAAATACAAATTCTTGGGCACACTCCAGACCTACCCAAGGAGGTATTCTGGAGGTAGACTCAGAAATCTGTGTTTTACAAGCCAGTGATGCATCCTCAGATTTGAGAAACACTGTGTTGGGCTGAGGGTTCCAAAACCATGGTCCATGTACTATATGCATAAAAAAATACTCCTGGGTCTTATTAAAATTCCACGTTCCTAGGCCCTATCTCAGGCTTGCTATGTTGAAATCTCTTCTGGGGAGCACACAGGCTCTCCTGTTATCAACATGTCACCCCAAAGACTCTGATTCCCTCTTAGGTTCAGAACTACTTGATGAATGCACATCAAAACAGCAAGTGACAGCACTGTAGCATTTGTGGAGGCCAGATTAGATTTCTATTTTATTTTCTTTTTGACCACAAAGGACTGGTAGACTGTATAGCTGTGCAAGCAATGTCAGTGGGCTCCTCTCATGACTGTGTGCCTACCCTGTCACCTTAGGATAAACAGGTTTAATAATGGTCAATAGGAATAGACTACTCTGTCTGCCAGGCATATCTCAGACACATTCACCTTGCTCCAAGTAGCAGGACCTTGTTCTGACAGATTATTAGTTTGTAAAAAGTCTGCTCACACACATATATGCACTAGGTCTAAAGCTCATTCTAAAAACACCCTTCGTTTTTAAGTCCTCATCCTATCTGATGAGAGATGGTCAAGAGAAGTCATAAGTCAGTGTTAATTTAACAAAACCGATTCATTTCATGGAACCTAGAATGTTGATGACAAGACACTTGGGCAAAATGTTTTGTCAATTAGCTCTCTTTTGGAACCTGATTACTGAAACACTCCTTTTCCCCTTCAAATTGTCCATCTTCCTGAAGTTGGTGAAGTGTGGTAGTGAACACTTAGATAAGGTCCCTAACTACAAATCTCCAAAGCTCAATGCAAATCAAGCATGAGCCAAAGTCCACTCCAGGCTCAATGTGATGCAACCAGCAGTTCCTAATTTTTCTGATTGATTTTATTTATTTGAAAGGTGAGGTGGGGGACAGGAGAAGGAGGGAGGGGGAAAAGGGGGGAGGGAGAGAGAATCATTCTTCCAGTTGTTCCAGTTGTTGGCTCATTTCCCAGTGCCCACCAATAGCTGTGGTTGTGCTATACAAAAGCCAGGATCTAGGAACTCAATCTGAGTCTCCCACATTGGTGGCAGGAACCCAAATAACTGAGCAATGATTGCTGCCATGCAGGGTGCTCATTAGCAAGCAGCTGCAATTGGGAATAGAACCAGGACTTGAAACCAGGTATTCTGATATGAGATACAGACATCCCAAGTAGCATCCTACCTGCTGTTCCAAATGTTTGCTCCAACTAGGATTTCTTAAAGCCATGTTGTAAAACATTTCTACATTATGTTCCTTGGGATGCCTTGAAGAATTGATATGAACATTTAAAGTAGACTTCACAATCACTTTTCCTAAAAGTGATTATAATGTAAAGTCTGTAAAATTAACCACTGTTTCCATCCCAAAGGAGAACAAATACGGCTAAGATAAGTTTATTTACCAGCAAAAGACCCGCAACATCCAGTCCACAGTGAAAAACTAAAAAGGAGAGCTTTCTCAGGGCTGGCATAGTGGTGCAGTCAGTTAAGCCACCACCTGTGACACAGGCATCCCATAGGGATGCCGGTTCATGTCCCAGCTGCTCCACTTCTGATCCAGCTTTCTGCTAATGTGCCTAGGAAAGCAGTAGAAGATGGCCCAAGGGCTTGGGACCTTGCACCATGGAGGAAACCTGGATGAAGCTCCTGGCTTTGACCTAGCCCGACCCAGGTTGTTGCAGCCATTTGGGAAGTGAATAAGTGAAAGGAAGCTCGCGTGCTCTGTCTCTCCCTCTGTGTAACTCTGCCGTTGAAATAAATAAATAAATCTTTAAAAAATTATTTTAAAAAAAGAAAAGCTTTCTCTTAAGAAAACTCATTCAAACAAAGCAAAGCAAAACAAACATATTAAAAAACTTACTCTAGATATTCAACTCCTAAAGACACCATCCCAGGAGGTGATCAAACACTGACAGCTGCTTAAGAAAAGGTGGAGCTTCTTTACTGCTTTGAACATAGTTCCCTTTTGTGGATGACATTCTGAGACACAGTAAGCAACCAGGCTATCTTCCACTTGGGGACTACCTTCAGCTCTCACCATATTAAACAAAGGGACGTAGGTTTTCTATAGAATGAGGATACTTCAAAAAGTTTGTGGAATAGAACTAAAACATGTTAATATTGATGCAAAAATTTTTGAAATCCATTCATTGTTTTTCCATAATATTCATCCTCCATGAATAATATGAAGACCCCTCACACATTAGCAAAGACTTGGGAGTCAACACCCACTTAACATGCAAGGAAGCATGCACAGCACCTGGAACATGCTGGCATGGGGTTTTTAGCTATCTCTGGAAGCATTGCATTTGTAGATGACAAGGCAGGAAGGAATTCTATCAGTTTGGGAAAGAAGAAACCTTGAAACTCTTCCAGTTCTCTGAAGCAAGACTATCATGATTAGCATCTATCCTACTTTGGGAATGAAGAATAAGAGCAGCTCCGGTATCAGCAGTGGCAACCACAGCAATAAGAGATGCCTTGATTGAGCACCTGTTGACCAGACTTGATGGCAAGTACAGAACACTGGTCATACCACTTTATCTTCAGGGCATTCTTTAAGGTAGGCATTACCACTTCATAGATGAATATTAATCTCAAGACAGACAGGTAACTTGCTCAAGATCAAACAGAGGTAGACACAGGTTTGGAGCCCCCATGCTCAATTGACACTCATTTGTTTCCTTACACATCTCCATTCCATTTTTGAACTACGACAGCATAATGTGATGAATGGCTTACTAAATCCACTTTAAAAGTCTGTTTTTTGTTGATGCTAAGGACAGGGCATTCATTCATTCACTCACCAGAGCCATTCACATTGCCTCAATAACTTGGCTTAGGGAGATCTTGAAGCTGTTTAGATGCTTTTACCACAATTTCACATTTCTACCTGTGTAACTGTTGATGCAAATTGCTGGATTGGGAGGTTTCAATTACAAGGTGTGTAGTTAAATAACTATGTTAAAGATTTCTTATTCAAATATAAAATTTCCAGGCAGAATATCACCGAGTGGCCTCTAGGTATGCAATTCCTATTGCTGAGCTCAAAGAGTAAGAACTCTTCCGGCTCAGAGAAGAAAAAGTATAAATGACCATGAAAATCAAGACAGGTTCCAAAAGGTTCTTCTCCTTTCTTACAGACCTACTAAATGGTAGGCTGTGATTATTTGAGTGAAAGTGATAAGGTTATATCTTGTGAACATAGAAGGCGTCTCATATTTTTAAATGGAACATTAACTGCGAAGCTTGAGCTGGCCTAGACTTTTACAATTGGGCCTCCAAATAATGTGAGCAATGATGCATGTGTTCCTGGCTTTATTACATCCCAAAGGCTGGGCATCAAGTAATGTCACATGGGCTTTCATCTGGCTTGCTATGGAGGCTCTGCAAAACTTAGATCCTGCCAACCCTACTGAATAAGGAAAGGAGAGGAGGACTTCCAAAAACTTAAGAGAACACAAGAAAATGATAACAACAATAATAAGAAAACTCCAGAGACCTGCCTTCCTTTTTTTCTAGGAAATTCAAAAACCAGACTCAAGAAATAGTTTGTCCTGATGGACACTAAAACCAGAGGAGAGAGAAAAAGACACACATCTTCCCTCGTGGTCCATGTCTCTACAGTAGACAGCACAGAGACAGAAAGCAGAATAAGAGGTGGCTTTTGCCCCCACCTAAATGATTCACAGCAGCATCATCACTCCTTCTCTTCCCCCAGGTGCCTCTCAGTTGGCTGGCACTCAGGGTGCCTGGTGAATAGTTGCTCGACAGTCTCAGAAGAGCCCTTCCCCAGAAGCTCGTGGTCTCCACAGCCATGCTCCACCTGCTGCTACCTCTCCACTCCATTTCTCCACACCCACAATGAGTCACAAAGGGCTTGACCTGGAAGAGCATTTACAAATCATGTTGCCTTTTTAGTTGGCAAACAGTTCGCCAGGGGGCTTCAGTGCCGCTGACCTTTCATCCCCATAGAAGAGCCATGATTTACCTTCTACTTGCCACCCCAGCTCACCCTCCAGAAAAGTTTGCTCAGATCTCACACAGCTGATATGGAAGGGAACTGAGCACACTAAACATGCTTTTTCTGCCATGGCATTCCTCATATTATAAGACAGGAACTTGCAAGTAATGCCAAATAGAGAGGAAATCAACAGACCAAAGACTGAGTATTGGATTCAGCTTTCCTCTACCTCTAGGGCAACTGCTTATAAAAACCAGCACAACCTAAGGGCTTGGAGTGGAACGTGACTTAAGCACCCTCTTTTGGATGAAGAAATGAACAGAGTTGAGACCTTGGGCTCCAGCCTTGAGGAAGCTCAACTGGGTAACCGGAAGAAGGGCCCTGGGATCCTGAGCCTCACTCAGTCCTCCGAAAGTTGCAACCCACTTTCTGCTTCCTCCACACTGCAGTGCTGTCTGAGGCTTTTACAGCTGGAAAGAAAAGTATCAGATGTCAAGGAGTAGGGCCAGGTACTTGGCATATTGTTAAGATGCTGCTTGGGACACCCACATCCCATATTGTAATGCCTGATTTGAGTCCTGGCTCTGCTTCTGAACCAGCTCTCTGCTAATGAACATCCTGGGAGACAGTAGGTGATGGCTCAAGTACTTGGGTCCCTGCCATCCATGTGGGAGTCCTGGCCTGACATCCAAGTGGGAGTCCTGAGCTCCAGACTACTGACTTCAGTCTCTCTCTCTCTCAGTCTCTCTCTCTCTCTTCCTTCCAAATAAAATTTAAAAAATAATTTTTTTAAATGTCAGGGAGTAGACCTAAAAGTGACTTTGTTTAAACTGCTGTTTATATTTCCAAATTTTCTTCTGCAGATTTATATTGCTTCTATAATTATAAAAAAGTTTTTGCACTTTAAAAAAATGAGAATGACTCTTAGCATATACTTTGGAAAATGAAATGCTCTCAGCCCTCAACATTTTCATATGTTGGACCATGGCCGAGTCACAGCCACAGGGCTGCGGATGGATTTAAAGAGACATGCAAAGTCTTCTCTCTTGCTATTCTGTTTTCCTTCTAGAAGACATTTTTGGAAAGTCTATCTGTCAATCCATCCAACTATCCATTTATCTTTCTCTAGAGCAACCCATTGTTCTGATCTAAAGGTTGACCTTTCAGAATATCTATTAATGCTGGGTGGAGTAGGTATATACATTTATTTTAAGAAGGCAAACCTGTGAGTATTCAAATTGCTCAGCATATGAAACAGATGCTATAGCTAAGGGGGCCCTTCCTTGAATCTAGGCACCTGAAACAATTTTAATCCTTTCTTTTTTGAAACTCAAAATTGTTATGATAAGATGTAAACATGCAAGGAGGTGAAACCTTGTCAGCTATTTTCAATCTACATTGTTTCTTGTGCTTCTGCAAGTGATCTATGCCATCTCTAAGCATGTTCAACTGCTGCTTGGCCCCCTAGGGGCAGAGCTGGCTCTGATTTCAAAAGAGAGGATGGCTTTTGTTGTGTGAGTCTCTCCTCCTGGAGCCCTATGTGAAGCTGTTTTCCTGGGATTCCAGCCCAGCCTGCAGCACAGTCCCCGTGGCCAGTGGAGAGGACTGAGGGACCCGGGCAGACTTCTCCATGCCCGGGAGTGCCGAACAGGCTCCTAAAGGACCATACTTGCTCTTCGTGTGTGAGAAGAGCATCTGTCTCTGAAATGGGAAGAAGCAACGTGGATAAAGTATGAGGTCATTTTGGCCTTGCTCTCTGTGTGCACTTATACAAAGGGCTTTGTTCCTCACACACTTTGCCCAATTCCAAAGAAGAGATCATGAGTTGTTTGCTTTTAATGTGATATTACTTTGCTGGGGGATTAGGAGCGGGTGATGGGCCTGGGATTTATGTACCCAAATGAATCATCAGATAACTAAGAATAAGAATAGGAAGCAAGAGGTTGGAATATGAATTCTTTTGTTTGGTCCCTACAGATACAACTTACACCTTCCCTCTTGGAATCTGCCTTAATTTCAAAATCTGAATTATCTACTGATGAAATATCCTTGAAAATATTCCTCAGAGAGAACCCCCTAATGAATACCAGTTTTCTACACCCATGCAGTGTGCCAAGAACTACTGGGAGTAACTGGGAACATTATTTATTTTTTAACTTTTATTTAATAAATTTAAATTTCCAAAGCACAACTTTTGAATTACAGCAGTTTTTCCCCCCATAACCTCCCACCCACTTGCAACCATCCCATCTCCCACTCCTTCTCCCATCCTATTCACATCAAGATTCATTTTCAATTATCTTTATACACAGAAGATAAATTTGGTATATATTAAGTAAAGATTTCAACAGTTTGCACCCATACAGAAACACAAAGTATAAAGTACTATTTGAGTACTAGTTATGCCATTAATTCACATAGTACTAGGAACATTATTTATTTATCCCTTCCACATAAGTATTAGTCCAAGGGCATAAGAAACATCACACATAGCTCACTACCAATGGAGCCCCATCATTTAATTGCCCCAGCTGGCCTAATTCTAACAGTCCTCTGATTCACTGCTGGTTTCTATCAGCTCTTGAGAAGACACTGTGTCCCATGTCTTAAGGATCCCAACCCCCAATCCTTGACCCATAATTCATCTCCAAACTGTTTTCTCACTTGACTGTGATTCCTGATCTCTGTGACATATGACACTCAGTACTGCCAGAGCAGCCTCCTCCAGTCATTCTCATCTGAACAAGCACGCTGGAGTGTTATGTTGAAGCCTAACAAGCAACCAAGAGAGACAGTGCAGAAGCAAATTGCTCCTAATTATAATGTGTGTTAATACAAGGGGAGGATGTGCTCAGAAAGGGCTCCATTGCTTTACTGGAAAATGCCCTTCCACACGGGATTGTCTTATGTTTTGTTTCCAATTATTTATGTATTATTTTGTCTCTTTTTCTAGCTCCCATCTTTGCCACCCTCTTTCCCTCCCTCCTTTTCTTCCTCTTTTCCTTCCCTCCCCACCCTTTCCTCCCTCTTCACTAAAGACACCAGAGGTCAGCTTATATCTCTCTCTCTCCTCAAGTATCTTAATTTTCTAGCACGTCTACTGTGGAAAAGGATTAGGGAAGGTGAGCAAGGTGGTGGCGAATGTGGTCTAAAACCCTGCCTACACCAGGAAGACCTGTGCATAGCCACCTGTGTTCCCACTTTGGCACGTGCTTGGCAGCAAATTGCAAGACCAAGAGGTCACAATCAAGAAAATAGAAACACATTACGTTTCAATAATCACCTACCTTTTCAATACCCTTCTGCTTTCAAATGTCACCTCCAGTTACGGGGAACTAAAATCAACCTGCAGGCCCTCTCCCTTTGCACTCAGCAGAAAGAACAGCAGACAACTGGTGACAATTGTGCAAGAGAAAGGACCAATAAATATGAACTGCATGCTAGAAGCAATTCAGCAAAATCAAGCTCATCTACTTCCCAGCATGGATTTTATTTTATTCTAAATCAGATACTCATTAATAGGGACCATTCTTTGAATCATCATTTTATTTACACTAGAGAAATGCAAGACACATTGCCTGGGAGGGAATGAAGTGGCTCCCTGGCTGCTCAGTTGTAGGTATTTCCTTCTGTAGACTCCTGAATTTTCATGATAATGGAAAACACCCAGGCCAGATGCTCACTAGTAACAAGTCTAAATGGCACTGGAAAGTAAACAATTTTCTTTGATTTTAAAAACAAACAAACAAAAAGAACACAGAGAACAAATGGATGAGAGGAAAAAGTGGAAAATCTTATCTGCCTTAGATCTCAGAATCAAGTCACACAGACTATGTGACCTAAGCGGAACCCGGGAACAATTTCCTTTAGGGTTTGTGGGCAGCTCAAATCATGCCCTGGTTTGAGGCAGTGTCTGCCTTCTTGTCATCCTACTGGGAAATAAGCCTACTAGGGGTGGGGGAGGGGGACAATGCTTCCTGCCCTCACCCATATCTGTGCCTGTCCCAGCTCCTATCACAGAAAACATGGAAGTCTGTGGAATGAACAAACACCTGTATTCTGGAAGGTGCCTTATCTTTGTTAAATGTGAATCATATTTTAACTCACTTATAACCAACACCATTTTTAGTCTTTAGACAAAAAACCTGAAATCTCTCTTCCCCAGCCTGCTTTGATCCAATGGGGGCATCAAGTCAAGTGAAATGTTCCTCACTTATTCTGTCCATCTCTCAGCTTCTGCTTCTTTGAGTTTTCCTTGCCTGGAGAAAGAAGTCCACAGGAGGTGCTGGAACCTTTCAGCCCATTCAGGTGCACAGGGGGTCCTTCCCACCTTCAGGCCTAGAGATGCTCCTCTGAGGATGGTGGAAGGTGAGGCACTGGGCAGTGAGTGGCAGGTACACTGTGTGCTCTGTTACTATTTTTAGATAACAGCTATCAGAGTGGTGCCTGCTTTCTGGGGGCTATATTGGTGATTTGTATTTTCTCAAAAGTTCGAAAAGCAAAGCAGATCAAGAAACATGTGGCAAATCAGCTAATAGAATTCCCTGTTATGTGCCAAGCATCTATTAACCTCCTTCCTGGGCTACTGCGCTATCCGTGGGGTTTTGTACAACCTCTTTCAATGCGATGCTTTGTTTTTAAAGCATTCTCCAGTTCACAAAGTGCTAAATCATAATCATCTCATGCTACCCTGACATCACTTCTGTGAGTTAAGTATTATCAGCATCTTCCCAGATAAGAAAACTTATTTAAATCATTACCTTTCTCAACTGTAAGTGACTCTTTTTTCATTACAGCATGGCTTTCTCAGAGAGAGACCTTGAACTTCCTGGTTAACCATTCCCTCCTCTCCTGTCCTCCTGGCCATCCCCGCCTTGCCAGCCCAACCGTGGGCAGGAAGCTTTCTTGTTAGGTACACTCTGTTGTGCTTTGTTGGTGTGACACCTTGATGTGATCAGAGAAAATCCTTCAGATCTCTAAAAATAAATGAATGTCTTACAAGAAAGAAACACAAAACAGAAGGGGAGGAGAAATGTCCCAGAATTCGAGGATTTTGGAGAACAAGCCACATACAGATGGTGTTTAATGTTCTCTAAACACCAAATGCTGGTTTTCATGCCTGGCTTCTTGTTGCTATTTCCTGGTCACTTTGAACTGACTTATCAAATTGAGTAGATTCCTTGATACATATGTTGGTATTTTAAGTCCTGGTGGGAACAAGGCATCCCATTTGTTTCAAGTTTTACTCTTAAGAAATGTTTATAAAAACCCTACTTAGGAAAGGAATCTCATTCAAACACACTAAGACTTTGGTCTTCACCCATCTCAAGGAGTCACGCCAACTGCCAGGTTTCTTATTAGGAATGACTCCAACTGGCTCCACGGGGAAGTTGGTTTAGATCCATGGAGATGCCGGCAGGCAGACTGCTGTAAGTTCTGGAAAGTGAGATGCTGAGACCTGAAGTATGGAGGCACCCAATAAATAACATCCCCCTCATCACCAAAGTCCCAAACCAAATAAACACTTAACATATTAAGGCAGAGGGATCATCCTCATTGCTGTAACTATCTAAAGGAAGACAAAGAATAAGTACGACACAGACTTGATAACTTCCTGCAGGCTCCTTTTGTCACCTATCTTGACTTTGGAACTGTTGGTCCAAGGGACATTGTATTCTGCACAACAGATGCCTTTACCACACTACTGTCTTGTATTGGTCCAACCAGACAGGGAAGAAGGAAAGTAGACAAGCTAAGCTCCAACCAGCCGTGAACAAGAACTAATGCTTGTTTTCCTCCAGTCCTGAACTCCATCCTCCTGTGTGTGGGAAAGGTGCTTGGCCTTTGTGGGCTTCGGTGTCCTCATCTTTAAGAGAAGGAATTGGCCTGGGAATGGCTATGAGCTGATCTATCTCTGGAATTCTATGGTCAGCCCCAGTGATGACCACAATGAGGCCCAGGCTAATTTGTGCTTTTTCCCTTGAGGCACGAAAGATCACACCCTGAGACTCACCAATCATCTCCCAGATGATGGCAACTGTGAGAGTCAGTCAGTGCACATCCATCCCCACCACCAGAGAAACTGCTCCAAGTGCAAAGGTCAGTGGGAGCTTCTAGCCCATGAAGATGCCTTGATCATTAACACCAGCCCTTGGGCTTGTCTGGGCCTGTGTCCTAATGATTTCAATACAACACCCAAGAACATTAGTATGAAGATTATGCTGCAGCACAGTGGTAGAGATCAATGACAAAACCTAGATTGGAGGGCCTGTATTTTCACTTGGCTCAGCACTAATAAGCAATGTGACCTTTACGTCTCTGGGCTTCTTTCCCCATGTACAAAGTAATGATTTCTACACTTTTTACAATTATTCCTTTATTTTAAAATATACAATCTTACATGGAATTCCATATGTAACATGGATAAAAAATAAAACTGCTCTGCTCCAATTGTGAGACTCCGATCCTGTCTACTTGCTCTCTCCCTCCCTTCAAGTAGGCAGACTCTGAGCTCTCACGGATCACATGTCTGAGAAGGATTTTCTGTACCAGGCTGAATATGGGGCCCACGTGGTGTTCCAATGCCATATACATTTGAGAGCCCACCCTGTTCCAGGAGCAACCATCACTGATATTTCTGAAAAATTGTTAAAGAAAAAATAGAATGGGATGTCTAGAAGTGGTATGCATCAATTATCATCACAGTTATGAAATAGAAACCAAAGGGAAGTACACTTCTGTTCTCGCTGTAAGACTGAATATCATCTCAACACAGAGAGATTAAAGTATAAAGGGAGCGCTATTATAAAATAGCTTCCTTAGAAAGATAGTTTTCTCACTACTTCATGATGCAACAATCCAGACACACAGCCTGAGATTTTTGCCATGAGTGGCAGGAAAAGGGTTAGGTTCCTCTTCAGGGAGAATGCCCCTGTTTTGAATGTAGCATGAAGAGCTTTGGTCTTATGCAGAACTGGCTGCATCCTCTGGTCACCCAGCCCTCTCATATATCTCCTGTGCATGTGTTAATTCTTCTGAAGGTGATGGGGGTTCTTTGCATGAAAGATATATGCAGCACGATGGCGGGAAGTGAGATCCTAATTATCTGCAGCTGACAACCTTTCAGGGCCCATCATAAAAGAAACGTCTGCACTGGGCCCTCGGAGCCCTATATCCCGGCTCCAGGGAGTTTGAGGGAGCAACAAGGAGTGATTCCGAGAGCCTGATTTATCAGGGAGGATTAGAAGAGTTACATCTATAGTCTGGTGAAACAATGACAGAGGGGGAGCAGGCTAATGGTTGACCAAGGGGCAGAAGAAAGAGAAGAGATTTATGTAGCCTGGTTTGAGGGTGAGCAATTCCAGGCAGGGAATGAGATGAAAACGGGAAAGAAAGTCCGGAGCAAATATCAGGGAAACTTTCTGCACTGATTTATTAGACAGATGAGCCAATCTTCCAAATGAGACTTCAAGTGTACTCTGAGAAAGAGTGAGCCGACATAAATGCGCCACGGCCATTTGTCTCTGTCATGATGGGACTGGTCCGGACGTCTAGCTCAGCTTTCCGTATTTCTCTTGAAGAGTGTCCTTGTAAGTCAGAGTCAACCCTATGTGAGATCTATACAAGACTCTGCGAAGCTCATAAAGGGCATGGAGCCCACGTCTGAATTCCAGGCTAACCATCACCAAAACTTGCTACCTACTTGGCAATTTTTAGAAGAGACAGATTCTGTAACCCAGCCAGAGTCTTCCCGGGTCGGGGGAGGCAGAGGGACTAATATTTGAGTCAAAGTCCAGGAAGACACTTCTAGCAGAGGCATGCAGAAACATTCTAGTGATGCTTCCTTCCAAGTGCCTCCATCTGCTTCTGCACGAATAGGGAATCTCTTATGTGCCACTTGGGTCCTCTCAGATTCTTCTGGATCCAGGTGCCACCACAATGACCAGTTTTCCAAAGGCTCCAACACACATTCCTTGGCTCCCACTTGACTTGTGTCCCCTCCTGTCCTAGGGCATCCCCATTGCCATAGATTCAGAGTGCCCAAGAGCCAAACAAGCACACACCCCACTTCCTAACCAGCCCCCAGAGTCTAGTACCAAAACCTTTGCTTCAAGTTCTACTTTCTGCAGGAGTCCAGGCTAAAATATCACCTAAGAAGAGTTACTAAATTATCTTAATAAAAGCATGATTGTCTTAGTCATTTGTCCTGGGCACCAGACATTTATCTTAGGCCTTGTATGGAACTGTCTCCTCCCAACTGCAGTCCCCCAGTGGAGGCCCCCTGACGGCCCCCATGAAGGTATAGACTCGATCTTGTATTTCAGTGTCTCCACTGGCTTATTTTGCTGGACAGGGCTGGCAAGCTGGAGGTGTTAAGCTCAGCCACGGTGGTGCGTCTATTCTGTCTTCCACTGGAGATAAGATGTAATGCACAAAGCAAGCCAGGCATGTGTGGAGTTGACCAGTTCCTTGGAAATAACCTGAGAGCTCATTGAACAGTCCTGTGGCTTTCCCATTCAGCTACCACAACACCTTTGATCCTATTCTTTGTGTCAAGCACTGGCAAATTCTAGAATGATCCCTCCATGTTATTCCAAACCTAGTTTGTGGTGCTCCAAAAAGCAAGTTAGCAACCCTACATTATCTGTAAATCTGAGGGCTTTTTTCAGTTTATTTTGTTTTCTTGCTTTGTTTTTAGTGTGTCTTAAGTTCAACTTAAACATGTCCCATATTCCCCCCACCCCAACACACACACACATTCTTTAGTAACCCATTATGGGTTAGTGAATTCCCAAACCGTTCAAAAATACTTTAAAGTTCTTTTGGGACATAGCCAGATACTTAATATTGTATTACATTTTATAGTTGTCACTTAATCAAGCTATTTAATATTATAGTACATTTTAAAACTGTCACTTAATCACATTTTCTTGACCCTTTTATGGGAATTAAAGATCACTGTAGATAAAAAATGGCATGCTTTAGTTTAAATAGATTCAGTATGTCCAGTTTGACAGTTCCTTCTGAGACATTAAAAGAATTTTCGGTGATTAATGTGACCCACACACGTTAAATGGTGTAATGTTCCATTTCTTCAGCCATTAGCGGAAACAGCATCAGACAGAAGGAGCCAAAATGCAGCCAACTGTATGTAAAGCTGGGTGGTGGGGATGGAAGGGGAGCCTAAAGATAATATAGAGGAAGGCAGGCTGAGATAAGAGAGAGATTTTTCCTGATTTAATATTTGCTTTCCTGGGCATCTGGGAGTGAAGTGGGAGAAACACAGAGGTCAGACTCTGGTAATGGAGTGGGTGCCAGTCTAGCAGCAAAACCACTCGGTGGGGAGCACTCTCTCAAGGGGAGTAGCATCTCAGGCAGGCAAACGCAGTTGTTTGGTGCTTATTATAAATGATGGATGAACATAGCTTCTAAATTTAGAAAAGCTCTCTAAATGGACATTTACTCACAAGGAAAAAAAAAAAAAACACTCCTCTGAAAGGTCCATCCCTGAGACGGTCTTGTTTATGGCACTCTGATAGTTCTGGGCAATTAATCCAGAATTGCGTCACTGAAAGATTTTATATTCTTAAGTGTTCACTCATGTAGTTAAAGTAAATTATGTCCCTTTCCAAACAGGCTTCAAAGAATTGTACTGGGTTTTAAAAATCCCGGTCCCTAAATCCTACTTGTTTGTTTAATTAATCTGAAAATAACTGCTCCTGCTTTGTTTCTTAATCACAGATCAGATACACTGTATTTGTTAGCAGCTGGGAATGAAAGCTTGTCCCAGTGTGTTTTTCTTGATTGTTTAATAAGAGTTGAATAATACCCTATTTAATCCATCAAGTAGGACATTACAATAACATTGATCTTTTGTTTGACAGCAAATTTGTTTGATAACAGAATAGGATATAATGTAACCAAATCAGTCTTAGAAATGTGTTTCCTAGGATCCAATTAAAAGCACCCACACACATTCCAGGCTCTGAGCATAGGACAGAGGAGCCACGCACAGCCAAACTTTAGGAAGGAGGTAACAACGGAAAACCTAGCCTTATAACATGCCCAGAGCTCACTGAGGAGACACAAGTCTAGTGGTTCACACATGGACTCCACACCTCCATACCTCCACATCCTGGGGATGTGGCTATTTGAATGATCAGGGTCAACCTACTCGAAGATCTGAAAGGACAGGCCAGTGACCCCCAGTTGGGGTCTACTGTATTCCTCCTTTATTGGTTCAAATGCTGTAATTCTTGAGGTCAAAGATGTCAGATCTGGCCATTCTTAACACTTTTCCTTTCTCTTCCTGCTACAGCATAGCAAGGGTTCTTGGATATGCTATTGTTCTATATCAGCATCCTTGTCCTGTGACCAAACCTGTGCACAAGGGACCCTTTCTTTCAGCATCCTTTATCTCCACAGAGGAACAGGAACTTGTTCAGAGGATTATGCAAGGTCCATGCTATAGGGATTTCCTTTAAGAAGACAAGAGTTATTCCCACGTGTTTATGAGGTGTTTCAGAGGTGTTCTCTCCCCTTCCCTTCCAACCCAGCACGGGGGTCTAACGAAACTATTCTCCATAGCCCCAAACCAGAAAATGCTGCAAAGAGGAGAAAAGAATGTACAGCAATAAACAAAACCCCCAAAGCGCTCAGTTTTGAGAGTCAAAGCAGCTGTTTGATACAAAATACTTCATGACACAAACACTCCATTCAGACCTCGGGAAAAGAACTGCTGATGTGAACTCACTGTGGACAAAATAGCCATTTGCTTAAGTAAATTGAACATTTACTTTCCCCCAGATGATTGATGTATGTGTAGACACGGTTGGGATCCAATGTGTTGCCCCAGTCACTGAGAAGGTGCAAACATAAAACCCAGGGAGTGAGAATATTTAGCCTAGGGGTGAGGACTCATCGGGAGTGCCTGGGTTTGGGCCTAGCTCTGGCTCCTGACTCCAGCTTCCTACTAATATGGATCCTTCAAGGCACTGGTGAGCCATCATTCCAATCCTTGGGTTCCTGCCACCCACGTGGGAGGCCACCACATTCCTGCCTTCCAGCTTCAGCTCCAGCCCAGCTCTGGCCATTCTGAGCATTTGTGGAGTGAACTAGCTGATGATAGTTCTCTCTCTGCCTGCTTCTAAAACAAATACATAAAATTTTAACAAAGGAAAGAAAAGAAACTCAACAAGCACTGGAGGGAGTATAGGGAATTCTCTCTACCTCATATTGGTAGGGGATTGTGTTTGATGATGCCCCCTATAACACCTGTACACCGTTTAGGAGCCTTTTTTTTTTTTATCAATTTTACATAGACAATATAAACCTCACCTTCTAATGAAGACAGAGTGAGTGACTGAACAGTAAGTTCAGTCTTTTACTGATGAATGTAAACTGAGAAAACATAAGAAGTCTTATTAAACTTTTCAAATCAGCCCAATATCTGGGCAGATGGCTCTCAGCTAACTCAGATTGAAGAGAAATTTAATTGTTGCATTTTTAAAAACATTTACACCTAAAACCCACATCTCCTTGTCACTCTCAGAGGGGAGATATCCAGGATGATCGTGTAGATCTACAAAGTTGAGGAGTCTTTGTTTTAATTCCTCCCGAGTTTTTCTCACCAGTCTCCTCTGTCTTACATTATTATAATTCTTTCCCTGGCTTTCCATTAGCTGCCTCCTTCCTTATTCTTTTGTTCTCTGACTAATCTTTCCTTTTGTATTAATGAAGTCCTTTGTAGTTTCCCTTCAAATCTTCAAGTGGATTCCTTTGTGACTTCTCTTTCTCTCTCCTTCTCTCTCTCTCTCTCTCTCTCTCTCTCTCTCTCTCTCCTCTCTCTCTGTCCCTGATAGGGCCTTTTTTAAAAACCTCATGAAAATTATTAATACCTCCATCCTCTCTGGCACTGTACCAGGGGCCTTAAAACATTCTATTATATTCCTGATCTGAAACGGCTTTCTCTTGACCCAGAAGTATTGGCAAATTACGGACCCCAAGCCAATCTTTTATGGAGAAGGTCTGGGAGCAAGTGGTAGCCTTTCAAGTGCTTAACCATGGAGTCATAATCTTTATGACAAATAGCCTCTTGCTTTGCAGTTACGGTGAGTTTACTATGCATAGAGATGAGAGGGCCCCTTAAAGTGGTCAGGGGCTTTTTCCCAATCCCCCTCCCAGGTGTCACATCACTCCTTTTCACTGGTCTTGTTAGAGGCACAGCATTAGTCCCACAGATCACCCGAACTTCCTGACCAGCCAGCAGGCTGTAAAGCACATGGAACGGGGGTGGTCGATCCAAAGACATCAACTTGTCACTCTCGATGATCATTCATCTGCAGCAGAAATAGCCCATGGAGCCTCCCAGATCAATGTGGGGACCACCGCTCTTCAACATTATTGCCACTAATTATTAAGATGAATGCGGTGATTAATGGGAGCAACGCTTTTTCACTTTATGCAAATGGAGAGCTCATGCATATACATGGCAGAGGGGGCTCACCAACCTGGTGCCCGCAATGTTGCCGCTCAGCCTCCTTTTTCAGCTGTCACTGTGACCCAGGTGCAACGACTTAGAGCGATGTAAAAAGAAATGCTAAAAATGAATTGTTGATCAGCAGCCTCAGGCAGCTTTTTGGAAATTCCCTTCTCTGAGGGCTGCGCTTTGATTAGGGAAAGCTCAATCAAGGCAATAACCAGGGTTATTAAGGATGCTGCACCAGCCTGGGGTCCTGTGAGTTAGTCTTGTCTGGAGAGAATGGAGAAAACGCAACTGATGCTGTGATGATGTGGTCAATGGAGGCACGCAACCTCTCTGGGTCTTAGTTTGCTTCTTGGTAAAAATGGAGTCCAACTAAACACTATAAAGCCCTTCCTAAGTTTATGAGATCCTATACAGCACAGGATACCTGGGTTATGAGCATGCTCAGAGCCTTTTATCCTCTACTCAAAAGGAACACTTTCTGAGAAAATAATCCCGTCCCTAATACAACACATCTTTCATTACTGGTTCTATTGCTAAAGCCAATATTTCATTGACTATCTATTCTCTGCACAAAACTCCTTCCTCTCTCCCCTGTAAGGACTTTCCACTCATCATGCCAATCACACCGTTTCCCACTCACCAAAACTTGTTCTGCTTTGTAAGCCCAATGCCTGCCACTAGGTTGGCACTCAATAAATATCTGTTGAATGAATGAATGCTAGTTATGGGGGGAATATTTACAAAGTAATTTAAGAAATAGCCCTTTCACAATGTATGTGAAACCAAAGATCCCCTCACAAAACAGTCAAGATAATGTCTCACAAATGAGGTCATTATGTGTAACTATTGCTGGCTCTTGAACAATGAATAGCATGTTAAGAGATGTTTGGGAAGAATACACTATGCTGAAGATCTCAGAGCACAAAAGGGAGGTGTTTTTGTTTTTGTTTTTTGTTATTATCATTTTTTCTGACAAAACACTTGAACTGGAAGGGAACTTGCATGTCTGACCCAATAAACTTCCAAAGAGATGGTATTGGTCTTAGTCTGTTTTCTGTTGCTATAACTACACACTACAGATTGGATGATTTAAAAAGAATGGGTATTTATGGAGCTCATGCTTTTGGTGGCTAGGCACTGGCACCTGCCAAGGGCTTTCTGGCCGCATCACCGCATGGGGAAGGGCATCATGTGTCAGATACAGCCAGAATGCCAGAGAGGACAGTATTATCACAAAGCCACTCTGTAGATAACCTCTTCATCCAGGAATAGGCTCATTTACTCATTAGGGCAGAACCTACATGATGCAATCGCCTTCCAAGAGACCCACCTCCAAACACTATTAATACATGGATTTAGGGATTAACTTCCCAACACATCAAATGTGGAGGCACATTCACCCCACAGCAGTGGCTTACCTCTTTTAAAGACTTTAAGTCAGAGTCCACATCCCTAAGTCCCGACCCATGAATTCCTTCCTGCCATCCACTTAAAGCCTCTGAAACATTGACTGAATCTAGATGGGTCCTTCCTTTCCTTCTTCCCTCCCTCCTTCCTTCCCTCCTTCCCTCCCTCTTTCCTTCCTTCCTTCCTTCCTCCCTCCCTCCCTCCCTCCCTCCTTCCCTCCCTTTTTTCCTCCCTCCCTCTCTTCCTTCCCTTCCCCCCTTCACCTCCTTTCCCTCCTTTCTCTCCTTTCTTACCTTCCTCCCTTCCTTCCTCCTTCCCTTCCTTCTTTCTTTATTGAAAGCTTTTATTTAATGAATACAAATTTCATAGGTACAGCTTTAGGAATATAACAGTTCTTCCCCCAATATCTGCCCTCCCACCCCCAAACCATCCCACCTCCTACTCCTCTCCCATTCTATTCTTCATTAAGATTCATTTTTTAATTATCTTTATATACAGATCAACTCTATACTAAGTAAAAATTTCAACAGTTTGCACCCCCCCACACACAAAGTATAATGTACTGTTTGAAGACTAATTTTACCGTTAATTCTCATAGTACAACTCATTAAGGACAGAAGTCCCACATGGAGAGCAAGTGCACAGTGACTCCTGTTGTTGATTTAACAATTGACACTCTTTTTTTTTGAAACTCCCCCTTTTTTTGACAGGCAGATTGTACAGTGAGAGAGAGAGACAGAGAAAGGTCTTCCTTTGCCGTTAGTTCACCTTCCAATTGCTGCCGCGGCCAGTGCACTGTGGCCGGTGCATCACGCTGATCCGAAGCCAGGAGCCAGGTGCTTCTCCTGGTCTCCCATGGGGTGCAGGGCCCAAGCACTTGGGCCATCCTCCACTGCACTCCTGGGCCATAGCAGAGAGCTGGCCTGGAAGAGGGACAACCAGGACAGAATCCAGCACCCCAATCGGGACTGGAACCTGGGGTGCCAGCACCACAGGTGGAGGATTAGCCTATTGAGCCACGGTGCTGGCCAACACTCTTATTTATGACATCAGTGATCACCTGAGGCTCTTGTCATGAGCTGCCAAGGCTATGGTGTCCATTCCAACAGTATTTAGACAGGGCCATAAGCAAAGTGAAAGTTCTCTCCTCTCTTCAGAGAAAAGTACATCCTTCTTTGATGGCCCCTTCTTTCCCCTGGGATCTCACTCACAGAGATACTTCAGCTACATGCTTTTCTGATGTCTGTTGCAATCAGAAAAGCTAAGCCCAGTATGGACAGTTCGTCTGATTATCTGCTCTAAAGATCGAGCTCCTCAGGATGGCTTGATGGCATGGTCACTCCCACAAACAGACCTGAACAGAACTGAATCAAAACCACAAAAGACCAATGAGCCATTTCATTCCCTTCTCAGATATCCCAGAGATGAATTTTAATTACAATACAACACTTTGGGGATCTAATCTTCTGTTCTTATTCTCTACCCTCTTTCTCTGATAGAATACCCAGATTTCCAGGTTGGGTGGGAATACATGACAGTTGAAACAAGAGTCCTATGGTCAGGCCCAAATCTGAATTCTGAATCTGTCCCTTACTAACTATGTGAGAAACCTTCAGCATTCTCTCCTGCAGATGGAGAGAATAACTTTAAGAATGCTTCTAAAAATTCATGGAATAATGGAATGAAAAGATATTTTGGTGCAAAATTTTGAAATTTATACATAGCTATTTCATAATACACATTTTACATGAGCTTTTTGAAGATCTCTCTATGCATGGCTTTCAAAATATTTTTTCACCCCAATAAAATTTTTAATCTCATTTCTACCATCTTTTTTGATGTGCCTTGAATATAGTCTACAGTTATTTTGAGGAATGAGGGGGATAAATGGGACAATGTACCTGGCACATGGGAAGTCTAGATAAATGAAACATGAATGTCCTTCTGCACTGGTTGGCTTAAGAATACAGGTGAATGCTTACATCATCATCTTTAAGGGACCACAGCATATCTTCCGACTCAGCTCTTTTTTAAAAAAGATTTTTATTTCTTTGATAGGCAGAGTTACAAAGGGGCAGAGGCAGAGGCGGGGGGGGGGGGAGGAAGGGAGGGAGGGAGGGAGGGAGAGAGGGGAGAGAGGGGAGAGAGGGGAGAGAGGGGAGAGAGGGGAGAGAGGGAAGAGAGGGAAGAGAGGGAGAGAGGGAGAGAGGGAGAGTGTATTTTCCATCTGCTGGTTCACTCCCCAGATGGCCACAATGACCAGAGCAACACTGATATGAAGCCAGGAGCCGGGAGCTTCTTCCAGGTCTCCCATGTGGGTACAGGAGCCCAACGATTTGCGCCATCTTTCACTGCTTTCCCAGGCCATAGCAGAGAGCTGAATTGGGAGTGGAGCAGCAGGGACTTGAACCAGCGCCCATATGGGATGCCGGCACTGCAGGTGGTGGCTTTACCTGTTACCCCACAGCACCAGCTTAGCTCCTGTTTTCCATCAGAGAGGAAGCTCTCGCCATGGTGATTATGATGATACAGTGACTACCGACATCACCCCTTGCTTTGGAACTAATTTTTTCTGGTTATCAAGTTTTGCTCTGACTTCAGGATTTCTGGATGGGCAACATAATAAAGTAGTATGGCAGCATAAATGCTCTGGAATATGCTGCAGTAAAGTATGCATTTCAGATGACACCATCCCATGCACTGCTACCTCCTTCACCTGTACCTGTGCACCTCCTGTAGCCCTGGTCCCAGCATGCTTGACTAGCTCATCTGGCTGCTGACGACAGATCAGAATACTGAAATCCACTGTTGGTTGAATGTATAAAAAGTATAGAACTGCCAAACCTAGAGGGACCATGTGAAATGATTCATTGTTACAACTGCTGTGATGGACAAAGTGAAAAGTGGACCTGGATTTCCTAGTAAGCACTTGTCCTTGCAGATTTCTGGCTTCTCATTGGACACTGGGCTCAGTCCTTTTTTTTTTTTCTCCACACTATACAGTAGAAGGTCCATCGCAGGTTTCCTCTATGTATATTAAAATGCATTTTCCATTATTTAAAGGTAGCTTTTAAGGAAGTATTTGTGGGTATGATGGATGTCTCTCAAAGGACCTGCTTCTGTATTCTTCCTGTAGGCAAACCCCCTGCAGATCACATCTGCATTTGTCATGAAAAATCCTGCTTTCACCAGCCTCTCCAGTTCATTTCAATTCCTGATACAGTCAATGCTTCTCAAAAGACCAAGTTTCCCTGGCCTCTGCTGGAGAATTCAGTTAAGTCCTCCACCCCTGGCTTGGCTTCACTCTTCACTTGACTTTACCACATTGGGATACTGGCTGCACCAAGTGATGTTTGACAAGGGCTTTCTCTCCAGGGTTCTGCATGGAAAAATCATTGATTCCTTTCTTCCTTTTCTACAAAATTCTGGAGTGTGAAGCCATACATTTGGCTTTTTTATATTTAAAAATTATATTTATTTGAGAGTCAGGAAGAGAGAGAGAGAAAGCAAGAGAGAGAGAGAGAGAGAGAGAGAGAGAGAGAGAGAGAGAGAGAGAGGTGGGTGCTCCTATCCACAGGTTCGCTCCCCAAATGCCCACAGCAGCCAGGAATGGGGAACTCAATCTATGTCTCCAACGTTGGTGGCAGGAACCCAATTACTTGGGCAATTATAGGGTCTGCATAGGTGGAAAGCTGGAGACAGGATCCAGAGTTAGAAACCAAACCCAGACACTCCAATGTGGGATGTAGGTATCTTAACTGCTAGGCTAAACATTGGCTCCCCGAAGCCCTAGCTCTGCATATGTCACTTTCTCACAGAGTCCATCAGAATTATGGAAAGTCACCACCTCTGGAGGAGACCATCAAGACCTCCAGTCCATCACTTCAGTGCAGACCTGAGTACAGCAAGGCTCAGAGAGATTCATCTCCAACATCCCAGCCTGGTCAGTGTAGAGCCAGAAGGACCACTGAGCCGGCCGGCACTTCTTGTTCCTTTGACTCCACAGCCAGGGCCTCTCAGAGCAGACAGAAGACACCACTTGGTTCTTTGCTCTTTTTCCTTCCATTTCCTTCTTTTTCTAGGGGGTCAGGGAGCGTGGAATACATTAAATAAAAGAAGAAATACCAAGGAAGTTCACAAGAACTTCATGTATTTTATAAATTTGTAGTTCAACTATGTTCTTCCCAAGGCAATTAGGGATTTTTGCTTGTTTGTTTTTTTTTTTAATTGAGGAACAGCACACTCTGGGCAGGAGTCATTACCTGTCATGCCTTCTTTCAGTCCTTTGGTGTGGCTCTGGGGTGTGCATGTGGCCTAGTTTGGATATAACACCTGCATTTGAGCCCTAGGCCCAGCAAAAGGACACTCCTAACTCAGTTTCCTGTCTCCCTCCCACTGATGGCCCTACAGAGCTTTTCATTTTGTACACAGGGAGACATAAAAGAAAGCAAAAGCAAAAGGAGTAGAAAACACGAGGAGAGAGGGAAGTGGCAGGAAGAAAAGGAAAACCCTTGCCTTGCTGCTATTGTTATTCATTTAAAAATTGTTAAGGTGTTAGAACACCAACAGGAGATTCCAGGGAAAGGGAATCAGGATTAGAAAGAGAAACTCTGAAAACGCGCATTTCTCAAAAATGAAACAAGTGAAACCATGTGAAGGAGGTAGAGTGTGTGGTGCTCGGACTACCGAGGCAGCCGGTAGCGGGAGAGCATGCCATGAAGGCTTCTAGGTTACGTTGCTGAGAACTTGGGCTCACAATACCCAGAGGCAACCTCCCCTCTACACAATTCTTTGTGAACAGGTAATATGGCTCATTATACTGTGCAGAGAATAGCTGGGTCAAGAATGAAATGAACTGGTAAATGCATAAAGTAGTTGAGCATATTTTCCTTTTTAACACAAGTTATTTTCACAAGAAATGGAGCCACAAAAAACTTAGAAAGGGAGCAAAATTCTTGTTTAAATTGTCTGTAAATTATTTGAGAGGCAGAGAGAGACAGAGAGAAAGAGAGACTCCTATCTGCTGCTCACTCTCCAAACACCTGTAGCATTAGAAACTGGGCCAGGTTGAAGCCAAGAGCCAGGAACTTGATGCAGGTCTTCCATGTGCTGGACAGGGACTCAACTACTTAAGCCATTACCTGTTGCCTCCCAGGGTCTGCACTGACAGGAGGCTGGAGTTATGAGTCAGAAGCAGGTATCAGATCCAGGTACCGTATCTGCACAGTCCTCTTTTTTTTGAGAATGGCAGCCTTGCCTCCACATCATTATACAAATATTTGGTTGGCTCATGAGATAATGAAGAAGAGGAGGAGGCAGGAGGTATCACAGAGGGGTCCTTATCCATGTTGGGGTGCACAGAGACAGCAGTTGGGTGATCTGGTTTTGCCACCAAAGGAACTGCAGGTCAAGGTAGAGAACTTTTGTGATCTGAAGACATGGAGCAAAGAACCCCTCCATACCCAGCAATTAATGACAGCTGACTGTGCACATGTACTTGAATGTGTGTACCCAGTCTAGATATCCTGAGAGGCTGGTGCTGTGGCATAGCAGGTAAAGCTGCCACCTGCAGTGCTGGCATCCATTTGGGTGCCTATTCAAGTCCCAGCTGCTCCATTTCTGATTCAGCTTTCTGCTATGGCCTGGAAAAGCAGAAGATGGCCCAAGTCCTTGGGGCCCTTACACCTGCATGGGAGACCTGGAAGAAGCTCCTGGCTCTTGGCTCTATATCAGCAAAGTTCTGGCCATTGTGGCCATCTGGGGAGTGAATCAGTGGATGGAAGATCTCTCTCTCTTTCTCTCTGCCTTTGTCTCTCTGTAGCTACCTTTCAAATGAATAAATAAATCTTTTTTTTCTTAAAAAAAAGATATCATGGGCCGGCGCCGTGGCTCAACAGGCTAATCCTCCGCCTTGCGGCGCCGGCACACCGGGTTCTAGTCCCGGTCGGGGCGTCGGATTCTGTCCCGGTTGCCCCTCTTCCAGGCCAGCCCTCTGCTGTGGCCCAGGAGTGCAGTGGAGGATGGCCCAGGTGCTTGGGCCCTGCACCCCATGGGGAGACCAGGAAAAGCACCTGGCTCCTGGCTCCTGCCATCAGACGAGCGCGGTGCGCCGGCCGCAGCGCGCCGTCTGCGGCGGCCATTGGAGGGTGAACCAACGGCAAAAGGAAGACCTTTCTGTCTGTCTCTCTCTCTCACTGTCCACTCTGCCTGTCAAAAAAAAAAAAAAAAGATATCATGAAAGGCAGGAGGGAAATTCAAGAAAAATTTGAAATTCCAGCAGTATTTGAAACCTTTGAAAATGCCAACAATAACAAACACAATGTGGGAAAAATGTAGGCTCATCTTTCATCTAGGAGAAGTTTCTTTTCTTGCACAGAATACACTGTGATAACTGGCATGTGTCTGGATGTGAATATCTAAGCCCAGCATCCAATACAGAATTCTGCAGTTTCAAATAGAGAATTTTCCCACCAATGCAATTTGTGGCCACTTTCCTGACACAAGCTAGAAAGTTATAAGCATTTTCTACAGAAGCTAGAAGAGGTACCCTCTCTTGACCCCAAAGAATAGGAATTAGTAACTAATGTTCTTTCTGACTCTAAATGTGCTATTTTTGATATGTGGGTGCTTGTCCCCACCCCCAAGGAAAGCAGAGGCTGGGATGGGAGGGGTTTCTTCACAGCATAAATATTAAAACAGCATTGGCCTCCTGCATACTGATAGCATAAACAGTACAACCTAAGAATTAGGCAAAGCACATCTTGCCAGTCTACACAGATGTGCAGAAGTATGTAAACTACTTTCTCTATTTCTGGAAGCTACAGAAATCTCACTTGTAAAACAGTTTTTTTCTGTGCCCTTTTCTTAGCGCACCTCCTCCCCAACTTCAACTCTTGCTCATTGACCGCCAATGCAACATTTGTGCTCCTGCTCTGTCTCCTGCTGCAAGATGCCAACTGTATCCTCACCCCCTTTGCTCAACACACAGTTTGCTTCTTGATGAAGTGGAAACATCACTTTCTCTTAAACGGAAGGACCAATTAAATTATAAGACATTTCGATTTCCCTTTCATAGGGCTGTTAAACAATTTCAAATTCTAGCATCATTTGGGGGTCAAGTATTCGTGGAAACTGTAATTGGAATCCTCAAAGTATTTAGGGGAAGATCTCCAGAGGTCCCCAGGAAAGGTATCTCAATTTGATATGCCCAGTCTTACAGTGAGCCTACTATGTACCTGCAGGCCGTCTAAAGACAGAGCCAGTTTGTAGACATTGAGCGTGTGTCTCATTATCCAGCTGGTGAGCTGCTGAGAGCTCCTGCCTTCTTTCATTTCCTCTTGGCTGACCTTTCTCCACTCACTGATCCCTCAGTTCCAACAAACATTTTTGAGCAACCACCTATAATGCAAATAGTTGCAAGGAACTGGCCCCTTTGCTTCCTCAAAAGTCTTCAGATTCTAAAAGTCAATCTCTTTTCTACCATATCAGAGCAACCCTCTCCCAGATGGTCAGAGAAAGGACGAAATGGAATGACCCTCCCAGGAACGCATGTGCACTTTTGGCCAAAGTCTTGAAGAATGACACTTAAAACTCAAATGAAGCTTTTGGACTATCTGTGCCTTATGTTCACCCAAGAGGGGGAGTGAAGTCCACTTAATAAATAGGAGATACTTTGCAGAGATAGTTTTCCATGGCCAGGCATTTTTGAAAGGTTTTTGGGAAACAGGTTTCTGAGAAAACTGTTTATAACAGCCTTCTAAAATTCATGGTCATACAGGGATGAAATCAACTGTAATGTGTATGAAAGGGAATAATAGGCATGAATTGACAAAGTTTAAGAATACTTACAAATAAACACTACTTCGTTAGCTTCCACAGTTAAAGAATATAGAGGTAGGGGCCGGCACTGTGGCGTAGAGGGTTAATCTTCCAACTGGGAGCCAGCATCCCATATGGGCACCGGTTCTAGTCCTGGCTGTTTCTATTCCAATCCAGCTCTCCACTATGGCCTGGGAAAGCAGCAGAAGATGGCCCAAGTCCTTGGGGCCCTGTACTTACATGGGAGACCCGGAAGACTCTCCTGGCTCTTGGCTTTGGATATCGGCACAGCTCCAGCCACTGCGGCCATCTGGGGAGTGAACCAACAGAAGGAAGACCTTTCTGTCTCCCCCTCTCACTGTCTGTCACTCTACCTCTCAAATAAATAAATAAAATCTTAAAAAAAAAAGAATAAAGATGGAAACCTCAGGACTATGTGCTTTCTAAGGTCCCTTGAAGCTCAGACCAGCAATGACTCCACAATATCAAGGCTGCTGTTTTGCCAATATATATTGCTCTTTTAAAATACGGAAACATGTCTGTATCAGATTTTGGCCAGTTACTGCTTAGAGTCTACCAATGCCTCCACACCAAACTGATCTGGTATGGCAGGAGGAGTCTTGTTTCCATGTGATGGCCAGCATCCACATAATGATGAAAGTTATGAAACTTAAATATTTTAAATATTGCCTTGTATAAGATAAGAGTCAAACAGCCTTTTGATCACCAACATCTTTTGTGTCATATTACAAACCTACAAAAATATTTAGCACTTTCAGTGAAAGGATAACCATTTATTCATTCATAGTCAAAAATCAAATTTGTAAGTTTCAAAGAGACTTCCATAAGTGAATTAATTGCTTGCCCACAGCCAGAAAGATCCTTTACAGTATTTTGAGCAGTGGTAGAAATTTGGACATTCCTTTGCAGATATAGCTGCAGAATTTTTTAAAAAATAAATGTGCTTTAGGGGACCCAAAGAACTCTACTAAGAGACTATTGGAACTCATAGAAGAGTTTGGCAAAGTAGCAGGATATAAAATCAATACACAAAAATCAACAGCCTTTGTATACACAGACAATGCCACGGCTGAGGAAGAACTGCTAAGATCAATCCCATTCACAATAGCTACAAAAACAATCAAATACCTTGGAATAAATTTAACTAAGGACATTAAAGATCTCTACAATGAAAATTACAAAACCTTAAAGAAAGAAATAGAAGAGGATACCAAAAAATGGAGAAATCTCCCATGCTCATGGATTGGAAGAATCAATATCATCAAAATGTCCATTCTCCCAAAAGCAATTTACAGATTCAACGCAATACCAATCAAGATACCGAGGACATTCTTCTCAGATCTGGAAAAAATGATGCTGAAATTCATATGGAGACACAGGAGACCTCGAATAGCTAAAGCAATCTTGTACAACAAAAACAAAGCCGGAGGCATCACAATACCAGATTTCAGGACATACTACAGGGCAGTTGTTATCAAAACAGCATGGTACTGGTACAGAAACAGATGGATAGACCAATGGAACAGAATAGAAACTCCAGAAATCAATCCAAACACCTACAGCCAACTTATATTTGATCAACGATCCAAAACCAGTCCCTGGAGTAAGGTCAGTCTGTTTAATAAATGGTGCTGGGAAAACTGGATTTCCACGTGCAGAACCATGAAGCAAGACCCCTACCTTTCACCTTACACAAAAATCCATTCAACATGGATTAAAAATTTAAACCTACGACCCGACACCATCAAATTACTAGAGAGCATAGGAGAAACCCTGCAAGACATAGGTACTGGCAAAGACTTCTTGGAAAAGACCCCAGAAGCACAGGCACTGAAAACCAAAATTAACTACTGGGATTGCATCAAATTGAAAAGTTTCTGTACTGCAAAAGAAACAGTCAGGAAAGTGAATAGGAAACCGACAGAATGGGAAAATATATTTGCAAACTATGCAACAGATAAAGGGTTGATAACCAGAATCTACAAAGAAATTAAGAAACTCCACAACATCAAAACAAACAACCCACTTAAGAGATGGGCCAAGGACCTCAATAGACATTTTTCAAAAGAGGAAATCCAAATGGCCAACAGACACATGAAAAAATGTTCAAGATCCCTAGCAATCAGGGAAATGCAAATCAAAACCACAATGAGGTTTCACCTCACCCCGGTGAGAATGGCTCACATTCAGAAATCCACCAACAATAGATGCTGGAGAGGATGTGGGGAAAAAGGGACACTAATCCACTGTTGGTGGGAATGCAAACTGGTGAAGCCACTATGGAAGTCAGTCTGGAGATTCCTCAGAAACATGAATATAACCCTACCATTCAACCCAGCCATCCCACTCCTTGGAATTTACCCAAAGGAAATTAAATGGGCAAACAAAAAAGCCGTCTGCCCAGCAATGTTTATTGCGGCTCAATTCACAATAGCTAAGACTTGGAACCAACCCAAATGCCCATCAACAGTAGAATGGATTAGGAAATTATGGGACATGTACTCTACAGAATACTATACAGCAGTCAAAAACAATGAAATCCGGTCACTTGCAACAAAATGGAGGAATCTGGAAAACATCATGCTGAGTGAATTAAGTCAGTCCCAAAGAGACAAATATCATTTGTTTCCCTTGATTGGCGATGACTAACTGAGCACCAAAGGGGAAACCTGTAGAAGTGAAATGGACACTATGAGAAACAGTGACTCGATCAGCTCTTGTGCTGACTGTTGTTGTACAATGTAATACTTTATCCATGGTAGTATTTTTTTTTCTTTATCCTAGTACTAGTGGTTGAACTCTGTAATTAACACACAATTATTCTTAGGTGTTTAAATTTTAACTGAAAAGTGATCTCTGTGAAATATAAGAGTGGGAATAAGAGAGGGAGGAGATGTAAAACTTGGGACATGCTCAATCGGAACGGCCCCAAATGATGGAGTTAGAATTGTGCCAGGGGTTTCCAATACAATCCCATCAAGGTGGCATGTACCAAGGCCATCTCATTAGTCCAAGTGATCAATTTCAGCTCACAATTGATCACACTGATAGGTCTAAGAGTCAAAGGGATCACACAAACAAGACTAGTGTCTGCTAATACTAACTGATAGAATGAAAAAGGGAGAGAATGATCCAACATGGGAAGCAGGATACACAGCAGACTCATAGAATGGCAGATGTCCTAAATAGCACTCTGGCCTCAGAATCAGCCCTTAAGGCATTCGGATCTGGCTCAAGAGCCCATGAGAATATTTTAGGCATGGAAAGCTAAGACACTCTGGAAAAAACAGAAGACCTAAATGAAAGATCTCTGCGAGTGAGATCCCAGTGGAAAGAACGGGGCCATCAAGGAAGGAGGTACCTTTCTCTGAAGGGAGGAGAGAACTTCCACTTTGACTATGGCCCTGTGGGAATAAGATCGAAGTCGGCTAACCCTAAAGGCTTCCATAGCCTCGGCAACTCATGACCAGAGCCTAGGGAGATTACTGACGCCATAAACAAGAGTGTCAAATTGTTATATCAACATCAGGAGTCACTGTGTACTTACGTCTCATGAGGGATCTGTCCTTAATGTGTTATCCAATGTGAAGTGATGCTATTACTAGTACTGAAACAGTATTTTTACACTTTGTGTTTCTGAGTGGGTGCAAACTGATGAAATCCTTACATAGTATATATTGAATCGATCTTCTTTATATAAAGATAATTGCAAATGATTAAAAAATCTTGGTGTTAAACTGGAAATTGCATAGACAATCAATTTTTTTAAAAAAAAATCATGTAGGATCTCTGTCCTTAATGTGCTGTACATTGTGAATTAATACTATAACTAGTACTCCAACAGTATTATCATTTTGTGTCTCTATGCGAGGGCAAACCGTTGAAATCTTTACGTAATATGTACTAAATTGATCTTCTGTGTATAAAGAGAATTGAAAATGAATCTTGATGTGAACAGAAGGGGAGAGGGAGCGGGAAAGGGGAGGGTGGGGGGAGGGAGGGAAGTTGTGGGGGGGGGAGCCATTGTGGTCCATGAGCTGTTCTTTGGAAATTTATATTCTTTAAATAAAAGCTTTATATAAAAAAAAAGAATATATTTTGCAATAATACAATTTAAAAAAAAATAAATGTGCTGTACATTGTGAATTAATACTATAACTAGTACTCCAACAGTATTTTTCACTTTGTGTCCCTATGTGAGGGCAAACTGTTGAAATCTTTACGTAATATGTACTAAACTGATCTTCTGTATATAAAGAGAATTGAAAATGAATCTTGATGTGAATGGAAGGGGAGAGGGAGCGGGAAAGGGGAGGGTTGCGGGTGGGAGGGAAGTTATGGAGGGGGGGGGAGCCATTATAATCCATAAGCTGTACTTTGGAAATTTATATTGTTTAAATAAAAGCTTTATAAAAAAAACTATCAAGTTGTACTTATGAAATGCATGAAGTTTGTATTCCTTAAATAAAAGGTCTCTTTTGGGGGAAAAAAACTATAGAGTAGTATTGAACCATGAATTAAAGAAGAGATCATTCCACTGCATGCTCTCCCTAAAATTTGTCTGGAGTGACAAGGCAGAAATTAAATTACAGTTTTTGTTTGTGTTTTGATGATTCAAGGGGCATCAGTGTGAGGTGTGCAACCAGATGTGATTTCTAGCCTTGCAATACAGTTACATGCACGCCTACACACAGGCACGCCTACACACAGGTTGAGTATCTCCCCTCAGAATACACATCACAGCTCTTCTGTGGTGACCTTGCTATAGTAGGCTGGCTGTTATGGCTGTGAACATGATCTTATTTCCAGTCCCCACGAGATAACAGGGAAGTATCTCAGCAGGAGATAAAGAGCAGGAATATTATCCTACCACTCAACAAATATTTATTGTTAGAGTGCCCCTGTGTGCCAAACATTTTTCCAGAGGAGGATCTATCTATCCATCCTTCCTTCCATCCTTCCTTCTTTCCTTCCTTCCTCTTTCTCCCTCTCTCCCTTTATTCCTTCCTTTTTTTTTTAAATACAATTTATTATTTCATTTGAAAGGTAGAGTTACAAAGAGGCAGAGGCAGAAAGAGAGAGAGAGGTCTTCCGTCCACTGGTTCACTCCCCAAATGGTCACAACGGCCAGAGCTGTGCCGATCCAAAGCCAGGAGCCAGGAGCCAGGAGCCAGGAGCTTCTTCTGGGTCTCCCATGCAGGGGCCCAAGACTTGGGCCATCTTCTACTGCTTTCCCAGGCCATAGCAGAGAGCTGGATGGGAAGAGGAGCAGCCAGGACTTGAACAGGAGCCGATATGGGATGCTGGCACTGCAGGCGGCAACTTTACCTGTTACACTACAGCATCAGCCCCAGGATCTTTTCTTTTAACCAGTTTACATTCCAGAGGATGAAACACAAACAAATCAATATACAAAGTAACTTTGGGTTCTAGGAATCTCTATGTAAAACGACATACTAAGCTAACATAAGAGAAAGTAACTGAGAGTGATCAGGGAAGCCTCTAAGGGTGGGACATTGGAGCTGAGACCTGAGTGGTGATCAAGGGCAACCATGTGAAGAATTGGAGGAAAGAGCCTTTTAAGGAAAACAAATAACAGGTGAAAGGACTCGGAGACAGTTGTGGGCTTTTATGTGCGTGAGTTACAGAAGGAGGCCAGTGTGGCTGGAGGAGAGTGAAGAAGCTAAAGCTCCAGGGAGGTGAAGTCATCCAGTTAGGTAGGGGTTTTGCTTCCAGCAGCGTGGCAGATTAGCTGCTCTGAAAAGCCTCCTGCCGCAGGACCCCTAGTGCAGAATCAATTACAACATATTTTTTAATGCATAGCTGAAATTGCATGAGAGTAAGATAGATCCACATGGGTGAAAAGCTGCCTGGTGAACTGAAACCAGAGTGGTGAGCTAATGGGAAAGCTGGGTCTGCCCTGGAGCAAATGCTGTTAGGAGTCAGAGAGCTCTGGGGACACACGGCCACATGGGGGAACAGGAGACTAGACTGGGCACAGACAGTGTGAGGAGAATACCATGAGGCCCCCAGAGCTGGGGCGAAAAAATGTGCTACAAAAAGCAGCCCTAACGGATATCTGTATTTCCCAATTATAATTCCAGTTGAAGAAAAGAATAGTCTGCATTGAAATGTATTCTATCTCAGATAGGAAGAAAGCCTCAAAGTGAGAAATTAAAGTGGCCCTGTATCTGTCGCTTTGGATCCCAATAATCGGAAACACAAGCTTTCTTAGAGCAATGTACCTTCTATTCCCTCAGGGTCCTACTTCAGCGAGTAAGGAGCTCTTGATTTAGAATTACTAAATTCTCAAGGAAGCAAGCAACTGAAAGAGCCACCCGAAAGAACAAACAGACTTCCAAGAACTTCAGACAATGGGCTTCCTAGACAGAGTATGAAACAGCTGAGTATACAATATTTAAATAGCTAAAAACATAATAGAAAAATGGAGTAAAGAACACACATTTCAAATGATCAAACAAAAAACAGAATTTCTAAAAATTAAAATCAAATGCCCACATTCAAAGCTCAATAGATGATTGCCCATTAACAAGTAGCCTGTATAATTCCAAAAAGGTTAATAACACATAAAACAAAGGGTAGGGGGCAGTGCTGCAGTGCTGGCATCCCATATGGGCACCAGTTGGTGTCCCGGTTGTTCCACTTCTGATCCAGCTCTCTGCCATGGTCTGGGAAAGCAGTAGAAGATGGCACAAATGCTTGGGTCCCTGCACCCGTGTGGGAGATTGGGAAGAAGCTCCTGGCTCCCAGCTTCAGATTGGCATATCTCCGGCCGTTGCAGCCAGTTGGAGCGTGAATCAGAGGATGGAAGATATCTCCCTCTCTCTGCCTCTCTTCTCTCTAATTCTGACTTTCAAATAAATAAATAAATTTTCAAAAAAAAAAAGAGATTATTTTAGATTGAGTCTAAAAAGACATGATAACCAAGTACAAGTTTTTTAAAACTTGATTGGATCCTGGTTTTCAAAAATGCTAACAAAAGGAAGTTAACAATAAGGACTATAAATTAGAGTATTAAATATTCTTAACACTCTTATTTAGAAAGATACAACCACTAAGATGATGAAACTAATTCCTCACCAAGTATATCTATTTGTAGTTTCAGATGGAGAGAAAAAGAGGGGAGAATAATTTTCTGAAGCAGCTTTTTGAACTACAGCTTGAATACCACAGGACTTAACTGTTTAAACTGCACAATCAATGGTTTTTAGTACATTCACAGTTTTATGTAACCCATGACTACTGTCCATTTTAGGACATCTTATTGTTTATCACCTCAAAAAGAAGCCTCATATGCTTTAGCTATCACCCTATTCCCTGCTGTCCCCTTCCTCCAGTCCTAAGCAACCACTAATCTAATTTCTATCCCTGAGGACAGCAAGCTTTCACGATTCATCTATATGGTGTCATGTATTAGGACTTCATTCCTTTTTATGGGCAAATAATATTCCATTGTTTGAATATACCAGATTTCATTTATCTACAAATCAGTTAATAGACATTTTCATTCTTGGGGGCTGTTATGATTAATGCTCTTATAAAAATTCACACACACTTTTTGGTGATTTATTATTTCATTTCTCTTGAGCATATATCCATGAATGGAATTACTGAGTCATACAGTGGCTCTATGTTTAATCACTTGAGGAACTGCTCAACTATTTTCCAAAGATGCTACACCATTTTACAGCACCATCAGATATACAAGAGGGTTCCAATTTCTCTATCTCCTTGCCAATACTTATTATTATCAAGTTTTTTGGTTATACATATCCTGGTAGATGTGAGAGAATAAATTTTGGAAGAGAAAAACACGTTATGGATAACAGCAGAAACGAATTTTGAAATGTAAGAGCCAGAACAAACATTCTTTTCCAGTGAATGTGGGACATTCACCAAGATAGATCATATTCTGAGCAATAAAACAGACTCAACAAATTTAATTGTACAGTTGAAGTTATATAACATTTGTTCTCCAACTTCAATGAAATTAAGCTAGAAACTAACAGAAGACAGATATTTAGAAAATTCTCAAATGTTTGAGCATTAAGCAATATACTTCCAACCAAATCATGATTTCAAGTGGAAATCACAAGGGAAACTAGAAAGTATTCAGACTTGAATTAAATAAAACATGATACATCAAAATCTGTGAGCTGTTCTTCACCATAAAAGATAGGGAGACATTAATTAATTTCATGATAAGATATTTAATATTGTTAGTAATCAGGGATTTGCAAATTAAAGTATCATGAGATATATGTGCTACTCCTCTGCTAGAAAGACTAGAAAATACAGTTTTGAGATTACTAAGTGGTGTCAAGGACAAAGAGCATTGGGACTTGTCAATCATTGGGAATTTGAAAGGGGGGAGGGGTGAAAGGATCTTTCAGATCTTTCCTCTGCTGGTTCATTTCTCAGATGCCTGCAAGACTCAGAGCTGTGCCAGGCCAAAGCCAGGAGCTTGGAACTTACTCTGGGTCTCTCACATGGATGGCAGGAAACGAAGAACTTGAGCCATCACCTACTGCCTCCCAGACTGCTCATGAGCAGGAAGCTGAATAGTTTTCCACCAAGGCAGACCCTGGGAGACAGCAGATGACAGCTCAATTAATTGGATTTCTGCCCTCAAAGAGACCTATTATGAGTTTCTGGCTGTTGGCATCGGCCTGGCCCAGCTCCTGCCATTGGGGCATTTGGTAAATGAGCCAGCAAATAGGAGATCCCTGTCTGCCCTGTCTCTCTCTTAAATAAATAAAATAATACATCTCAGTCACAAGTGTTCCGCTCCTCTGACCTTCTGATCTTGCAAAGGCCCCACCTCCTAATTCCATCACCTTCAGAGTTAGGATGTTAACATGAATTTTAGAGAGACCCAAACATTTAGGTCATAGCAGTGGTACAACTATACAATGGAATACTATTCAAAGGTAACAAGGAACAAGTTATGGACACATGCAACAACAGAACTGAATCTCAAATGTATCTTGCTAAGTAAAAGCCAGAATGAAATGGCAACATTCTCTGTGATTCCATTTAAGTGATATTTTGGAATAGGCAAAATTATAGGTGGAAGAAATGGATCTGTTACAGCTAGGGGGAATGGATGGAACCATTTGTGGATGGAAATGGAAACTATTTCACATCTTTATTTTAGAGGATATTACACAACTATCTACCCCAAATTCATAGAGCTGCATACCTTCAAGGGGTAAATTTTACCTCAAAAAATTTTACTGCTAATACATGTTAAGGTGATCCAGATATCGAATGGTTAGCTTCCAAACTATTAAGAGCCAAATAAAACAAACAAGCAAAAACAACTCAAGCAATCTAAGGCAAAAACCATGCATAAGAAAATCTGAACAAATAAAGCAAAACATAAGACAGTAGAAAATTAATCCAAGTACATTTATAATGGCAAGAAATAAATTAAATGAATCAGTTTTTAATAGACTGTGGCAGACTGAATGTTTAAAAAAGAACAAAATCCGGCCGGTGCTGTGGCTCACTTGGCTAATCCTCCACCTGCAGCACTGGCACTCTGGGTTCTAGTCTCGGTTGGGGTGCCGGATTCTGTCCCAGTTGCTCCTCTTCCCGTCCAGCTCTCTGCTGTGGCCCAGGAGGGCAGTGGAGGATGGCTCAAGTGCTTTGGCCCTGCACCTGCATGAGAGACCAGGAGAAGGCACCTGGCTCCTGGCTTAGGATTGGTGCAGTGCACCAGCCGTAGCAGCCATTTGGGGGGCGAACCAACGGACGAGGAAGACCTTTCTCTCTGGCTCTCACTGTCTAACTCTTCCTGTCAAAAAACATACAAACAAACAAAACCACCAAAATTCAATATGTGCCATTTTCAAGACACTCCCTAAGATATAATGGCATAAAAATGCTTAAGTGGAACAGAAAAAGTTCTTCTAGACAAATAATCTCCAAAAGCAGAGACCAAAAGAAAAAAAAATAAAAAATAAAAAAAGATGCCAACAAAAATCAGGTTATGTAAAATCTAACACATGACAGAAATTGGATTGTATAGGGCTTACAGGTCATGAGACTTAAAAGAAAGGAATGAGGTGACCTAATTTATGTTGTGGACAGTTGCTTCTGGTAGGACATCTCCCAGTATCATAGGCTCAGATTGACCATGGAATCAGTGGCTTAGTGTCTACCAACACTATTATTTTTAAGTATTTATTTAGTCATTTATTTGTAAGGGGGAGAGAGACAGAGATAGACATAGACACACATACACACACAGAGAGAGACAGAGAGAGAGAGAGAGATAAAAACCTGATCACCCAAAAAAACTATGATTGCTAAGGTCAGAGAATCCAGCTTTGCCTGCTATCTCACTGGAGCTCCAGCCTATAATGCCTTTTCTTTGCTGTTCTCTGGAGGTTGGAGGCTAAACTGTCACAGCTTGCATCACAAGGATGGAGAGGCAGGGCCTAGGGGTGTTCAGTTAATGCCTCAAGTAGCAGTCAAAACCTTGTCTTCAGCTGTCTCACAAAGCATACCTCCTGCAACAGGGCTCTTTGGTGATAAGTGAGACCACCCTTTCTGTGGTTCATCAGGTGGGTGGATGGTTACTTTTGCTTCATGAAGAAGTGACAGAGACTTTTTAATCCTTGGGAACCAAGCAAGAATTTGGAAAGGAGACCTGTGCTTTGGGAAAGAATCCTCCTCCTCTACTCAGATAGAGGAAACAGATGGTAAGGTGGAAATAGAGAAGAGTTAAGCATCCCACCAGATTTATGTCTTTTGTCTGTCAGGATCCTACCTAGGAGTTGTTTGAAATATGCATTAAATTTCAAAACAAGGTTAAATACCTGTTGGCTCCATATACTATACTTTCAAAATCATTAATTATTTGCATTAATTTTATAAGCATATGTTCCAAGATAACCTCTCTTACACTTACCAAGTTGAACTGTCACATTCAAAACAGTTACAGTGCTAACAGATGCCAGGCACTGATTATCCTCAGCCTTGGAAAAAGCCTAATAGTTTCTGAGGATTGACCACTGCTGGATTGGACTGGATCACTACTGGACTCAGACACTGTTGATTAAGTCACTGACAGTGACTCTCAAGTGATTGCAAGCAAGCTCTCCTCTCTCTACCTGCAACTATGCCCTTTCTCTATTCCATGTGCCCCTTCTCCATATGCCAGGGGATTCCTCCACATCTCAGAGTCCAGGGGAACATCATGTGCAAAACACTGCTTTTACCAGTGCTTTTACTCTAGTGAGATTCCTAGGGATAGCTGGTCAATCCCAGACCCTGAAAAGACAATTTCTGCATGGCTTGCTTCCAGAGGTTTTACAGGAAAGGTAATGAATCCCCAGAGTCCTGATTTTTGCATCTATGAAATGGGGATTTTACTTATATTACAGAGGTATCATGGAACTCAAATGAGATACCTTGGTATAAAATTACTATCGTGGTCCCTACAGTGAATGTTGCGGTTGTTGTATTATATTCTTTGCTTTGTCCTCAAATCTAAGATACCAGGATTATTTAGACATACTGTTAAGAAAAAGTCAATGTTTGGTATGAGCATTTGGCCTGGCAGTTAAGATGCTAGTTAAGACACCTACATCCCACTTTAGAATGTCTGGATTTGATTCCCAGCTTCCTTCTTGACTACAGGTTCCAGCTAATGTAGACCTTTGAGCCACTGGTGATAGCTCAAGTGACTGAGTCCTTGCCACCCAGCTCTCATTCCAGCTTCAGTCTTAGCCAGTGGTGTTATGGGCATTTGGGGAGTGAACCACTGGATGGGAGATCACTGTCTCCCTCTGTTTGTGTTCCCACATACATACCCCTCTCAACATAATTTTTTAAAGGAAATGCTTTATTAAAAATGTTAACATATATAGTTCTGTATCATAACATGCAACTTTATCATTTAGGATGCACTCTTAGACATATGAAACCATGCTTAGTATTTCAACTTGACCTTTGACTCCTCAGAGTTGTCATGATTTGGAGGAATACTGAATGAAATTCAGATTTCACCTGCAGTTTTAAAAATAGGGTACACTCAATTTAAGTAGAGTACATCTCAATGGATGTGAAGACACATTCAGTAGTCAGGAAGTTCTCCATTGAGAGGCAACTGCTAGGACGGCTCAACCCACAGACCAACTCACCAAGATCTCCAAACTTTGAGAAGTCTATGGTATCTTCTAAAGCAAGTGGTGATTTATTCCATGCTGTGTTGCAGGCGTGGGGAAACTTTGCCAAGGACCATTCCTGGGCCATACAAAATTATCAACTTAAAAATTAGCCTGCTATAGATTTATTAAATTTTGAGTGTCACCTATAATTACCTTGGCAGGGCCAGACCAAATAATTTCATGATTGTTATATGGCCCACAGGCCAGATGTGTCTCACCCTTGTCATGGCTCCAGTGTTTATTGTGCAAAATCTTTTTTAGGATATTTTAACACACAAAGATTCTCAAACTTTGCTGCATGTAAGAATCATTGGGGGAGAACAGCTGCATTAAAATGTCTGGATAGGACCTGTGTTCTGGCACAGTGGGTTAGGTTGCTGCCTGTGACACTGGCATCCCATATCAGAGAGGGGCTGGCGTCCAAGTTGCTCCACTTCTGAGCCAGCTCCCTGCTAATATTCTTAGGAAAGCAGCAAAGGATGTCTCAAGTACTTGGACCCCTGCCATCCATGTAGGAGATCTGGATAGAGTTTCAGGCTCCTGGCTTCAGTCTAGGCCAGCCCTGTCCACTGAGGCCATTTGGGAAGTGAACCAGTGGGTAGAAGAGTGCTCTCTCACCCTCTCTTTCTCTCTTTCCCTCTATCTCTGTCTCTTCCTGCCTCTTCCCATATCACCCTCCCTTTCAAATAAAATAATTCTTTAAAAAAGTCTCTTGGCATGGGGCCTAGGCATCAATATTTTAAAAGTCTACCAGATGAACTCAATGCGGAACCAAGTGTTCTAGGAAAGCATTAGTGAACAAATGTAAGTTACAATTTGACCCTCATGTGGTGCGACCAATGCTGATAACAGAAGTGACAAATGGCTGAACAGCTTCAACACACCATATTTCACACATGTTCAGATAACAGCCCATATGTCACAGCATACTCCTTGGCCTAGCACCTGTAAAATTTTGTGATATGATTGCCATATACCAATTTCAGGAAAGCCAAAATGAGAAAAAATATGTGACTTAGAATTTGGGAAACAGTATTATTGGTAAGCAGCACTAAAGTGTTCTGGTACCTTTTCAGCCATATGATCTTTATTTTGACTTAAAAATTGGATTCTGACTTCAAAGATGTTGCCTCAGTGTGGTCCAAGGACCCTAGGAGCTTGTTAGAACGCAGAGTCCTGCCCCACACCACACCTGCTGCTTCAGAATCTGTATTTTTAACTGTACCCCAGGTATTGACACAAGTGTACATTTAAGTTTGAGAGCCAATGATTCAAGGCACGGTAGGAAGAAGAAAAGACGTACAAATAAAACCAACAGTTAAAATTAACAACTTGAGAGGTTTAAGCTATTTTACAACTCACTAATCAGACCCTTTAAAAACATTGTTTGGATTTCTGCTGCTGTGAAAGAAAGGTCATTTTGTTGTGGATTCTTGGCTACTTTTTACCTGCTTTGCTAACAAGACACAGATCTTCCGTGGAAATCTTTGAGAACAATTGCATCAAGCCACACAGTGGAGGCTCATATGCCAGGGTGCAAATGTTTTGATAGGTCTCTCCTTGTGGAATTTTGGTCTCTAAAAACATTTATGTGATAACAAGTTCTTTGTTGCTTAAAAGTCCATCTGCTCCTTCCATGGGTCACCTACCTGAACTTACCGTGCTTGGCTTGTGACATATGACTGTCTCCCTGGCAACCAACTCTGAGTTCATGAACTGAGAATTAAGATCACAGGTAAAGGAGATGCAGCAACAGAAGCTGTGTTCTTAAGCAGCAAAATGCTCGTGTTCATGTAAACAGGCAAACACAAATACCAAGCATTACACACACATGATAGGAGAGGAGTGAATGACCATTATGACTCAACAGGGTGTCTTTTAGACTTGCAAATGGTCTGCAGTGTTTCAAGGCTTATAAAGCATCTGAAACAACAGGAGGACATCATGCTCCCTCTGGACATGATTATACCAAAACCTACTTCTTGCTTTTCCTGGGTCTGCAGGACTAACATCTTTGAGTCAAAAGCCTACAGTTGTCATGTCTTTGGAAGGAAACAGGCTAAACCTGACAGAAAAATAATTTTTCTCAATATTTTGGAGCAGACGGAATGTACCAATCTTTCTCTCTAACTACCAAAACACTGGATGCATGAGTTGGCCTCTGTGCCTGTGCATAGAACATCTCCCTCGACACCTCCATGTTTTATTCAGATGAGGTGGGGCATGTTCAGGGTGCTATGGCCATAGATCTGCCATATTTTATTCAATTCAACAAATACTCCCAGACACCGCCTACTGTGTGAAAGGCACTCTGCAGCTCTCTTTAGAGAGCACCCAGCTAAGTCACAAAGTTACCCGATACCATGCAGCACATTACATTCACCTGCTTCCTGACATGTTCAATCACAAAGTTACCCCGATACCATGCAGCACATTACATTCACCTGCTTCCTGGCATGTTCAATGGACCCTCATGCTTTAAAAGAACACTGTGAAGAAGGGGATACTAATATCAAGAGGCAATAAACAGCAAAGGCATGCCTCTGTGCATTTCTGTGTTTGGCTGCTGCCTCCCAGAATCTGTATTAGCAGTAAGCTGGAAAAAAGAATCAAAGCTGAGAATCAAACCCAGGTACTCCAGTATGGTATATAGACAACTTAACCATTAAGCCAAAGTACTACCCTGGTTTTATGTATTTATTTATTTGACAGGCAGAGTGGACAATGAGAGAGAGAGAGAGAGAGAGAGAGAGAAAGAGAAAGGTTTTCCTTTTCCATTGGTTCACCCCAAATGGCCACTACTTGCACTATGCAAGCCAATTCAAGTCCCAGTGATTCCACTTTCAATTGAGCTCCCTGCTAATGGGCTGGGAAAAATGGAGATTGGCCAAGTGATTGGATGCTGCCACCCATATGCAAGACCCAGAAGAAGCAACTGGCTCCTGTTTTGGCCCTGCCCAGCCTTGGCCGTTATGGCTATCTATGGAATGAAAAGTAGATGGAAGATCTCTATCCATCTCTCCCTCTCTCTCTGTAACTCAGACTTGCAAATAAATAAATAAATCTATCTTTACAAAAAAGAAAAAAATGGAAAAAAATGTACTCTTGAAAATTAAAAATTTATAAGCAGAAATTTTAAACATTCAAAGTCAAATCTGGAATGTTAAGTTGAAGAAAACAGAGCAAAAAGAAAATGAGTTGGAAACAAAAAAATAATCACAGGCAATTCTGGGAATTGAGCATGTTAATAGTAAGAATCTCAGGCAGAGAAAAAAGAAAACAGATGGGAGGAAGACATCAATGAAACACTCCAAGGAAAAGTCCACAACCACAGGAGTTAAGCTGTGAGGCTGAACACTCCCCAAGCACCTACTGGCTGGGGGAAATAGATCCACATCTGGCCACTACTGGAAAATTTCACACCAGGGCCAGGAAATAGATCCCACAGGCTTCCAAGAAGGTCAGGAATATGATAAAATGGGGCTTCTAGATAATACCTGAGCACTAGACATAGTGGTGACCAGTTCAAACTCAAGAAATAGTTGAATATACTAAGGATTTTCAACACAGAAATACCTAACACTACTGTATTGTCTTTTCACTACAAGGTCAGAGTAACTAGGTATACCCTGGCCCATATGCTCATCTGTACATGGCTTATCTTTACAACGAATGGCTCAAGATTTTCTGCCCTCCATGCCTCTGCTACTCAGGTCAGATGATAGAGCCCGTTTCACCCCAGGGCCTATTCCCATGGGTGGAAAATAAGAGCATTCCTGTGCTAGTTTCCTAGGATCACTGAAACAAAATACAATAGACTGGGGGACTTAAACAACAGACATTTATTTTATCATAGTCACAGACACCAGAAAATCAAGGTGCTGACAGGTCGGGTTTCTCCTGAGGCCTCTCCTTGGCTTGCAGACAGCAGCCTTCCCGTGGCGTCCTCACATAGCCTTCTGTGTGCTCACGTCCCCAGTGTCTCTGTGTCCAAATGCCCCAGTCTTATAAGGACACCAATCAGATTAGATCAGGGCCCATCAGCATGAGCTCATTGAACTTTGGCATTTCAAAGGCCAAACACTGGCACAGTCTAAGGTCCCAGGGTTAGGGCATCAACATATGAATTTTGGAGAGAGCTCGATTCAGCCTGAGACAACTCCTCTGATCATATTTCTGACTGGACAACAGCTAAACCTCCTGCTCTGCCCACTGATTCACCCCCTGCACTTCCTCCACCACACCGGGGCTCTTGTAAACTCTATTCAAGGCTCCAGCAAGAAAGGATCTCACTGCCCACCTGTCACAGCCCAGGGACCAGTGAAGGGAGTTGTTGGCGGCAATGCTTGCAAGGCAATCTTGTGGAAGATATCGGTGGTCTCTGCCAACATGGCACAGCAGGCAGACTTAGGGAGAACACACATTAGTCTTTTTTGAAGTTTGAAAACCACAGCTTTCCCCAGTTGTCCCAAGGACCAGCCTGTTTGGTAACTTGGCTGTGATTTTGCAGTGTCCAAGTTCAATGCATCTCATGACATCAAATGAAGAGCAGCATCTAGTGAACTCTTCAAGTGTATCACATGCTCAGCGTGTGCTATCTCACTGTCTTAGCTTCCACGGTGAGCTCCGGGTGCTGGCAGTATTATATTTCTGGCTACAGATGAGAAACTGAGGCCCGTGGCAGTACGCAACGTGGCTGGGTTCACACTGCATTTCACTGGGCGAGCAGAATTTGGGAGTTAAATTTCTTCTTCCTGACTCTGAAGTCCATGCCTTTTCTATGATGTCATGTGACATGAGAGGTTTTTATCTTCTCATTTGTCTATTTACTGTTTTCAGTCACAGCCTTCTCAGATCATGGAGTTATGAAGAAACTCAGAGGTCAGCTGATCCTGTATACCAGGCAGCAGACCCATTTACAGTACCCCTGAAAATGGCTTCCTCCACTGTTTGCAGCCCACCTGTGATGGTGGCCCCATTCTGCTCACTGACACAGAGCTCAGTGTGGGGCTGTGATCTATCCTCCTGCAAGGTGACTCACTGATATTCGTTCTGTACTCAAGAGCATTCACAGGGCTTTCTCCCATCCTCCTTCTGATGGCCTTTGAACACAGGAAGGTGGGCAGGCTCTTCATTTCTCTTGAACTTCTCTCCCCCATGCTCAACGTTGCTGCTTTTTCAGAGACTACATCCTCTGTCTGTCCTCTTACTTGTCATTGACCCTCCAATAATGTCACAGGCAAAATGGTTGACAGTACTGCAGGTGTAGGCTGGTCACAGACTGAGCTCCATGAATTGCTAATTAATTCCTTACATATGTCTTACGTCCCTCCCTTGGAGTCTTCATTCCAAATGACCAACTGCTCCTTTTACCCCACTGCCTTACAAATAGAAAGTGTTCAGTGGTGTTCCTTGATACTCTGACACAGTTGTTCAGGGGTATTCGTTAGGGCCTCTTATGTTTGCCATTTTCCAAACAACAGGCCTGAGGAACTGGGATCAGCATGACAGCGCTACTCCTGACAAGCTATTTGCTTCTTGGTATGTCTTGGGGATAGCACTAAATGTAACAAGGGCTGCGAAATACTTGTCAATAATGCACATAAAACTATTTTATGTCCGTGTTCATTGTACTTCAATGATAATCCACCTGAAAAATATACTGAAACACTAGTCAGAATCAAATTCTTTTTGTATTAGTTATCCATCATGGCATCAAAATTTATTCTAAGATTTAATGGCTTGAAACACAGTTACTTTTTTTTCTTGGCATTGCTCATGGTTTCTTGGGGTCAGGAATTTAGCTGTGGCTTGGCTGAGCATGTCTGGCTCTAGGGTCCCTCCTGAGGCTACATCTGATGTCAGCCTAGGTTGCAGTCATCTGAAAGCATAACTGGAGCTGCAGGATTTGATCCCAAGGTGATACCCCTATTTTTGGCTGGCAAATGGTTAGGCTATTGGAAGAAGGTGCCACTTCCCTGGGGCTTCTGCACACAGTTGCAAGAATATGTTCACAATGTGGTGACTGACTTCTTTTGTAACAGGCATTTCCACAGTTAAAGGCATAAGCTGCTATATATCTTTTTTGACCAAGCCTTGGACATCACACACTGTCACATCTGCTGTCTTCTAGTGGGTCACATAGATCAAGCCTGATTCAGAGAGGGAGGGCTTTCAAAGGGATTACAAGGATCAACAGAGATCACCTTAGAGGCTTTCCTAGGTATCTTACATTCAGCCTTCAGCTCTAGCTCCAGTTGTCAAGTAGGGTGCTGTCTTTCCACTCAGCTGATTGCCCACACCTAAGGATTAGTTAGAAAAAGTCAAATGACTTCAGTCCTTGAGGTTATCATAATCAGACCCTTCCACAAGTCTGCAATTCTTTTATGTATTTCACTAAAATACTGTTTGAGCATCTACTGTATGCAAAGCAATTTCAGAGATGCAAGTAATATATCAGTGTTAAAAAACACACAATAGCTAAGTATTTTGGTACCACCTGATTGTGTCCCCCGAAATTCATATGTTGAAACTTAATTGCCAATGTGATAGCATTAAGAATTTGGACCTTCAGGATGTCCTGAGTGCAGAGCCTTCATGAATGGGAATGGCAACCTTAAGAGAAGTTGAAGAGAGTAACCATCTCTATTTGCCCTTCTCCCTTCCCCATGTAACAATGCAACAACAAGGCACCATTTTGAAATCACAGAACAGCCCTCACAAGACACTGAACTTGCCACTGATCTTGGACTTCTGAGCCTCCAGAACTATATGCAATAAATTTATGTTGTTACCCAGCCTCAGATATTTTACTATGGTGGCACAAACAGATTAAGACACACATCTAGTCATCAGCTGTCCTCTTTATAGATTTTGTAGCAGAATTTTGACATCTTCTAATTTCTGGATTTCCTAGAAGTTAGTCTGCTAATTCCAGACTCTGGCTTTCATATTTGTGAACCTAAAGCAACAACAACAACTACATCAACAATTCTTATTATTACATAAATGACATTTGTTGGACATCTACTAAGTGCTGGCCAATATGCTTAGTAGTATACATTATATCATTTGATACTCTAACAGTTCTATGAAATGCATACTATTAAAACCAGCTACAAATATATATTTTTAAGTGAGGAACTTTAGGCTTAGAGAGGTAAATAACTCGTCCAAAATTATATAGTTAACCAGTGGGAGATCTAGGACTCAAACCTAAAACTGCCTTACATCAAAGTTTGTGTCCTCAAAGTTGATGAATCATTCCCTAGCAGACATTGAAACTCATATGCCTTCAGAGGGCAAGGTAAGTGAGGTAAGGGGAGAAAGTTAATGAGACAACTGGGACTAGTGAAGACATTGGTGAGCTATCAACTCATGTCTGTCTCAAGGCATAAACATTCCCATTTTTCTAAAATGCTGTGCTAGCCAAATAAAATACATTCCAGGGCCAGATTCATCTAGCAAGACCTAAGTTCAAAGTTTAGGTATCATATGTTAAATTAATTTCTCAACCACAAAAAAGATTTAACAATCTTGTGCAGTTTGGTTTTCATCCAAACTTTATAGTTAAAATGTTGGTTTCTCATAATGAATGAAAGAACAAAGATAGGTAATGATCATGATTTCATTCTTCATTTATTCACCCAACAAATATTTATTGAGACTCTTCTATATGCTAGTCTCTTGCAGCTAAAGCAGTTAATGTAACAGATCTGACTCCTGCCATATTGCATGGGATATTTTTCTCAAATTTATTGTAATATCTTGCAACACTCAAAGGTTCCAAGGAAAAGAGCTACAGATGTACTTTTCCTTAAACCAGGAGGTACAAGATGACAACTCTTACTGACCACTATGCTGATTGATAACATTTCTAGAATGGAGGAAAGTCTGCATTCTGCTGTTGGTCACAGATTTCACCACTATCTATCGGATGTCACTGGTCCTGCTTCAAACATTCAGATATTCAAATACTGCCCAATGGCTCCTGCACGCATTCACATTTACAATTCCTTTCCATACCACACATCCCTGATGTTTGGAAAATCCAATGACATTCAGGAGAAACCAAGAAATAACAGAAGTGGTGACTATGCCAGTGGAGATAAGCCCAGGAAATAACTAAGGGACAAGAAAGTACCTGCCAAGATCAGGAAACAGGGGAGACTCCAGTTATATCTGTGGAATAATAGGGAGCAGAAATGTTGTCATGGGAATATAACCCATAAGCAATAAACTGAGATCTCTGATCAATTGGACTCTGTGGTACCTTCTAAATGGGATAGAATTTCATATAAAATAACAGAATTTCATATAAAATATATAATGTTCAGTTAAATCTGAATTCCAAATAAATAAGAAATGTTTTTTTAGCTTAAGTATATTCCATGTGTTGTGTAGGACATACTTAAACTAAGAAATGGTTCACTGTTTATCTGAAATTTAAATATTACTGGGTGTTATTATTACTTGCTAAATTTGGTACTCTTACTCAAGGGATGAGTGGTCAGTGAACTGGTGGCAATGTTTTATTTTTTTAATGCAGAAGAAGGAAATTAGTGGTTTAGATGCCCTAATTAGTGGCCTATCTCTGATGGTGAAGACTGATGTGATATTGTAACCATCAAAAGACTTAAGTTTAACTGAGAACACAGTTAGTGGCTTAGAGGCTGGGAGAGTGGCCTGCAACGCATCTTGTCTCAGTCCCTGAAAGCAACTTACAGAAATGGCCAAGTAGTGGCTCATAGTAACTGGATGGGAAAAGTGTCATTGCACCAAGGGCTGGACATGGATCTCTATACATGTGTCTTGTTCCTGGACAAAGAAGTATACAGAGGCTGTTCCCTACCAAACAGCAGTCTACAACTTGAAAAAAGTCAGAATAAGAAAACAAAACGTCATGTAGCTTTTTTTTTTTTAAACATCACCAATGTCCAATGTTTACTACACTTTCTTCTAGGTACTTGAATAAAAGAAAAAATGTTTTGTTCATTATTGAGCTTTACTATAACATATATTGAATGCCACAAAAATGTACATGTCTTCAAAAATACAATCTGGCTCATTTCTCAGACCAAGGATTTCTTTCTTGGAAAACCTTGGAATTGTAATGAAGATTACTACTGCACTTTAAAAGTAAGTTGCAATTCTTTGAAGAGAATTCCCATTATGGTGATCCATCATCCTCTTGAACTTTGAAAAACAGAAGTGACTATCACTGTGCAAAGATTTCTTCCCTGGACATCTTGATATTTGATCTGCAACAATTTAAAAAAAATCAGACTTTCACCTTAGGAAATTCCAACAGGAAAGAGCCAAGCATATGGAGAGTTTTCAGGACCCCTTTTTCCATTTCTTATCCAGACAGGAAATGTATGGGACCTAGGGGGGCTGTGGACTCCTGGTATCCTTTGTTTATTGATTGCCACTTTGCCTGGACACTCATTTTCTCTTTTACATGTATGTGCTTGGAGCACATACAGATATGTGCACATGTGTGCGAATGCCTGAATAGGCATGTGCACATGTGTGATGAATGTGTTTGGTTTCACTATCTCCTACGATATGGAGATTTTTTCCTTTGTACCACAGTTCTTTTGCCTTTCACAAATATACATATTTTCACACTAAGATTGTTTGATGGCTGATTTTCTGTGTCTACTTAGCTAGACCACAGTGTCCTAACGTTTGGTCAAACACCAGTCTAGATGTTGTAGCGAAAGCATTTTTTAGATGACTTTAACATCTAAGTGGCTAGACTCTGAATAAAGCACATTGCTGTCCATAACATGGATGGGCTTTATCCAATCAATTGAAGGTCTTAAAAGAAAAAAGACCAAAGCTCTCCCAAGGAAGAGGGAATTCTGCAGCAGACTGTCTTCAGACTCAAACTATCATACCATCGCGTCCCTGGCTTTCCAGGCTGCTGGTCTACCCTGTCAGTGTCAGCCTTGCCAGTCTCTGAACTTGTGTGAGCCAACCTTAAACTACCATCTCTTTCTTTCTACCTCTCTCTTCCTTCCTCCCTCCTTTCTTTTTCTACTTCTCCTCCTGTTACACACATGCACACATATTTAAGCATTTGTGCACACACACACACACACACAGGTTCTGTTTCCCTGGAAAACCCTAACAGATAATTGATAAAATAAGATGGCCAGAGCCTATTTTATATTGTGTAATCAGTTCCTGAAACCTCTTGGGGATCTTTGCTGAGTTATATACAATTTCCTGGGCTCTCTGGCTTGAACCTTTTCTTGCCTCATCCCTTCTAAAAGGTGAATTCCCCCACTAGCATGTCTTCTCGCTCACAGCCTGCCGCCTGCATGTCAGCATCAGAAACGAGACAGGGAGTTTATTTGAAAAGCTTGCCAAGGAGCAACTGCTGCTACTCGCGCTGCATGTGTGAAATTTTTGCACAGCTGCAGGCGTCAAGAGGCCTCGGTGTGAGGAAGAGAAGCAGCAGGCTGGATCCCAAGCCTTCCAGAAACTCCAGAGCTTGGAATCGGAATCCAGCTCTTCGTGCTGAGCTGAAGAGCCTCCCGAGGACCATGGAGCCAGTTCAGGGGGATGAGTAGGTGTCTGTGACCAGGATGATGTCTCTGTGGCCTACACGCAAGACACAGGTTCAGCTTCAAGGGGATGCCGTATCCCATGCACGCAGGGTGTGTTAGAATCCACGAGTGAGGTTCGCCCACATGCTCCCATTTTGCTTTCCTATGCATGAGTATCAAAGTAAGTGCAGGCCCCTCAACACCATAATCCATTATCAAAAACTGAAAGCAGCTGGTTGAAGTTTTTAAACTTTCTACACGGAGTAATGCATCTGGTCCCAGTTTGCCGTAAAGAAATCGATTTCTCTCTTTTACCCGGGGTTGGCTACAGAAAAAGCACGGGAGCAGCTTGGCTCCCCAAATAAAGGGCCATCCTGCGGTCTTCATTCAAGATAAAGAATTCAGACATCCCCCCCGCACCTCGCCCCTGTGAGTGCTGTTCTACCTCAAGCTCTCAAGCCACAGCAGGGCAGGGAGCCTGAAATCCCAGCAGTTCACCCAAGGCCGGGAAGTAGAAAAGCAGCTCTGGGCCCTCAGTGAAATCTCTAGACAGATCATGTGTATGAAAGAAAAAAACTCATTTGCAATGGATTGTCTCAGATCCAATTTTTAGGATTGTGCAAAGTTGAAGTATCGACTAACTTTCTGTTCATTTCAAAGGCAGGACGTGGCCATAATTTATCTCTTTGATTCCACTGACCATCGGCAGTTGTGGCCATTTTCTGGCTGGCTGGCTGAGGAGAACAGTTAAATGATGATGGCCATGGCCCTCTGCACTGCCCTTACAGCCTGTTTCAGCAGTCTCACCAGGCACTTCCTGTCTCCCCAGCTCCACTGTCTGGCACTTATTTCAGACAAGTCAATATGTTTAAATTATATCTGAACTCAAGGTAATTAATCATACAGCTTTATGCTTTGTAATGTGTTTTTTTTAAACTTCTGGTTGGCATTTCACTGAATCACAATTAAAAAGGGAATGCTTTCCTCCGTGCATTGTGGATATCACTTATCCATTCAGGCTGGGGATCCTTGCTGCACAAGGAGCACACTGAAAACCTCTGTTCTTTCAGGGATCCAAATAAGAGGGTCAAGATGGCATTTCGGAAAATGTTAAGCAGATCAAAGGAAAGGCCCACATGAACTGACTGGGTCCCAGGGCACAGAAAAAAATCTAATTTGAAAACATAAAAGTCAGGTGATGAGATGTCTCTCTAATGCATTTTGCAAACATAGCAAAGGCTTTGAAGCTCACTGTATAATTGTGCCACGGGACTGCATCAGATCATAATACACAAGATTGATAGGTGCTTCCTTTAAACAGATCCTGGTCTCCTCCAGTTTTAACAGTATTCTCAGATCCCACCACCTTCATGCTCACTTGCATCATTCCTCTCTAGTCTAAGGTTAGCATTCACAGGATGTAACAGAATGCAATGACTCTCATGAAGGGAGATTGGCATTCAGGATCCCAACCTCAGTGAAAAACTTCCCATGAAGAAGGGAATAAGGATTACCATCCATTGTGATCCAAGTCTGCCAACAGAACACATCAGGCACCAAATGTGTCTGTATTCTTTTCCTCCATACCAACCACTTCTTTGATACCAGCTGGGTGTCCTACAATTCCATTCCATTCCATTCAGTTCTGACAATGCCTGCCTGCTTTCACTCAGACACCCATTGCAACTTCTAGATCAATACCCCCCCCCCCCAACACACATGCCTGACCAACTGACTATAAATAAGGGGTTCTCAGGATCCCTTCTCCAGTTTTGCTAATGGCTCACAGAACTCAGAAATTCAGCCTATGTGTATTTACTAGCTTATTCAAAAGGATATAAATCAGGAACAGCCAATGGAAGAGATGCACAGTGCAAGCTATGAGGGCCTCTCTGGGCACTCCGCCCTCCTGGTATTTTGAAGTGTTTGCCAGCCTAGCTTTCTGAACCATTTCATTTAGGAATTCTATGTTGGCTCCATTATGTAGATGTGACTGACCAAATCATTGGTTATTGGTGATTATCTCAACCACCAGCCCTTTCCTCCTACAGGTCAGGAGATAGGGCTGAAAGTTTCAGCCTTCTAATCCCATCACTGGTTCCTTTGGCAAACAGACCCCCATCCTGATGCCATCTAGGGGCCCACTGAGAGTCACCTCATTCACATAAACACAGGGATGACATAAACATAAAGGAGCTGTTACAAATAACAAAAGATACCCTTTCACCCCACTCTTTCAGGAAATTCCAAGAGTTTTAGAAGTTTAGGGGCCAGGAATCAAAGATAATGATCAAATACATATTTCTCATTATATCACAATGTCACACTATCCAAGACACTTCAAAAAGAATGATAGGGGCCAGCACTGTGGCATAGTAGGCTAAGCCACCACCTGTGGCATCAGCATCCCATATGGACACTGGTTCAATTCCTAGCTGTTCCAATTCTGATCCAGCTTCCTGCTAATGCACCTGGGAAAGCAACAGAAGATGGCCCAAGTGCTTGGGTCCCTGCACCCATGTGAGAGACCTGGAGGAAGCTCCTGGCTCCTGGCTTCAGATTGGCTCAGCTCCAGCCATTGTGGCCATTTGGGGAGTGAACCAGCAGATGGAAGACCTTTCTCTCTGTCTCTCCCTCTCTAACTCTACCTCTCAAACCAATAAATAAAATTTTTAAAAATTCAAGCTTAAAAAAATGATGACAAGATAAACCTAGAGTTCAGATAAAGAGATCTAGAGGCTCACTTGGAGATACAGCAGCCTTCTAGAAAAGATGACCAACTTAGATGCATTTCAGAACTTATAAAAATTACATGCACCATGGCATCAATTCGGATTCAGTGAAGGAAATAGATATTCTAGGTGTTTTAAGCAGGCAGAGGGGCGATACAGGAACCTGGCAGGGAATCAGATGCTTTCAGAAATATGGGAAGGGCTGGAGGAGCAGGTCCTCAGAGCCGGGGATTTGGACATCGTTCCCAGAATCAAGCACTGCTGAGACACAGAGGCATGATGTAAACACACAACGGGGCCTACTGCGAGGCAATCACCCACCTACTCAAAAAGCATTTTGGGTACAATTAATCTGATTCGTCCACATCACAATCTTCATGTGATGTAGGCCTTGATAACAACAAAAATGAAAGAAAAAAAACCAAACACACCCACCTCAGCCTGATACTCATGCTTGTTTTTATAGCTTTTTTTAAAAACATTTTTTATGTATTTTTATTTATTTGAAAGGCAGAGTTACAGGGAGAAGAGCAGGAGGAGAGAGGGTAAGATGGAGAGAGGGTAAGATGGAGAGAGGAGGAGAAGGAGGGAGGGGGAGAGGGAGTGAGGGGGAGAGGGAGAGGGAAAGAAAGAGAGGGAGAGAGGGAGGGTGGGAGGGAGAGAGAGAGAGAGAGAGAGAGAGAGAGAGAGAATGAATATGAGAATTTTTTCGCTGGTTCACTTCTCAAATGGACACACACCTGGGGTTGGATCAGGCTAAAGCCGGGAGCCAGGAGCTTGTGCTTGGTCTCCCACATGGGAGCAGAGGCTGAAACACTTGGGCCATCTTCCACTGCTTTCCCAGGCACATTAACAGGAAGCTGGATCAAAAGTGGAGCAACTAGAACTCGAACAAGTGCCATTATGGGATGTTGGCATTGCAGGTGGAGGCTTAACCTGCTATGCCAAAACACCAGCCCCAGAGCCCATATTTTCAATGTTTCTTAATCTCCTGATATTCATAATCTAAGATGCCTATAAAACTAAAAATAAAACATTTTATCTAATGCCAAAGATGGACATTGTAGGGAAGCTAGTGGTATGCATTTATCTGGATAGATCACAAAGCAGGCAAATTTAAAATTGTTGGCGGTCTGCATTGTAATCAAAACACTACAGAAAGAAAACATTATTCTCCCCAATATATTATTAATTGCCAAACAAATTCTGAAACATAGTGAGTAATTAAAATTATTTTAGGATAGGCATGGGCAAACTATCAATGTAGCTATTTTTGTCAAAGTCGTATTGGGACACAGTTTTGTCTTTCTCTAACTGTTGTTAATAGTTACTGTTATTAATAGTAGAGGTGAGTCGTTCCAATAGACAGTATATTCCACAAAACCTTAAATATTTACTATCTACCCCATTAGAAAAACAGCTTGTGGTTTAGGATAGCAGGGATCACATATAAGAATCAGAGATGCCAGTTCTCAAAATCAATACAGACTGGAACAAATAGTTGTTACCACACATTCACATGTTGAGTCACAGTGAAGAATCATGTTTTCCACCAAAAAAAGCTACTTGGTATTTTCCTATTTAACAATACATACATGTTTTCCCATTTTCTCTTAGACTGATCAGAAAGCACTTAAATGTTCTGGCTGGCAAAGGAAGGCAGTTTTCAGATTCTAGATTAAAAAAAAAGCATAGGTTATATCTAGCAGAATTATTTATAGTGATGTAAAGATTCTATGTTTCTTCTGTTTAATATTCTTGAACTGAATTTTTAATTGTAATTATTTTCTATTTAAATAGTTACATATTTCTACTAGTTACCATATTGGATAGAACAATTATAAATCATAATCTGAATTCCTGTGTCCTCCTGATTGTTAGCTCAGACACTAAAACCTTATTAAGAGAGTAAACACTTTAATGTAACTAAGAGATAGCAGCAGACTCAAAAATCATAACGATCTCAAAAATATTTTCTAAAAAGGCACCTAAATGAATTTCGCATCAGTAATGGAAAATGCATTTTGATCAGCACGTGGAATCCAAATTGTGAAGGCCGTGAAATCTGGTAAAGTGAAAGGGTGTTATTGGGCTTCAAATGTTGAAAAAACTCCCACTTTGGGGGTGACTCTGGCTTCTGTGGCAGTGAATCTCTTTTAAGAGATTGGGTCTTGGGGCTGGCGCTGTGGTTTAGCAGCTAAAGCCACTGCCTGCGGTGCCAGTATCCCATATGGGCGCTGGTTTGAGACCTGGCTGCTCCACTTCCGATCCAGCTCTCTGCTAGGACCTGGGAAGGCAGTGGAAGATGGCCCAGGTCCTTGGGCCACTGCACCTCGTGGGAGACCTGGAAGGAGCACCTGGCTCCTGGCTTTGGACTGGCACAGCTCTGGCTGTTGTGCCAATTGGGGAGTGAACCAGTAGAAGGAAGACCCATCTCTCTCTCTCTCTCCTTTACTCTCTCTCTCTCTCTGCCTATCTTTCTCTCTGTGTAACTCTGACTTTCAAGTAAATAAATAAATCTTTTAAAAAAAAGAGAAAGATTGGGTCTTTAACTTAGTTCATATAGAAATATTTGGAGGCTGGCACTGTGGCATAGTGGGCGAACTTATGCCTGCGCCACTGACATCCCATATATGTGCCAGTTCTAGTCCTGGCTGCTCCTCTTCCAATCCAGCTCCCTACTAATGCACCTGGGAAAGCAGTAGAGGATGGCCTAAGTGCTTGGGCCCCTGCACCCAAGTGGGTGACCTGGAAGAAGCTCCTAGCTCCTGGCTTCAGATCAGCCCGGTTCTGGCCATTATGGCCATTTGGGGAGTGAACTAGTGGATGGAAGAAGACCTTTCTCTCTGTCTTTCCCTCTCTCTTTAACCATAACTGTCAAATAAATAAATAAAATAAATTTTAAAAAAAGAAATACTTGATCATTTCTAATTGTGTAGATCTACTGCCTATCATACTTATTCATTAATTTTAATTTTTAATTAATTTAAAAGCTGTCCTTTCTCATTTAAATGGTGAGTAATTACTGGAAAAATTACCTTCCTTCTGTTTTTCATCATTGGCCTTTGCCCCAATAGAAAACACTTTGCAAACCATCTCAAATGATTTCTAGGTTTGAAAAGACAATTCAAATTTCTATTATCTTCCTTGATATTAAAGAAACAGCCTGGAAACTCCCATCATACCCACTTGTGACAAACTCAAAGGAATATGAGGAATGACAACTCAGCTGCCAACTTTTTCTGTCCCTGACTCACGTGTCTTTCAGTTGAACAGGATCCAGACCCCATTTCTTTAGCTGGGCAACTGGGCTTTGCAGTTGCCACAAGGATCTCATGTAGCCAGGAATGTCAACTTCGATCTGAGACTGAGTGACCATAAGGAGGAGTGGCAGGATTCCATGAGGTACCTGAGTCACCCCAGGTGATCACCCTACCTGGTGCTTTTGTCAAATCTCAACACATTTAATATATAGCAGAGCTATAACAATGTTGCAAAATGCCACCATACCACATTTGTGAACTAAGCTCTAAAATGTTGCCCACGTGAAATTGAATAAGTTCTGTGGGTTGATCCAAGTTTAAGGCCACGTTTTCCCTTTAAAATCTTAGAAAGGAAAATTAAAATCTGAGGATGGGAAAATGACTTTAGGTCTGTTTGTCTGTCACCCCTCTTCTTCTACCCAGGGATGTGGACAAGATGGGCTGGATTGAACATGTCAGTACTCAATGATGCGGTTTTACAGACTTCAGCTGACAATTTTTAAAAATTATTTTATTTAGGGAATAAAACTTTATGCATTTAATATATACAGATTTGGAAACATGATTATTCTTCCCCCCTACTTCCCTCCTGCCCATACGCCCACCATTTTTTCTACTCCCTCTTCCTTTCCCTTGCTTATTTTTTATAGGGATAAATTTTTGTAGAGTTTTCCCGCAAGAGCATAAGGACCTCTCAAAGGAACCTCATGGATTTAAGTCTTAAAACAATGAAGAAATCCAAAAATCTCTAGAAGGTCACAGCAAGAGTCCTCACTACCCAGTAGACTTTAAAACATGGGAGGTCTTTGTTCCACAACTTCGGTTAGAAATCTAAAGGACACCTACCACACCTGTCATCAATGATCACCCAATTTAGAGACAAAGCCATGACTAAAGCCAAAGAAATGGTTCCCCCCATAGCAGGCTGAACTCTTATATGTCATAAGTACAGAACGTCAAAACCACCAGCCCATTCAGGTTCCAATAACAAACAAAACCTGTGTGATGAACACTATTTCTGACTGTGACTTTCTCTACATTCGCTACGGCAGTGCAAGTTTCCAGAACTATCATGGCTGGAATTTTGGTCTAAACTGATCAGTCATGGTCCCCAAAGCTGCTGTAATCAGAGAAACCAATACTCCTGTTTTTCTGCCAATTGTGCTACTGTGTAGACAAACCATGAATGATAAGATTGGCTCAGTTGCAACTGGTCTCCAGTGGGATCAACTGCCACATGTAAAAGGCCTTGAATTTTTGTCAAGGCAGCAAGACAGGCTAAATTCCAGTGCTACTGTCTCTGACCATGCTTTTCCTAGACCCTCATCAGGAAAATACCTCAGTGAGGGCAATGGCAGTAGGAGAAAGAGCACCTGAAACCAGAACCCACAGTTCACAAGTTTCTTCTCTTGTGCCTCAGTTCACTTATTTGTAAAATGAGTGCCTGCAAAGCTACATTACAGCCTGTTTCAAGAAACAAAGGAAACAGCATAAGCATCTCTACTAAAAAGCAACAAAAAAGTGTCAACTATAAAATGCCCTAACTTCATAATCAAGTTGGAAAGAGCTTATGATGCCAACCAAAAATTATACCCAAATGTTTTTAACTACTCCGCCATCTAGAAGTATAGTTTCCTTCATTCAATCACTTCTTAAGCCCTGCAAGCAGTTTTCTTTCTGGCTGCCCCGTTTTCAGGTACGTGTATAAAGTCAACCTTCGTGCTCTGAATGCTGGGACAAGACTTGTCCCCATGGCCACCAGAAGCTTATTTCCCACTCTTGTTGCCATAACTCCATTGTTCCCAACGGGATCATGCTATAAAGGAAGTCACATGGAGCTTAATCAGCCTGCAGCTAACTCACAAAATCCCCAGATGAACATTCAAATTCCAATCCACTACATCATCACTACTTCTGTCACCACCATAGCCAACCGCTATGGCTTAGAGACTGAATTGTGCCCTCACCACCAGTATTCCTATGCTTGAAGTCTTACTTTCAGTACCTCAAAAGGTGCACGTATTTGGAGCAGAATGCCATGGGGAGATGAAGGCAGTGATCAGGGTGATGTTTCTGTAAGCCGAGAAACACCGAAGATGGCCAGCAGAGCACAGAAGCCTGGGGAAAGCACAGAGCAGACCCACCCTCACAGCCTCAGGAGGAGCCAACACTGCTGCCCCTTGACCTTGGACTTGTCTCACATGGAGAGACAACAAATGTATTGTGTAATCCATTTAGTCTGTGATGCTTTGTTATGGCAACCCTTACGTTCTGGATGGGTTCTCCTCCAGCAGACAGAGCTGGCTTATCCTGTAGAACAGCAAAGTAAAAGGAGGAAAAACTTATGTTCCTTAAATCCACTTTGCTTCAAAACTATACCTTGTGATGTTATTTAACCTTCATCAAAGCCCTACAAAGTAGGCAGCACGTCTATATCACAAAGAAACTGAATTCAAAGAATTTAAGTAACTTTTTCAATTTGCTACAGGGAGCAAAGAGCAAAACTCAACTTTGTACCACATCTGTTTCTAAAGACCCCTGCTGTCCCCACTCCCCTCTTCTCACCATCCATCTGCCCCCTATCGTGGGCTTGCATATCACCTGTAGACATTTCAGGATTTCTGCTCTCTTCTACTGTCCTGATAGAAATTCAATACCTTGATCAAATTATTCCCTTACAATTCTACTACCTGGAAACTAAACCAACTATGCAAGAGAAGGGAATGATTTGAATTTGACATTGTTTTCTGGTTCCATGATGATTTTTCAGTCAGATCAGTTGTAACCAGAGTTTTCTTTCTTAAAGCAAACAAGATTGAGAATTTTCTAATTTTCCTCAGAGTTTGAGCTGCAGAAGGTGAGGCTGTCAGTGTGATGATAAAATGGTTAAACCATAAGAAGAGAGTTAACATCAGTTACTGATTGATTGGGGTAGCATGATGAAATCTGGTAACTCTCTGCATTAAATCAAGTGATGTCACAACTCACCCAGCCTCCACTTAAAATTCAAATACATTAAAAAAATTTTTTTTTATTTGACAGATAGACAGTGAGGGAGAGAGAGACAGAGAGACAGAGAGAAATGTCTTTCTTCTTTTGGTTCACCCCCCAAATGGCCGCTACGGCCAGTACTGCACTGATCTGAAGCCAGGAGCCAGGTGCTTCTCCTGGTCTCCCATGCAGGTGCAGGGCCCAAGCACTTGGACCATCCTCCACTGCTCTCCTGGGCCACAGCAGAGAGCTGGACTGGAAGAGGAGCAACCAGGACAGAATCCGGCACTCTGACTGGGACTAGAACCCGGCGCCCCATGAGATGCCGGCGCTGCAGGCAGAGGATTAATCTAGTGAGCCACAGCGTTGATCCCTCTCTTTTTTTCATTATAAATTCTGAAAACTTGAACTTAATATCCTCACTATAAATAGTCTCTCAGCACCACATAATCTGGTTTCCTTTAAACCTTCTTTGTCTAACCACACTCCTTGTAGTGTACAACATATGAGGAGGAACCTCTAGATGAATTTCAGCCTCAGCCACCTATGTTCTGTGGAATTCATACAGACATACACAGTTACCCAAGCTGGAGCGCCTGCAGCAAGAAGTACGACGCACAAGCTAGAGTTAGAGTTCAGCCTACCTGACACCCAGCCCTCAACTGCAGGACACCCTTCACTAGGCACTCAATAGTCAAAACATTCAAAAATACCCCTTCCTCCATGCCCTCATCTCTCACCAGTCTGCAAGAACTAGAAACACCAGCACCCCTTCCAAGAGTGCAAACTGAGATGTATGAAAGTTACTTGTTGTTGGCCTAGAGCAACAAAACCAGACGTCGGCAGGGTACAGAGCTGGGGAGTCCAGGGCAGCACCTTCCCTTCCCGGGCTTGGGCCTGGGGACAACCTCCCTGGGCAATGCCCGGATGTGACTGTGGTGCCACAGAAGGAAGGGCTTCTTCACCAGATACAGTGTGAGTAGGTGCCATTTAGACGCCAACAAAACAAAGACATGATGACAACTCAACCTGAACAGTATGATTTGATTTCTAACTTGAAATGATTAAAGAAATTTAGCACATTACAATGACCAAGCATTTCTTTATTCATCTAACAACAATGACAAAAAGGTTTTAGGTATTTAAAATACATCAGGTCTTGTGCTAGGTACTGAAGCTCCAAAGGTGAATGATACAAATACGTTCCCAACCCCAAAAAACTACAACCTAGGAGACAGGACAGACAAGTGCAATGTCAGGGAAGCAAAAAGTGGTGTAAAATGTGTACTTTGGTTTCCTGGCAGAAACTGCTCAGTGAAACAGCACAGAGCAAGAAACTCAGTAAATCATATAAGAATAAATACTTGGAAACTAATACCATTTACTGAGCAAGTACTGTGTACCAGGCACTATTCTAAGCGCTTGAATGTATTAACATATTTTATGACATATTAATTTATTTAATGAATGGATATGCAAAAATAAATAGGTTTAATTCACCAATTTAGAAAAGTACTGAATGAACAAATGGTCCACATTCAGTCCCCAAGACTTGCATCCTAAACATAATTGCAACTGCACAAGAAAGGATAGGAATAAACAATAACGGAGATGAGCTTTGGGTCACCATCAAGAGATTTCTCTATAAACATAAGAAAAAAATTTTTTGCAAATTGTCCTGAGAATAAGCTGAATTCAAATCTTCACCTCACAGCCACGTGATACTGCACAGATAATTCAGTCTCTCAGGCCTCCAGTTTGTAATCTGTAAAATGGACCCAATACACCCACATTGTAACTCCCGTAGGAGGGTTACAACAAGTTTTATGAGAAAAATCACCTGTGACCTGGAGACATCCTCAAAGTTGTGCTTCTTTAGGCCCTAGTGAGAGGCAGCAGCAAGCAGTGAGAAATCAAACTGGAACCAGTCTCTAGGTCTAAGGCTGGGCTCCATTAGCCGGCTGAAATATGTAAATAGAAGGCTTAATTGAGATGATGTGGGTTAAGGTGTCTTAGTCCTTAGAGCAACTTTTCTATAATGGGAAGGGGCAAAAAGCAAGCCCTTCTTCAGGAATGAGTCACCAAAGGTTTTGTAAGCCTCTCAGGATAATCTTTGTAAGCTAGTTCAAATAAGCTGAATGACCCAGTGAACTTCCAGCTCCCAGGCCCCACCTCTCCTGAGAGTCTAGGGTGTGGAGTCACATGACCAACTCTGACTGCCTCAGGATTAACAAGACCCACCTGTGCAGGGACTCGAGGGTGGGGGGGCACTTGTAGCTGACAGAGGAGTTACCACCTGACAGAGAAGAGATCGGGCTGGGAGGGGAGACGCCCTTCTTCATTCTCAGAGCCAGGCTGTCTGCAGGGCCAGGGCAGGCGTCAGGGAAGTCGGCTAAAGACTGAGGGGAAATCTAGAAGATGTTTCAGCTGTCAGCCTTGAGTATCTTCCTTGAATAAATATACACAGGGCATATGGGTAGAGTGGGCTAAAAGATTATACGGATAGCACTTTCTAACCTCTATGATAAATTCTTGCTTTCTTGTCATTGGCCCACTGAGTATGAGACATGCTTCAAATATTTTATTTCTAGTTATATATATATATATAGTTATAGTTATGTGAATCAGAGTCAACAAACCCTCAAATGCACTGCATAAGTTAATTAGGTGTGCTTGGTCTTTCACTTTAAGCACTTGTGTATTCCAAAGAAACTATGGTGCATCTGTAGTTGGGTTTCTAAATTAATTCACTAAGACTCTAGTTCAAAGAGAATCAATGGGTTGTTAAAAGACTTATTTCTAAGATGCCTTTGAAAATGGACTCCATAGGGGCCGGTACTGGGGTTGGTAAGACCACCACCTGCAAGGCCAGCATCCCATATGAGAGCTGGTTCAAGTCCCCCCACCCCTCTAGGCTCCCATCTCCAGCTGCGGCACTTCCAGTCCATCTCCCTGCTAAGGTGCCTGGGAAAGCAGGTCCAAGTCATGAAACCCCTGCATCTATGTGGGAGACCCGGATGAAGCTCCTGGCTTCAGCCTGGTCTATCCCTGGCTGCTGCCACCGTTTGGGGAATGAAACAGTGGATGGAAGACCTCTCTTAGCCTCTGCCTCTCCCCCTCTCTGTAACTCTTTCAAATAAATAAATCTTTTAAAACACAAAATGGACGTAATAGTGCATGAATTTCAAGTTTTGATTTCAAAACTCTTAACCTGTGAGGTTACATCCTTGGTAAAACCTGTTCTGCCTCTGCTGTGAACATGTGCTGTTTTGGAATATAAAAAGCACGTGAGCACAACTCATTTTTGATCCACACAAGTGAATTTATGACTCCTTAGGTTAAATGTTTAAGAAGTTATAACAAACTGGAAAATAGGTGTAGCAAGTAATTGTTTGATTTACAGAGGAAAAATGTAAGAGGACCCACTGGGTTGCTCGGAGTTTTAGAAAGTTTTATTTTTCTTTTGGGCTTACCAGCCTTGGCCCCACTGTCCTGGTCAGGCAGGAAGAGTCCACAGAACTGTTTGTTATGGGACCCAAGCAGTGAATCACTGGAGGTCGACTTTCAGATTGTGCTTGCTAAAATTAAAACCAGAACAAAACTGCACAAGTTCCCAGATGGCTCTGTATGCCACACAGCCCTTCCTCACTTACTCTGATGCACCGTGTCACAAATTTTATCTAATCAACTGGCATTTTAAGAAGTGGAGAATCCAACAAGAATAACAACATGGTGACAATTTCAGCTCCCTCTCCCCTTCTTCATAAAAACACCATCTTCTATTTGGTCTCCACCCAGGTCAACACACTTCACTAATTTGCTAGTCATTAAAAAGATATTTTTATACCCAGCCTGTAATATTATACCCTTCAGTGATTATGATAGCTCCCAACAGAATTCCAGAATCTAAAATGAAGGCTGGGAAGCTGAACTGCAATTATGATACTTTAAATAATTCTACAAAAGTAGAACCACTGTTAAATAATTTATGGTCTTTGATCTTGTCACAGATCTACTGAACTCTTCGCATCACTCAAGCTAATTATTTCAAACAGCAAAGGAATAGTTACTTTCCCCTCTGCCACCCACTGTCCTGGGCTGAAGACACAGAAATCAAGATCCCAGAGGTTTGTCTCCCTGAGAGGTCAGAGCCCACGAGGACATTTCTGACAGCTCCTGCTGACCTGGCAGAATAAAATGCTTGGCCTTGCTTTTGACTCTACCTGTCTGATTTGTGTGTCTCTGAAAATAGAGCTCAGAGGAGGTGAGAGAACAAATAACTTTTGATTAAATGTATGTGAATTTTTGCAAGAAATCGACATGCAGCTCTCAAACCTCAGCATTTGTCAGAATCCCCTGCAGGGTTTTCTAAACCACAGATTACCTGGCCCCTTCCTTAGCATTTCAGATGTAGAGGATCTGAAATCGAGGCAGAGAAGGAACCTTTCCATCAAGCACTCAGGTGCTGTGATGCTGCTGGGCCACAGGCTCCATTAAGAGAACACATGAGCTCAATCTATGACTTCCATTGCCTTAGGCACTGTCAAATTGTGACCTGAAGCCTGAGTCCTTGGACTTCATCCAGGCTATCTTAGAAAGTAAGGGTGAGGGAGTCAGGGGAGAGGGATATGTCTCTCCAAGGCCAAATGTAGAGTTCACTTTGAGAAAGTAATCCCCTGTTGGAGGAGCCTTCCACCCACAGAGCTAGGAGAAAGCAATTCTGCTCTTACTGAGTTTTGTTAGGGACAGGGAGCTAAAGACACTAACTTGCTAAGGTCAATTTGTGGGGAAATAAAGTCTCATCTCACTAGCAGAACAGCAGCAGTAGCAGTAAAAAATGAAAATAAGAGCTCAATCCCTAGTTCAAGTCCGGCTGCTCTGTTTCTGATCCACCTCCCTGATAATGTGCCAGGGAAGACAGCAGAAGATGGCTTAAGTACTGGGGCCCCTGCCACTCATCTGGGAGGCCTGGATGGAGTTCCAGGCCCCTGGCTTCAATCCAGCTCAGCCTCAGCCATTGCAGTCACTTGAGGAGTGAACCAGAGAATGGAAGAGCTCTTTGTCTCCCCCTTTCTCACTTTGTTCCTCTGCCTTTCAAATAAGTCTTTAAAAAATATCAACAAAAAGCTCAAGATGGTTCAAGTTTTTCCTATGACCAAGTCTGTTATCCATAAACAATTCCTTAGTATTTATGTATTTCAAGCAACCATCTAACTTTTACAACTAAGCTGCAAAGATGAAGTTTCCAAATTCAGTTTGGATTATCTTCATTGGCAAAGTTGGGCCAGATCTTGCTTGGTATTTCACATAACAACAATAGTAGAGTAGAATTTGTTTGCTGAATTTGCTTTCTTTAAAAAAGTTGGGGGTTAAATGGGGACCAAAAGCATTCTTAAGATGTTTTTTCACTTTAGAAGCAAAGACAGCTCACACCAGATGGAATTTCACAGGCTCTCTGCTGATTCATTTGCGAAGTCTGAACTAAGGAGACTCTGAGAAGGGTGAGGTGATGATCCCACTCCTCTTCTGGTAATCTCCCTCTGTTATTACCCCCATTTTTGCCTCAGGGATCTTGAGAACTTGGGCTGAAGCAAGTGGTTTGTTTTGCCATAATTTTCCAGATAACTGCAGCTGAGTAGTATCTGGACAGAGTTGTGTTTGTGTGTATGTGTTTAAATAACTATTAGAACAGAAAACAGTAAATGCTGTTTGAAGGACTTGGAAGGAACATCACAACTGTGAACTCAGAAGCAGTCTTTAGAGGCAGCCTCTGCTGGGGTGGAGGAAAAAGAAGGCCATTGAATTATTTTTGGTTTGCTTTTGTTATGGAGGAAATGGTATAGTTTAGCATTTCCAAATAAAACTAAACTACTGGTAGCCATCCAAAGGTTCTGAAGCTGAACTGGGCATGGTGATCATAGCAGACATTTGCTGGCGCACACCGCAACCTTCACAGCAATCTCAGGAGGAAGCACGGGTGTGGAGAGACTGGGTAACAGACCCAGGGACACATGGTAGGGGACAGAGCTGGCAGCCTCTGTCTGTCTGACTCCAACACCCCTACCAGGACAGACCCTGGTTTTCCTTTTTTTTTTTTTCTTTTTTTTTTTTGACAGAGTAGACAGTGAGAGAGAGAGACAGAGAGAAAGGTCTTCCTTTTGCCATTGTTTCACCCTCCAATGGCCGCTGCGCTGATCCAATGGCAGGAGCCAGGTGCTTCTCCTGGTCTCCCATGGGGTGCAGGGCCCAAGGACTTGGGCCATCCTCCACTGCACTCCCTGAGAGTGGAGAGCTGAGAGCTGGCCTGAAAAGGGGCAACCAGGACAGAATCCAGTGCCCCGACTGGGACTAGAACCCGATGTGCTGGCACCGCAAGGCAGAGGATTAGCCTAGTGAGCCGTGGCACCGGCTCTGGTTTTCCATAAACAGTGCTGTTGCTATTGGGTGGAAAAGTGAAAAGATGCATGTAGAACCTTCTTTGTCTGATGGTTACGTACACAGGCGGAAGCTGTGAGATCGGAGCCCCAGTCACCAGGGAGAGAGCAAATGTCAGCAGCCGGCTGCAGGGGAGCCCCACCACCATACCAGACCTCAGAGCCCAGCTCCAGTTCATTCACATCTGTGTCATGCAGACGGCCATCACCTGCAATTCTTCTTTGTGTCCTACAAGTTGCAGAAGAACCCAGGTGCTCTGCAAACCATCTCCTCTACGTTTCTCTCCCTGTGATCCCACCACACCTCTTTCCCAGTCCTTGATAATCCCAAATGAGAAACCACACTCCATTCTGAAAATTCTAAACACTCTTGGCTCAGTAATTTGGATTACTTTACCAAAGGGTGAAAATATATTTACAGTATTATAACATGACAAAGCTGAAGTTCCCAAATCTCCCGCCCATGTTCTCTGCCTAGAGCCCTTCTCTTCCCCATGCATTTTCCATCTCAGTACATCTCTCAGCTTCTCAGGTCATAAAAAGGAAAATTATCCTTGCCTGCCATTCTGTCCCACCTCTTCTACATCTAACCCACTAGTTGTTCCTAAACTCCCTCCAGACTGCATCTCAATTCCTTCCATTCTTCTCAACTCCATTGTCACCTCTCAAGTCTAGGCTATTGTCATCTTCCACCCTGAAAAGTTCAATAACCTCCTTCTTTTCTGGTCTTCTCACAGCAGCCAAAGTAATTGTTTTCTACCCATTGGTCAAAAGTTATTTTTAATTAGAAAGTACACAAATAAGAGTGTCAATTGTTAAATCAACAACTGGAATCACTGTGCACTTGCTCCCCATGTAGGACCTCTGTCCTTAATGTGTTGTACTATGTGAATTAACAGTAAAACAGTCTTCAAACAGTACTTTATACTTTGTGTGTCTGTGTGGGTGCAAACTGTTGAAATCTTTACTTAGTATAGAGTTGGTCTTCTGTATATAAAGATAATTAAAAATGAACCTTAATGAAGAATGGGATGGGAGAGGGAGTAGGCGGTGGGATGGTTTGGGGATGGGTGGGTGGGTATGGGGAGAAGAATCACTATAATCCAAAAGCTGTACTTAAGAAATTTATATTTATTAAATAAATAAAAGTTTTCTATTAAAAATAAATAATAAACAAATACTATAAGTGAAAAAAGAGAAAGTTCATAAACGCATTATGACATAACAAAAAATTTTTAAAAATCCATGTATTAACCTCTGGGCCTGTAAATGCTAGTATGGTGTTATTTTGTATATAATGTTAAGGATCTTGTATTGGGAAGATGGTCCCAGCTTCTCTGGGTAGGCAAAATATACCATCACAAGTGCTCACGAGAGAGGGGCAGAGGGATATGACCCACACACAAGAGGAGGAGACACTGTGATCACAGAGGTGGAGACTGGGATATAGGCACGCGTCTAGGTATACTGGCAGGCCCAAGAAGCTGAAAGAGGCAAGGAACCAATTCTCCTTATAGACAAAGCACTACCAACATCTTGATTTCAACCCAGTGAAACTGATTCCAGGTCTGGCTTCCAGAACTATGAGAAAAGAAATCAGTACTGGTTGAAGCCAACAAGGTATAATTTGTTAAAAGAGTCACAAGAAACTAGCACAGGCATAGTCAATACAAAAAGTACAAAATTACAGCATTCAGGCAGGCTTGGTCTAGCGCTTATGCTACAGGTTTAGGTGCACTGTATGGTGTACCTGGATTTGATTCCCAACTCCAGCTTCCCATTAATGCAAGCCGTGATGGCTTAAGTAGATGGCTTCCCGCCACAAACCCCTGTAGGAGACCTGGGTTGAGTTCTTAGCTCCTGGCTTTCGCCATAGCTGGGCTATTGCGAACACTAAGGAAGTGAACCAGGAGGTGGATGGGATCTCTCTCTCTCTCTCTCTCTCTTTCTCTCTCTCTCCCCCTCCCCCCATCCCTCTCAAAAATAGTTTTTGGAAATTATAAATTAGTATCAGATACCTTGTGAGCATCCTCTCTCCTCCCACCTCATTCCATTTCCTTCCTCAGGGGTAAATCGTTTTCATAAGTTTTGAGTTTTTATCAGCACAATCCTTTTTCTACACACTTATATACACAGAAGCACTGAAGACAGATACCATTTATTTTAAGTTTTAGTGAACTTAAGTTGCTCCACCAAAGTTTATATTCCATACTGACTGTGAACGTGACATAAATAGATGAATGTTTTGTGTGTTCTTCTGTGACTTAGATCTTTCACTCCAAATTATGTTTAGGGAATTCTTCCGTATTGTTCTGAGTACAGACTGGTGGTGCATTTGTGTCCTTATTGTAGTGCATTCCAATCTATGAATACACTATAATTTGTGCACACATTTATATTTAGATTGATTATAGGAAAGAGTAAATTCTATCCTATTGGTTCCTGCCCAGAGCCTTCCACTGCTACAGCTTGTAGTTAGTAAATCTGATTCTTCCCCTTGGTCCACCCTTGTTTCTCATCTCATTTCACCCGGCTGTCCTCTCTGGCTTACTCTAGGTTCCTTGAGCACATCAACCTTACTTCTACCCAAGGACACTCACAGGGATCTCTCTGGACCTCTCCATCCCCAGATGTTTGCCTGCCTGCTTTATTGTTCAAGTCTTCTCCAATCTCATCTCACCTACGCAGCCTTCCCTAACCTCCCAGCCCAAACTGGCCCTATCTCCCACTCATTTGCTCCCAAAAGCCCCTGTCTTATTTCTCTCCATACCCTCTTCCTATCTATAATCACCCTGTGTATTTGCTTCCTGGTCTATTCCATCTCCCTAAACTGTAGCTGTCCCCCACCACTCTACCCTCAGCAGTTAGAATAGTGCCTGGTATGGAGTGGGTAGTTAGCATCTGTTGGATGGTCAATGAGTAAAGCTGTAATGAAATTAATATCTTGAGAGTAGATTAGAGCTAACCAAAAATTCAATTGCTCCATCATTTCTTGTATAGATTTTATCAAGGATTATTTTATAAAAGGCCTCAAGTTAGTATAGATGATAAGAAAAAACAGTTGCTGGCCGGCACCGTGGCTCAATAGGCTAATCCTCCGCCTTGTGGCACTGGCACACCGGGTTCTAGTTCCGGTCGGGGCGCCGGATTCTATCCCAGTTGCCCCTCTTCCAGTCCAGCTCTCTGCTATGGACCGGGAGTGCAGTGGAGGATGGCCCAAGTCCTTGGGCCCTGCACCCACATGGGAGACCAGGAGAAGCACCTGGCTCCTGGCTTTGGATCAGTGCGATGCATCAGCCGCAGCAGCCATTGGAGGGTGAACCAATGGCAAAAAGGAAGACCTTTCTCTCTTTCTCTCTCTCTCTCTGTCCACTCTGCCTGTCAAAAAAAAATGCTAAAAAAAAGAAAATAAGAAAAAACAGTTGCTCACTATAATGATTTGGTTAGGGAGGGGCATCTTATGGAATGTGAGAAGCTACCAAACATTTATGGAAGTGAGGTTTTAACTTTATCTCTAACTGCACGTTTTCCTCCCTGTACTTTCCCCTCCACTCCACCATGGTGGAGTGTGTGTGCTCCCAGGGGTGATCAAGCCACAAGACTTAACAAAACGTGGGGTGTGGGTTATTGGACTCTCCTTAAGGACTCTCCTTAGCCAGAGGGAAAGTCTTTACTCAAGCCTGTCTGATAATTTGGGCATAATTCCATTCTGTCTGATAATTTTTTAAAAGATTTATTTATTTATTTGAGAGTCAGTTACACAGAGAGAGGAGAGGCAGAAAGAGGAGAGAGAGAGAGGAGAGAGAGAGAGGAGAGAGGAGAGAGGAGAGAGGAGAGGGAGAGGGAGAGGGAGAGAGAGAGAGAGAGAGAGAGAGGTCTTCCTTCTACTGGTTCACTCCCCAAATGGCCACAACAGCCGGAGCTGTGCCAATCCAAAGCCAGGAGCTTCTTCTGTATCTCCCACATGGGTGCAGAGGCCCAAGGACTTGGGTCATCTTCTACTGCTATCCCAGGCCACAGCAGAGAGCTGGATTGGAAGAGGAGCAGCTGTGACTAGGACCGGCGCCCATATGGGATGCTGATGCTTCAGGCCAGGGCATTAACCTGCTGTGCCACAGCACCAGCCCCTCTGGTAATTTGGGCAGGTGGAGAGGCTATTCCCTAGCTGGGCCTGCCGCCAAGAGAACAAAACATCACTGAGATACTCAAGACCATTGCTATTCACTTCCTCAACTTTCAGAGCCTCTTTTTATACTCCATGCATTTGACTTTATTATTTATACGGTTTCATCATAGACATGTAGCATTCATAATTCTTTCCAGTCTATTTGTTGGACTTTATGTTTTCTAGCTATACAGAATGAAGAAATAACTAATCACTGAAGCTGGTACAGGAGGAAATTATGGCAAATGATTTTAGGGTATCACATGTTGTCTTTCTCAGAAGCACTGCTCCCTTAATTAAAAAAAAAAAGTTCTCAACTATTTGGCTTCATCTTTTTCAACATTAACTTCAAAATCCAGACACCAAATCAGCACGTCAAAGGGAAGCAAAGTGGACAGGTGGTAATAAAACGCGTTTACTCTGATGTCTTGGCGGGGAGGATGAGGTGTGGAGAGCAAAACCGCTCATGTCTGAACCCCAAGCACACAGCCAAATCTCAGTGGGTGGCAGTTCCTGGGAGGAGCTGGGTGGATTCACCAGGGGACCCAGCCTTGTTGCAGAGTAGCCTTTGCACTGTGGATGAAGTTAGCACCACTTAAATCATGCTGAACAGAAAGAATGGTGACTGGCAGCAAGGCCACCTTTACCAAACACGTCACCCACATGAACCAGATGGAAACTAATGGGTCAAGTCCAACAGAATAAAACCACGCTGATTAGGAAATCTGATACACTTCCAAAGGGGATGGGAACACAAAGACCTCCCTTGCCCAGGGACCGGCATTGCTGGGTTGTCAAAATTAAAAAAGAACTAAAAAAATCCATAAGTTTTCTAAAATCATTTCTGGTTCTGAATATTGACAACAAAATTGAATACTTTTTGAAATATTCTGTGGACTGAGTTTGGTGAACCATCAGTTGGGTAATTTATGATAAATATTTAAGCATTTCAATGGGTAAAATTCAGGAGATAACTACCCTAGAAGACACAAGAAAATCATCAGATCCCTGCCTCTTTACAGCAAGGTGCTGAGAACTCCAAAGCTATGCATGCAGAGTGATAATAGGTATGGTGAATGGTGACTCAGATATAGCCAAGAGCAAGTATTTCAGTGACTTGAATGTGCAATAGGACATTTCTAAGTCAGACAGGATATTGGAGAGTTCCACGTAGCACAAGACTGCTTCCTAGGACTGTCCTCACATTGCATCCCACCGTGACAACCAAAACTGCTCCCACAAAACTCTACACAAGACCAACAGACTCACCAACCAAAGGCACCAACGACTTCTTCAATTGGCTGTGTAACTTTGTGTGATCTACTTGACCTCTTCGAGCTCTTCAGTCTGTAAAATGAGGAAACAATGGTACCTATGTTATAGGTATTTTGTAAAAATTAAATATATCAACAATTACAACATATTTAGATGACTAAGCTGCAAGCAAGCATTGGTTTTTTGTGTTGTTGTGGAGTTGGTATCAAACAGTAGCTGCTCTCGGTCATCACTCTTCAATTTGAAGCTACTGCTAATTCTGAGTACTGTCATCTTTCTAGAGTTGAGGAGGCGTTAGCAAAGCAGCAAGTCCTGCAGAGATAGAAAGCCTTATTCATGAGCCTACACAGAGTCGCATCGTTGTGCTTTCATTCTACTTGGAAGAAAACCATGAAGATACTACCATCTTCATTTTTTCCAAGCTGCTTTTCATTCAATACTTTGTGTTTACTGTATAAGAGAACATGAAGAGATATTGCTACCATGTCACAGGTGATAAATCTATTTTGTCTGCTTGACTCACGGTCTTTTCAGGAAAGGGCCTAGGTGCTAAACATTTTCTACCACTGCATGGAACTAAGGACAATGAGGGCTCTTAATTAATGTGTGGTAGTCACGTATTAGTGGAAATTCTATCTATATATCTAGCTATCCATAACACACACACACACACACACACACACCTGGGGCTCAGGACTTCTATTTCCTGTCCTCCCCAAGGAATCTGAATACCCCAGCTTTATGTGGCACTTCTAGCCCATCTGTTCCTATACATTGCTCCTGCTCAATCTCTCCACCAGTTCCAAGTCTGTGGCTGTTGCTTCTCCACACTTCAGCCCTGGGAAGGAACTCAGCATTGTCTTGATTGCTACAAAGTTAAAAACAAAAACAAAACCAGAAACCATTCCCACAGGGAATTTGTACGCATTATAGATTTCACAAGATCAGCAGTAATGTGGGATGTTTACCATTGCAAATGATGTGCATCTTACCATTGGATTCTTATTTTTGGAAGGGCTTTTCACTACTCTTCCATGTTACTTGGCTCTCCTCTCTCCACTCAGTATCCCTGAAGTCAAGCCTCCTCTCCCAAGTTTTTCCAGTTCATTTTGCGGACTAATTCCACTGCCTACAATCCCTGCCCCTAGGCCAGGTTCTGGTCACACCCAATACCTCCTACACATCCTCGAGCATCTGCTCTGGACCTCATCCTTTCTGGTCCCCATTAGGCTACAATAGAAGACAAATGTGGAGTCAACATTTCTGTCCCCATCACTACAAATGAGGCCACTCCTCAAAAAAGAGGCTGAAGCCTGCACTGGGCTTTTAATAATAAATTTTCTCCCTCCACTTTAGAGGGTCCATGCCACTAAGGCACAATGGCCTGAACTCAGGAGACTTCGCAGCTTTCACTGTTTTGTGAGATACTTATGTAGAAGCTACTCAGAGCCAAGTGTATGGATCTGATTGAGTTATTATCCAACTATTCACTCTAGATTCCATGCCACATAGGTAGACAGAATTTATCCCCAACCCTGTTGTCATCTGAAGAAGGTAGCTGCTAGTGCACCAGTAGGTGACACTCAGTGCCCCAGGTTCTTGTTGGTTAAAGAGTAAGAAGGAATTTGATTATCCCAGTAAACCTGGGACTACCTCATGTGGTCAAGGACAAAATCAGGTGGCAAGGCACTAAGGATGTGTGATAAATACCAGCAAAAGCAAAACCATTTACTTCATGGTACAGTAAATTCCATGTGTATTATAGCTTCATATTTATATTTTCAACATTCCTACTACTTTTTTTGGACAGGTAGAGTTAGAAAGAAAGGTCTTCCTTCCATTGGTTCACCCCCTAAATGGCCGCTACGGCCGGTGCGCTGATCTGAAGCCAGGAGCCAGGTGCTTCCTCCTGGTCTCCCGTGCAGATGCAGGGCCCAAGCACTTGGGCCATCCTCCACTGCCCTCCCGGGCCACAGCAGAGAGCTGGACTGGAAGAGGAGCAACTGGGACAGAATCCGGCGCCCCAACTGGGACTAGAACCCAGCCGGCGCCACAGGCGGAGGATTAGCCAAGTGAGCCATGGAGCCAGCCAACTATTTATTATGAAGTTAAACCTACCCAAATAAGAATACAAAAATAGGACAAAATGTAGCAAAGGAAAATAATATTTGCAGTGAAGTCACCAATTGAAATATAACAGTGAAGTCACCAATTGAAATAGCCTTCCCCAAATTTCAGGTCTGGTGCCATCCATTGGTTCAGTAAGTATTGACCTTACACATATTTTTCATACTGCTGAACTATAAAAATCTGAAACAAAATATTCTTTGAATTAAACTTAAACAAGCCAGCAGTTCATTAAGTTCAATCATGGATTTCATTTACAAACAAATAAAACAAGCAATCAAAGAAAAAATCTCTCTCAGACACTAAAATTCTTTTCCTCTCTAGAAGAAATTAATGTAAATATAATTTACATTAATAAATATATAATAAATAATATATATATAATATATATAATTATATTATAAATATATAATAAATATAATATATAATATTATATAATATATAATATATAATATATAATAATATATAATAAATAAATAATGTAAATATATATAATAATATATATAATAAATAAATAATGTAAATATAATTTCTCTGGCCCATAAAAGCTTGATTAATCATAATTCAATTTTTTTCTCCCCAACCCTCAAAAAAAGGAAGGAAAGTGACAACTTTTAAAATAACTCAAATATAGTGCTTATAGATACACAAAATGTAATTTTTCTTTAATTAGTTTTTACAGATTCAATGTGCTTTGTAGATACAATTATAAGAACATAATGATACTTCTTTCCTCCGTTCTTCCCTCCCTCCCCCTCTCTTCCTCTTACCCTTCTTCTTTCTCCTTTTTTTCTTTTCTTTTTTTAGTTTTTGAGATAAGTTACTTTAAATTTACATTACAGTAAAAAGACTTAATATTTCCGTATATAAGAAGTTTAACATGTAACAAGCAGAAAGATCCTAGTTCAGTGACAATATAGACAATGGCTATAAATAATAATTGGATGTAAAAATGACCAATTCACCCACATACAGTAAATTTTAAAGTCATCACAGATCATTGAAACTATAGTACTACAACACTCTTAATCACTGGTTTCACAAAAGTACAAAACAAAGTTTTATAAAACTATTTGCAGCAATACTAATACACACAGACATTTCTTTTTTCTTTCTTTATTTTTGGTTTATTTTTTAAATATTTGCTACCGCATATAAGGGAGGACATACAGTATTTGTATTTCTGGGTCTGGCTTATTTCACTCAACATGATGTCCTTCAGTTGTGTCCATTTTGCTGCAAATGCTAGCATTTCGTTCTTTTTGTTTTAATAACTGAATAATATTCCATTGTGTGTATTATACCATATTTTCTCTACCCATTCATCTGATGATGGACACCTCAGTTGATTCCGAATTTTGACTATTCTCAACAGTGCTGCTATAACCATGGTGGTGCAGGTATCTGTTTTTTACACTGTGTTCAAGTCTTTTGGGTATATGCCCAATAGTTGGATTGCTGCATCATATGGCAAGTCTGTTTCCAGTTTTCTAAGAAATCTCTACACTGTTTTCCATGGTGGCTGCACTAATTTACATTCCCACCAACAGTGTGTAAGTGTCTCCTTTGTCCACATCCTCGCCAGCACTCGTTACTCTCTGTTTTGGATCTTAGCTATTCCGACAGGCATGAGGTGATATTTCATTGTGGTTTTGGTTTGCATTTCCCTGATGACTAGTGATGCTGAGCATTTTTTCATATATTTGTTGGACATTTGTATTTCTTCTTTTAATAACTGTCTATTAAATTTCTTTGCCAATTTCTCAACTGGATTGGTTGTTGTTGTAGAGTTTTTTTTTTTAAACTTTTATTTAATGAATATAAATTTCCAAAGTACAGCCTGTGGATTACAATGGCTCCCCCCACCATAACTTCCCTCCCACCCGCAACCCTCCCCTTTCCTGCTCCCTCTCCCCTTCCATTCACATCAAGATTCATTTTCAATTTTCTTTATATACAGAAGATCAGTTTAGTATATATTAAGTAAAGATTTCAACAGTTTGCCCCCACATAGCAACACAAAGTGAAAACTACTGTTGGAGTACTAGTTACAGCATTAAATCACAATGTACAGCACATTAAGGACAGAGATCCTACATGATATTTTTTAAAAATTGATTAATTTTCTATGCAATTTCCAATTTAACACCAAGGTTTTTTTTTCATTTTCAATTATCTTTATATACAGAAGATCGATTCAGTATATACTAAGTAAAGATTTCATCAGTTTGCACCCACACAGAAACACAAAGTGTAAAAATATTGTTTCAGTACTAGTTATAGCATTACTTCACATTGGACAACACATTAAGGGTAGAGTTTCTTTTTAAGCTGCTAACATATTTGGGATATTAATCCTTTGTCAGGTAAGTGGTTTGCAAGATTTTTTTTTCCTATTCTGTTGGATGTCTCTTCACTCTGCTGGTTGTTTCCTTTGCTGTACACAAACTTCTGAGTTTGATATCGTCCCATTTATTTAGTTTGCTTTTGTTACCTGTGCTTTGGCTTGTCCAAGAAGTCGTCCCCTACACCGATGTCTTAGAGTAAATTTTGAGGCAACTACCCAATACACGATTTAATGAACAAGATAGAATACAGCAAGAAATCTCTTCAAGCTCTGTGTTCATTTTTAGTAGTGCAAGATACACTTTATGTATTTTTGGCCATGTTTAAGCCATCCAAGAACTATTGCTATAACATATTTGTCACTTCATAACCTTTGTTTCACAGTTTCAATTTTAAAAAAAACTTTATTCATCACCCAACTCAAAGACTATTAGGCACATTTTAAGTATGCTGCCACCAAGTGGCAGCCCTGCTACAGTCCCCTGATCCAAATTTTAAAATCTGGCTTTCCCTATCATTCAAGAGTAGATCTCTGCTAATACCTTTGTCTTTAAATACTTATTAGGCCTTTTTATCAACTTATTCTCCCACCGTTGACATTTGAAAACAGCTACACTTGCAGTTTCCTAAAATATATTTCCTTGTCTTCTAGTATAAATTCCTTCAGAATGAAAATTCTAAATAGAAACAGAATTGTCTTCCATATGTGAGACAACTTAGCTATATTTAAATGGGTAATCTCAAAGATTATATTCTAAATCAGTTTTTTAAAAAATTAACATCTAAGTTGCAACTAAGTACTTTTTCACCAACTCTTAGCTTTTCTTTAAATTGCCTTATCTGAATTGCTAAGCTTGGCATCAAAATCCCTTCTCAGCAATTTGTTCAAAACTTCTGAGTTCTCTCAAATTCAAATAGCCCTCTGGGCCTTGCTAACATCCATATATTCTTTTTCTGTCCCACTAACAGAGAGTCTAGGCACCTCATCCAGTCAGAGGGAATGAATTCCAAGCTACTACTTCCTCCTTCTTCATGTGACAGCTGAGAGTACACAAACCTTCTTTCCTCTTTGTCTACAAGTTGCTAAGTTTCCTCTTTATTTTTGTCCCGACTTTCCCAATCCCCAATCAGCGATTTCCAGTAAGAGCATCTGGCAGAACTTGTTAAAAGTCATTTCTGTAGAGGACTTAATTAGTTAATCAAGTGCTCAACTACCTTTGCAAAATACTCAGATGGCTCAGCCTTGTAAACTGTCTTAGTGAGTCTGGGGGTGGGAAGGAGCCTGGGCAGCCACAGAACCTGTTTTCTAGAGACAACTAGATGCCTTCCCTACCTGGAGCAGATTTCTTCTGCAATGAAAAGTTCTGTGATTTTTTTTTTTTTATTTGTTGAGCAGAGACTTAAATTGTTTCCTGATGGAGTTTTCTGTATTGCTTTGGGAGTATATTTTACAATCCATTCAAACTCAAAATAACCATGTACATGGCACCAAGAAGAAATGAAAATAGTCATTTAAAAAATAAGATTCATAAATTGCCCACAGGGGTTCTCTTCTAATCAAAAATGTACAAACCTTGCTTTTCCTCTTGTTTTGCATTATCTGCCACCTCCCCTTCTCCCTTTCTCCATGCTCTTATCTGCCTCTCCTTCTGCTTTTTATCCTTTTCTCAATGCTTTGCTTCGCCTGCACTTCTGCTAACTGGGTTCACCAGTCACCCTCCTTGCCATCAAACTCACAGGAGTTTACAGCACCTGCACATGTGCAGCATCTCCTCAAACCTCTGCCTGTTCCAAGCAGTTCCCACAGGACCCATAGACAATCCTGCTCCATGAGGGAAATTCAGTTGAGACACACATGCATCCTTTCCAGAAGAGTAAGGGTTTAATCAACCCCCCAAATAGTCAAAACACATTTTTCTCTCTTCATTGCCATTTGCACAGATCTAGAAGAAAGGGACATTGCCTCTGATGCAAACTCAACCTCTTTGGAGTTTTTCACCTGTCAAGTTAGGGGACCAGACTAGCTGAACTCTAAGGTATCTTCTAGCTTGAACTTAATATATGCCTTCTTTAACAAAATAAGATCTGATTTCAAAAATAATACTTAATTATTTTTTGGATTGCCTGCTATGTGCCAGATACTATACACTCTGCTCATAAAGTCACAAGAAATAGCATCCATTGCATGCTAATCACATGCAAAACCCTTTCCCTCATCTGTTACCTTGGCCACACGAGGCATGCACTATTAGATTGCCTTTACATAAATGAGGCAATTGAGGCACAGAAAGACAGAAGAACTTGCTCAGAGTCACACAATAAGTCGTGCAGAGAGGATCTGAGTCCAGCTGGTCAGACTCCAGTAGACATGGTGTTAAACACTATATTCCACTTAGAACAACTCTGTGAAGGTGGTATTGGTATCATGAGCAGGTAGGTGAATAAACATTTACACCCTGTGTTACCTCCCAGGAAACGCCACTGATTCATTAAGCAAGAATATGTATGGATTTTTACTGTGATTGCTTCCTGAAAACTGAGCATCAAGATCATATACTCTTAGAGAAATACAAATTTCTATCTAAATAAAAAATGTTCAGTAGAAACAGTATTGTCTTAAGCAAATATATCAACAGCATGCATTAGACAGATTAAGATCTTATACCAGAATTTATTTAAAACATGTCAATGTTAAACTATTAAATGTAAAATTTATATTCCTAGAAATTTTTTCATCAAACTAGTTTCTAGTTACTCTTTACTAATATTTCCTACATCTTTTAATTTATTCTGTGTTCTGATCTTTCCTAAATTTGGAGGTTTTTTTAAGGTCTTCTTTTGCTTTCTGTTGTTTCTTCTGGTTTTTGCTAATGGTAGTTTTTTCTTTGTATGGTTAGTGATTATTTCTTAACTGTAAAAAACTAACTACTTTCAGAATTTCACCTTTGGAAAATCTGAGGTTTATAATGAAGAGGGATTCCTCACATAATGACTATGTTTGCTTTGTCAGTGAATGTGGTATTACCAAGGCTGGAAAATTTTTCAAATTTAATCAAGCTTTAGAGTTTTCTCGTGAGCAAGGTGATATCAAAGCTTCATGAGACGAGGCTTATGATTAACAATTGTTGAGGTTGATTTCTCCTCAGCTCATGCAGTGCCAAGGTGTGAAACAGTCTTCTTTGAGACCCCCTGAGTGGACAGGTTTGTTACTAGTTTTATTTTTATTATGCCTACACATTGCAAGTATAGCTCCTGGGGAACCACAGCTTTTTGGAAATTCTTCTATTAAATTCTCTGCTTTGGCTGGGCCTTAAGCTTTATGTTCCAAACCCTAAGACTCACAAGACCTTGAAGAATAATGTTCAATTATTCTTAGGACATGTCCTCATGACAGTATCTGGGCTCTATCTAATTCTCTGGGTGCCTAACTTCATCCAGTTGTAGGCCTGCATATTCTTTACTTGCTCGAAAGCTTGTGGTCACATTAGAAACAGATTTCTTAACATATTTGGTTATTTTAAGTAGAGGGTAAGTGCAGGCACCTTACTCAACATTTTGTCTCCCAGGCAAGCTGTTTTATTTCATTTATGAAACACAATTTTCATACATATAGGATGGACTCAATATTAGTAATAATATTAAATGTTTATCTTGTTATTAAGATTAAATGAAGTGTAAGAAAAGCCCCTTGAAGACTGGGTGCTACATAAACAATTGCCATGTAGCTACTCATTCCTTTATTCATTCACAATATTTATTAAATGTCTATGGTGTAGTCAACACCATGCTCGGTGAAAAGGATACAATGGAGACAGAGAAAAGGAAGGAAACATAGGGTGAAGACAAGGATGGATAGAAAGTTACTGTACATCTCAGTCTACTAGAGCTTCTGAGGACCTACCTGCGGAGGGGAAGCCAGAACCACAGCTTCTGACTCAACCCCATTGGTCTCTCTTGGCCAAAGAGGGCTTGGAGGGAGCCTGAGAACACCTTCAAGGTATAGGATGCTTTATGAATAAACAAATATTAAACCACAGTCAATGGAACTTCCATGGTAGGACTCAGTGGTGGGGGTCAAGGGAGAGAGATTGCTACTTTTCATAATTTTTCCGAACTATCAGATTGCTTATCACGAGGATAATGCTTTTATAAAATATAATGCTTTTATAAAAAAGAGTAACAAGAAAGAATCCTAGAATCATAACATTGCTTAATGAATTGTAATGAATAGTATACAGAATATATAATATATATTGAATATATGAATATATGATTTCTAAAGGGTAGTATAGTTGTGAAAGGCCTAGAGCTTGTATTCATCAGTATCTCCTAGAGATTTCCTAGAACTGAACATAAACTCTGAAGTCTCCCTGTTTTTCAAAATATTTGTGAATGAGTGTTTAGATGAATGCTTCAATGGATGAATGAAACAAAGTCATGTGAGGAAGGACAATATACTGGCAGGTGTTTGGCTTAGTGGTTAAGACACTGGTGAGGATGTCTAAGTCTCATATTGAAATACCTGAGTTTGATACCTGGCTCTTTTTCCTGATTGCAACTTCTTTTTAATGCAGACTCTCAGATGCAGCAGTTGTTGACTCAAGTGCTTGGGTTCCCTGTTCCCATGTGGCCACACTCAGTTGAGTTCCTGGCTCCTGGCTCTGTACTGCCCCTCACCCCCAGCCGTTCTGGGCAAATGTATAGTGAACCAGCAAATGGGAGCTGTTGATTCCCCCCTCTCTCTCTGTCTTCCTCTGAAAGAAAGGTTTGAGGTGGTGTGAGGGAGGGGGGAAGAAAGCCAGGCTGTCCCAGTAGAACAATATTGTCCCAGTAGAACTTAATATTGGAATATATAGTACACAGGTTGCCTCCATGGGAATTACAGAAACAGTGTCTCTCAAGAACATGCACATAGGCCGGCGCCGTGGCTCAACAGGCTAATCCTCCGCCTTGCGGCGCCGGCACACCGGGTTCTAGTCCCGGTCGGGGCGCCGGATTCTGTCCCGGTTGCCCCTCTTCCAGGCCAGCCCTCTGCTGTGGCCTGGGAGTGCAGTGGAGGATGGCCCAGGTGCTTGGGCCCTGCACCCCATGGGGAGACCAGGAAAAGCACCTGGCTCGGCCATTGGAGGGTGAACCAACGGCAAAAGGAAGACCTTTCTCTCTGTCTCTCTCTCTCACTGTCCACTCTGCCTGTCAAAAAAATTTAAAAAAAAAAAAAAAGAACATGCACATTTGTACCAGGGTGGAGGCAGCTAGTTTGGGATGAACCTTAGCCCCTACTAGCCCTCTCACTGGGCTTTTTATGTAATGAAAAACCTGATTAAATGTAGGACACAGCTCTGTGTTAAGAACATATATTGGGAACCAGAGCATGGGTTCAAATCCTATCTCTTCTTACTAATGCTATGACCTTGGTCAAGTAATTAAGGCTCCAGTTTTCTTAGAAATAAAGTGGAAATAAAGTACCTATTAAACAGACTTGTTATTATGATCTAAAATTGAATGCATGTAATGCAGCTTTGAGAACGTTTTTTAGATCTTAAATAGTCAATCAATGTTTGCTATCTCCCATATTCCTGCCTCTTTATTTTGGGCACATATGCAAAGCCTATGACTGAAACAGTGACTTAACTGAATATGTGTGTAGGCTTCATCTAGGAAAAAACAGCACTGAATGTGGAGTCTTGAGATCCCTTTCCTCGTGACTCTTCTGCCATTCATCAACTCAAACCTAAGGAAACCTCAGTGACTTGAAGCAGCTCACTTCTCCTCCTTGACTATCAAGTTTCTTTGGCTCTAAAATAAAATAATGATGCTGTTAGCCTTGTTAGCAGTTCAAATGAGACAGTGGATAGGGAGGTATCTTCTTTCATTATAAAGTCCTATTCAATCTGAAGATACTGGAAGTAACTAAAGAACACAAAGCATGAACCCCTTCCTACACATCTCTGGTATCTATAATGTGGGAGCCATTCAATAGATACTTCTGTATTTAAAATGTTAATAAAATTTGTCAATGAATGAAAGTTTAGTTGTGTTTTTTGAAAAGGGATAGGTGTCACCTGTACCAATATGATCTGGGAAACTCGGGGTTTGTTTGTTTTATAAAAGTATCCATGGGGCTAGGCTAGACCAGTGGTTATGAACCTTTACAGCACACTGAACTGAGGGTCTTAAAAAATTTTGATACTTGCGTCCCACCCTTGATAATGTGGATGAGATATTTCTCAATGCTGTCCATGCTTATGGATGATTCTAAACTACTGCTGAGGTTGACCATCTCTGCTCCAACTGAATGAGCCTGGGTGGCCATTCAGTATTTGAAAATCAGAATCAGAATCATTTCTAACCCCATCTCCCTAACCACTTCTGTCCACCAAGGCTGGAAGAAGAAACAGTTCATTTTCTCAACCTTCGATATGGTTGTGGGTAACTGTGTGCCTGGGTCTGGATCATGAGTCAGAAACCTACTGGATGGAGGGCAAAGCCTTCTTTTATGCTTTTAAAGTCCTGATAAAAAAAAAAAAAAACAGACAGACATGCCTACTGCACCTCCTCTCCTTTGACCTTCCAGTCTTGAACACATGTGTGGCCAGCCCTGCCGCAGACCACAAGAGAAAGGCCAAGCAAGCGAACATTAGAGGCATCTGCTTTGACATTGTAGAGCCTCTGAATCAACATCAGCAATCACCCTCCTCTGACTTTCTCATTCTGTGAGAAAAACAAACTTGTAATTTGCTTAAGCTACTGAAATCCAGCTTTCTGCTACATGCAACTGAACAAAGTCCTAGCTGACACAAGGAGATCCTGCCTATTGTCTTTTGCCCCAATCTTCAGAAATGATGCCAATATGTTAAAACTTTCATGTAAAGCGACTGCAAGTTTACTTTAGAAGAAATTTGAAGAGTAGCTAACTCAACTGAGGGTGTGGCTTCCTGGAGTTCAAAACCTTCAGAGGCTGTAGGAATGCCCATGATGTAAGAAGGAGAAAGGGCTTCCATTAGATGATTTCCTGGAAAGTTTTCCTTCTTAATCGTTCCTTTACAGAATTATGCAACATTTAGATTAAGTGTAGGCATTAGAGAAAATGTACACCCTCCATTCTCCACCTCTGTCCCCTGCTAAACTTGAGTGACTGCTTGAGGAGCAAATAGACTTACCTCCTGGATGACATAAGCAGCACTTTGTGGACTTTCTGTAAGGAGCTAGCCCAGTGGCTTCCCTATCTCAATCATTTCCTCTTCCTACCAAGTTTCCAGGGACTGTTAGCACACTTTACTGAGTAGGCCACAAGATGTCTATCACTTCAAGCAGAGCACCCTCAAGATCACTAAAGACCCCATCCTAATACTTTTGCTCCAGGGATCGCCACAGCCAAAGTCCCCAAATAAAAGGACAGAAACAGAAGAACAGAGTTCCGCTCCTGGAGCATGACCTAAGGATTGTGCAATTCTGTACAGCTCTAAGAGATGGCAGATGAAACGTGAGTTTATCTCACTGTTGACTTGCCTGTGAGGTCTAGTCTGCATCACATGGCATTTGTAGCTCGCTCTTTCTTTTCTTTGGCTCTTTACAGCACACTAAAGGAGAAGATTGTCTTCATGGATCCAAGATATTGTAGTTCTTTTTTAAAAAATATTTTATTTATTTGAGAGGCATAGTTACAGACAGAGAGGGAGAGACAGAGAGAAATGTCTTCCATCCACTGGTTCACGCCCCAAATGGCCACAATGGCCAGAGCTGGGCCAAAATGAAACCAGGAACCAGGAGCTTCCTCCAGGTTTCCCATCTGGGTGCAGGGGACTAAGGACTTGAGCCATCCTCTTCTGCTTTTCCAGGCTACAGCAGAGAGCAGGATCAGAAGAGTAGCCGGGACATGAACTGGAGCCCATACAAAATGCTGGTGCCACAGGCAGAGGCTTAGCCTACTATACCACATTACTGGCCCCAGCTATTGTAGTTCTTTCTCCTACCCTCCAGCCCTTAACCTGTGATCTCTACCAGGCTAGTCGGTCACTTGAACTCTATTACAAAGTAATATATTACACAATTACCCTTGCTCAACAAAGTTCAAAGGCACCTATGGAAATCTTGCCATTTTGTAAACTCAAAAAATCCTTCCATTTTTATCCCCACCACTCTCACATGAAGCCTTGGTATGTTGTTTTATTTATTTCCTGCTTCCCAAACATAATGTGAAAATCCCAACATGATTCTTGCAGTTGTGATTAAAGATAATAATTTCATAAAGTTGCTTAACTATTGCAATTACCTGGGCAGTTGTTTAAAATACACTTTCCCAGAATCTGCTCTAAGAAAACTTAATCCTTTAGCTCTGATAAAGGGCTTAGGAATTTGCCTTTCACAAATATGTAATTTTACATGGCTCAACAAATTTGAGAAACAACGATGACTACTAAGGAGGAAGAAATGTCTCTTTCCTATCTTGATTCTATTCTAAACCTGTTTTTCAAAGCCTAACTCAAAACTTCTGCTATCCAAAGCTCCCCCATACCACTTCAACCTATGGTCCAGTCACTTTGTCCTCCACTCACCTTCACTTGGCACTGAGCTTTGTGTCCTGTGGCCAGTGTTGTTATTTAATTTTCCCTGTGGCTCTGCCTTCTGTCCTTAACCCAAGGTACTTATAGAGGTGTGCATCAAATTCACTTGGGGAAGCGCTTTCACAGTGTGAATGTTGGGATGCCTTTGCTCCTGGTGACTTTATCCAGAAGGTACAGGGTGAGGGCAAGTCATCTGTATTTTGAAAAAAGCTCTCTATGTGATTCTGGGGAGTTCCCACCCACTTTTACCAGACCTCCCACAACACATCTTCAGCAATTCTTGCACTGATCACACTAAGAGATCTTTGAAGCCAAGGGTAGTGTGTGGCACTTGTTTCTAGTTTCCAAAAGGCTTATACATAACTTTGAGTTTGGTAAAATGAGTATTCAATCAAGATGTATGGATTTTTTATATAGTTGATGATTGCATGAAAAGGGTAAAAAAAATGGCCTCTACAATAGCCAATAATTGATTTACATTCACCTTCCATTCCTGGTCCACATACTTACAGTATGTAGTTTGCTGCAAATTCTGAAATGTCTGATGGTCTACTTGTTCTGTATATGAGAATGTAATCACTGATATTTCAAAATTAGTTTGAAGTGCTGCATACATTAGAAAGATAAATGACCTCTCACTATTCCTAGAGCACCAAACCAAAGGTATACTTTATCCATTCCAAAGGTCAAACACATTGGAAAATCTGGAGCTGTATCCAGAGGCATTGTCAATATGAACAGCCAGGCTCAATGGAGATTTTCGGCAACCATCAAGTCTATTCTGACATTCTTTAAAAATTGAAACTGCCTTGATTCTAACACTAAAACAGCTACCCTCAACAGGCAACAAAATCAGCAATCAGTTGCTGGTATCAGACCTAACAACTGGAGGGACTAATATGGCATCCCAGATAGTACACTCTACATATGATACTGTACAAAGGACTTCAGTCCTGAATTGTCAAGGCAGTCCCCTAAAATGTAGCATGCTGCTAATAAATGAAAATCAGGTACTAACAGTTTAAAGTGATTTATTTGTGATGTTAGTTTTCATTATACATCATGGCCTCAAGGAAAAAGAATGTAAGATATCTAAGCTTTGATTGACTAGGAGACGCAGGTGATGGCAATAGGGCTAATGATGGCATACCAGTGAAGGTTCCGGTAGGCAAGTACCTGAAAAAGCTGAGAGCCAGAAAGGGCCAGTAGAGGTGAGAGGAAGGTGCTGAAAGGAAGTGACTTGGAAGTACTGGGAACACGGAGGTACTGTTTGAGATTACAAAAGTCGTGTTCCAGGAATTTGTACAATTTAACTCCCAGGACTGAAAATGGACAAGTCAATTTAAAGCTCAAGAGAAAAATAAAAAAGCCACCAGAAGAGAGAAAAAAAAAAAAACAAGTATCTACACAAATGCATACACATAAACACAGAAATTCAAGAAACAAGAATAAAGAACCACATGAACTCCCAAAGGAACACAGTAACACTTCAACATTAGAATGTGAAGATGGAGAGATTAGTGAAATGCCAGAAATGGAATTCAAAAGATTAATCATAGGATTACTCAAAAGCAATGTGAAGCAAATTCATGAATTAAGAAACCCATACATGACATAAATGAAATGTCTTCCTAGGCAATAGAGACTTTAAAGAGAAATCAAAATGAAATATGAAATACAAAATTCAATAGATCAAACATAAAATATAGTGGAAAGCCTTAACAACAGACTTTGTGAGGCAGAAGAAAGAATATCCAAACTAGAAGACAAATCTGGGAAATCTTTCAGTTAGAACAACAACAAAAAATTAGAAAACTTAAAAATATTGTTAAGAGATTTATGGGACATTATCACATGACCTAACATATGGGTCTCAGGAATTCCTGAAGATGTGAAAGAGAGAATGGACTAGAAGGCCTAATTAGGGAAATAATTACAGAAAAGTTCCCCATCTGGAGAAAGAAACATCCAAATACAGGAAGCATATAGAACACCTAATAGACATGACCAGAAAACACCTTCACCATGACACATTGTAGTCAAATTTTCCACAGTCAAACAGAAAGAAGATTCTAAAATATGCAGGAGAGAAATGCCAGATTACTTTCAGAAGATCTCCAACTATACTCACAGCTGATTACTCATCAGAAACTCTACAGGAGAGAATTGAGAGACTAAGTACAAGTCTTTTTTTAAAAATCTTACTATTTCAATTTTTAAATTTTGTTTGTTATATGAGTTTCATATATTTCATATTTACAGGTTTATCAAGAATACTGTACTCTGCAAAGCTCTCATTTATGAATGAAGGTGAAATAAAACCTTCCAAAACAAACAGAGAGTGAATGAATTTACCACCACTTGTCCAACTTAACAAAAGATGTTTAAAGATGTGCTACACACAGAAACACAGAAAAATAATCATCACTATGAAAGAATGTGAAGGCAGAAAATCTCCCAGTAAAAGCACAAAGGAAATCCAAAGTAAACAATAGGAATATTTATGGAAAAATTACAGGGCCAAGTCGTTACTCATCAATAGTAACCTTGAATATAAATAGCCTAACTCTTCAGTTAAAAGGTATACACTGGCTGAATAGATTTTTTTTAAATGACCCATATATTTGTTACCTATAAGAAACACATCTCACTAACAAAGATACATGCAGACTGAAAGTAAAAAGATGTAAAAAGATATCCCATGGTAACAGAAAGCAAAAAAGGTCAGGTATAGTTTCCCTATTGACAAAAGAGACTTTAACACAAAAATTGTTAAAAGAGACAAAGAAGGGCACTACTTAATGATTAAGGGATCAATTCAATAGGAAGATGTGACTATTTTAAGTGTATATGCACCTAGTTTCAAGGTGCCTGGCTATTTAAAAGTAATGTTAACGGAGCTAAAGGGATGACAGAATCCAATACAATAGTAATGGGGAACTTCAACACCCCATGTTCATCAATGGGCAGATCAACTAGACAGAAAATCAAAAAAGAAACAACAGAGTTAATCAACACTATGGACCAAACAGATGTACTGATGTCTATGGAACTTTACACCCCACAATTGCAGAATGCACATTGTTCTCATCAGTGCATGGAACTTTCTCTAGGATAGACCATATGCTAGACCATAAAGCAAGCCTCAGCAAATTAAAAAAACTGAAATCATACCATGTTTCTTCTCAGACTACAATGGAATGTATCTGGAAATCGACAACTCAAGAATCTCTAGAACATAAGCAGAAAAATTGGAAGCATTCCCCCTAAGATTAGAACCAGACAAGAATGTCCACTCTCACCACTGCTATTCAATATTTTCCTGGAAGTTTTAGCCAGAGCCATAAGGAAAGAAAAAGAAATCAAAGGGATGCAGATTGCAAAGAAGGAAGTCAAATTATCCCTATTTGCAGATAACATGATTCTATACAAAGGAGATCCAAAAGACTGCCTTGAGAGACTATTAGAACTCATCAAAGAGTATGGTAAAGTGGCAGGATATATAATTAACAAACACAAAAATCAATAGCCTTTGTATACACTGACAATGCCATGGCTGATAAATAACATCTAAGATCAATCCCATTCACAATAGCTACAAATTTTAAATACCTAAGCATAAATTTATCCAATGATATCAAAGATCTCTATGATGAAAATTACAAAACATTATGAAAGAAAATAGAAGAACATGTTAAAAAAGGAAAATCTTACATACTCATATATTGGAAGAATCAATATTATGACAATGTCCACACTACCAAAAGTAATTATCAGATTCAAAGAGATCCTAATCAAAATACCAATGATATTATTCTCAGATCTAGAAAAATGATGCTAAAATTCATATGGAAACACAAGGGACCCCAATTAGCTAAAGCAATCTAATACAACAAAAACAAAGCTGGAGGCAACACAATACCAGATTTCAAGACTACAATTCTACAGGACTGTTATAATCAAAACAGTCTGGTACTGGCACAAAAACAGACATGTACACCAATGAAACAGAAAAGAAACTCCAGAAATCAATCCACGCATCTGCAACCAACTTATTTTTGACAAAGAAGGGAAAATCAATCCCTGGAGCAAGGACAGTCTCTTCAACAAATGGTGCTGGGAAAATTGTATCTCTGCATGCAGAAATATGAAACTTGACCCCTACCTTACACCTTACAAATCCACTCAAAATGTATCAAAGACCTAATCCTATGACCCATACCATCAAATTACTGGAGAATATTGAGGAAACTCTACATGACATTGGCATAGGAAAAGACTTCATGGAAAAGACTCTAGAAGCACAGGCAATCAAAACCAAGACAAACAAATGTGATTACATCAAGTGGAGAAGCTTCTGCACTGTAAAACAAGCACTTAGTGAAGTAAGAGGCACCTGACAGAATGGGAGAAAATATTTGCAAACTATGTAATTGGTAAAGAGTTAATATCCAGAAACTACAAAGAGCTCAAGAAATTAAACAACAACAAAATAAACAAGCCAGTTAAGAAATGGGCAAAGGACTTGAACAGGCATTTTTCAAGAGAGGTAATTCAAATGGCCAACAGACACTTGAAGAAATGCTCAGGATTAGTAGCCACCAGGGAAATGTAAACCCAAACCACAATGAGGTTTCACCACACCCCAGTTAGGATGGCTCTCTTACACAAATCAACAAACAACAAATGCCCAGAGAGGATGTGGGGGAAAAGGTACTCCTGTCCACTGTTGGTGGGAATGTAAACTGGTCCAGCCACTGCGGAAGATAGTATAGACATATCTCAGAAACCGTAATATAGACCTACCATGATCCAGCCATACCATTTGTGGGATTTTACCCAAACCAAAAGAAATCAGCATATGAAAGAGTTGTCTGTAACCCTATATTCACTGAATTTCAATTCAAAATAGCTAAGATATGGAATCAACTCATATGTACACCAATTGATGACTGAATAAAGAAATTATGGCTGGCATACACACACACACACACTACGGAGCACTATTCAGCTGTCAAAAATATGAATCCTGTCTTTTGCAACAAAATGGATGCAACTAAAAATCATTATATTTACTGAAATAAGCCAGTTCCCAAAAGAAAGATATCATATATTTCCCCTGTTTTAGGGTAACTAATAGAATATCTAAAAGGTAACATATTGGAGTGAAATGGACATTTTGAGATTCGATTGACTGTTTACAGCCTTTGTCTCTTCTGTTAAGGGACAATGTTTTTTTCTTCATACTATTTGTTGAACTATTTACTTAGTATAGATTTAACCTTATGATCATTAAGTAAACTGAAAACAGATCTTTGTAAAAATTAAGAGATGGAATAAGGAGGGATGAGGAAGAAGGGTTGGAACATGGGTGGGAGGAAGGGTAGGGTGGGAAGTATCACTATGTTCCTAAATGTGTATTTATAAAATACATGAAACTTGTATAACAAATAAACTTTAAACCTGTTGGAAAACAAGAGAAATAAAGTCTGATTCTCGTTCAGGAATTATTGATTTAACTCATACACACAGACCATCCAGCACAGCACTGCTATGGCTCCCCCAGTAGATCTCTTCACTTCAATCCCAACATTGACATACACTCCGTGGGACCACTGAGACACTATATTGTGAATGGACTGTCTCATAATGACAATGTCTCTCAGATAAACATACCAGTAGTTTGTCTTCTCATGGAGTTAAGCTCACATCACTGGAGTTAATAATGTAGAATATAAACATTTTTCAGCACTTAAGTTTCAAAACCAAGAAATCCTTGAAAGCCCAAGGAACTAATGAAATAGATTGTGAACAATAAGAGACAAAGACAAAGCTGGGGAGAGAGGTGGGGGAGAAAAAGCAGAGGGGAAAAAGGGAAGGGGAAGAGGAAGGCAGGAATCCAACACTTTGAACATAATCTTCAAATGATGAGGTCTCCACAGAGGAGGGGTGGTCTTAGTTTATCAGAACTGGATGGCAAGAGTGAAGAGCTGGGATGATACAAATGGGTTCATTCCTTTCCATATCCATGCTACGGTTCCAGCCTTCAGTGCTTCTCCAAATCCAGTGTCTCTTCTGGTGTGTATTAGCTCTGGCAGTTGCTGTGAGAGCACTGTCACTCAGAGCAACGTCTTTAGAGATTGTGCTTGGAATCTGCCTGGGGTGCAGGAAGTTAATTCTAGCAGTAGTTCATGCTTTAACAGAAACTAGAATACTCTGTGAATTCTGACATCCTTGTCAAAGCAGAATCCTATGTAAGCTGCTGAATTTATGTGGCTATGTCAGGCCTCTTCCAAAATGTACCAGAATGAGTTAACAATTCTGCAAATATAGAAAGTGGGGCCTCTGAGGGTCACTTCTAGATTTTCTAGGAAAATTTCCTGGGAGATAAAAATGGACTGAGTTTTTTTTTTTTTTAATTATCTAGCTATCATCTATCTATCTATGGTTCTAAATTTATAAATCTTTAATTCTACTCACTTCTACAAGTCTAGTCCTTAAAAAAGTTATTTCATATTCTACTATAATCATAATCAAGCACATATATTCTGAAGTTTAAGACCTGGAAATTAACAATAAAATTTAAGAAGGAAATTGTGATACCCATTTTATCCAGAAGTCATGGTCCACACTGATATGCAATGAAGCAGTTCCATGAATGGGCTTTAGGGTCACCAGATGGAGGTCTAACACCAGGTATTATAGAGAGAAAATAGCATGAGGGCTGAACCCTACTTTCTTATCTGTGTAGTAAGCATTATAGGAAGCTAGCTTATAGGGCTGTCTTAGGGAGTGGGTAGTTTCAGCGATAGGACAATTGCATGGTGGTTAATTTTATATGTCAATTTGACTGGGCTAAGAGTTGCCCAGATAGCCAGTAACACATTATTTCTGGATATGTGTGCATGTCTATCTGTCAAAGAGATTATCATCTGAATTAGCAAATAGAGTAAAGAAGATTGTTCTCATCGATGTGGGTGACCACCATCCATCCACTCCACTGAAGGCACTAATAGAGCAGAAAGGTGAAGGAAGAATCTTTTCCAACATTCCATCGGTTCTGTATTCCCCAGAGAACATTGACCAATACAAACTGTGACTATGGTTCTTGCCAGAAGCTGGAAGCCATTGTGAAGCCCTGAGCCAGGAGTCAGATGACCCCTTCTAGGCCCAGGTCTATCACATGTTAGCATCTGCCCTTTATTTTTTCCTTTCATCCCCTTAGGTTTGAGTTTCTCCATCTGTGAAATGGAAGTCTTCAATTGGTTGAGGCTGGACTAGCTCTAACTAGAAATAAATGGGGGGGAAAGCCACAACAATACAAAAGTTGCAAAACAAGAAAAAAAAAGAACCCAATACTTTACTCTTTTAGTATTTTTTATGTTCTACTTAAAACTATTGGTTGAACTCTGTAATTAATACACAATTATTCTTAGGTGTTTAATTAATGCTATAACCAGTACTCAAATAGTATTTTACACTTTGTGTTTCTGTGTGGGTGCAAATTGTTGAAATCTTTACTTAAAATATGCTAAATTGATCTTCTGTATATAAAGATGATTGAAAATTAATCTTGATGTGAATGGAAGAGGAGAAGGGGTGGGAGAGGGGAGTGTTATGGGTGGGAGGGAAGGTATGAGGGGGAAGCTATTGTGATCCATAAGATGTACTTTGGAAATGTATGTTCATTAAATAAAAATTTTAAAAGATTAAACAGTAAAAAAATAAATAAATGGATTCTTCTATAGAATATTTTCTTTATGGAGAAAACTGGGATAGTCAGATGAAAAGGCTCTCTAAGAGAAAGTGATGCCCCTAGATGATCATGATGGCCTTCCTCAAGGCACAGCACACCTACACTCTTAAACTTGGTCAAGGTGCAAAGCCCAAACACTGTATTTCTAAAATTTCCACCTTTTTTCTTCTAAGTCCTTGGTCCATCTTCTCTTTGTCCCTCCTCTCCAGTCAATTGCTGCTAAAAATTTTATATACCCCCACATGACCTCCATTGCCCCATCCCCACCTCCACACCTCATCCCAATGAAACAGGAGCTTCTGCTGAACTGGTTTGGTGAAGTTGTTGGGTGGGGAGTTTCATTCCATAAACACTAAAAGCTTCACAGAAACCAGTCAGGGTTAGAGTTAGTTGTGAGGCAAAGCCACAGAATAAAAGAACATGATGTGGACCGAATTTCAAGACAGACTGAATTTCAAGACAGACATGTTTTGCAATGATGAGAAAGGGAAAAAGACAGAATCCCACTGGGTGGAGCAGTGTAAAGAGGGAAGAGGGGGAGGAACCACTTTGGCTCTAAGGCTCAGTTCTAGTAAAGCAGATACACCAAAAGCGTCCACCCCAAAGCATCTACCCTAATAAATGGACTCCAGAAACCCGAAATGTAGATGCTTCCAGGCAGAGGTCAGAGTCTGAATTCATAGGAAGTGTGCAAAAGGGAAATAGGTTAGAAGTGATAATTTGGGAAGAATTAATGAGAATTATAATGAACTCATACCTTGATATGTATTTTTACTGTGTGATAATCTTTCTGACTGCAATAAAATAACAAATCAAGATATTTGAAGATTAATCTGTCTAAAACTTTGCTTTTCTATGCAGTTCCACCCTTAGTTATCCATAAAGACTTAAGACCCTGAAAAATTAAGATGAAGATATATGATCACACCTATAGTCAACAATGAATGGCAAAGGAAATAGAAAGGCACTACGGTTGATGCATTACAAGGGTGCTTAAGTCCTAGAGATATATTGGAATTATGCTGGTAATCACCTGAAAGAACTAGTGTCAGTTTAGTTCTTTTAAGGACTAGCTTCTCAGACTTGACTATGCATCAGGGTCTCCTGAATAAGCTGTGACAACACAGGTGGCAGTACCCCAACACCAGGTATTATGACTCAGTAGATATGGCATGGGGCATGAAAACACATTTTTAATATGATCCCTGGTGATACTGATGCTACAGATCTGTGATTGGCTTACAGCATTGCTTGGAGTCTGATTTTTTTTAAAGATTTATTTGAAAGTCAGAGTTACACAGAATGAGAAGGAGATGCAGAGAGAGAGAGAGGCCTTCCATCCACTGGTTCATTCCCCAGATGGCCGCAATGACTGCAGCTGGGCCAATCTGAAGCCAGGACACTGGCTCCCATGCAGGTACAGAGGCCCAAGTACTATGGGCCAACTTCTACTGTTTTCCCAGACCATAGCAAAGAGCTGGACTGGAAGTGGAACAGCTGGAACTTGAACCACACCCATATGGGCTCCTGGCACTGCAGGTGATGGCTTTACCAAACACTCTGCCACAGTGCCAGCCCCCATGGAGTCTGATTTTTGTAACTGATAATGCCGCCTTCATCAACTTACTTTACCCAATTTCCAATACAAGTTGAGGAACATGGTTCTAATTTATGGCCAATGGAATGATAAATTGATGTAGTGAGCAATTCAATTCAAATACAGGAGCAAAATCTGGGGAAATGATTCACACACTTATCTACTTTCAAAACTCCCAAAATCTACAAATAGGCTTTGCCACAACCGTATGTTGAGCTTAAACAAGTGGAGCCTGGCATAAGTTCCATTCACATCTTGGAAATAATACAAGGCTTCTGTAAATACCCTCTCTATTCCATCCCTATTTATTCATTTCCTTCCTCCCTCCTTTGTTTTCCCCCTCTTTTATTTCCTTCCTTCCTTCCTTCCTTCCTCCCTCCCTCCCTTTTTTCTCCCCCCATTATTGGCTACATCCTTGTTTCTTTCCATTTTTCCCTCCAAGCGGCATTGAATCAATAATAATAATAATAAAACAACTAAATGAAATCGACAAAGCACAAGTTGGAATTCATCTCAACACTATTTATCTTCAAGACCAATGTTGTTTTTCCTGAACTTTTTCCTAACGGGAAGGAACTGAAGTCCATCTTGGAAATCGTCCCAACACTCTTACAGGAGTAAGCTCCTGTGACTAAGCCTCCTACTCCACCATGCCATTCAGTAAGACTTTAGGGTCTAGCCAGCAGAAGGACAAGGGCAGCCAAGAAAGTCAGGAGAGAAAATCATCCATCTCACTGTCAATGGCATGCATCACTCCAATACTTCAAGCCCTATATACACACATTATTTTGCATGATTTATGGCCCTAATTACATCCCAGTGGCAGTATTCCATCAGCTAACAATGCATATCCTAATCACCTTTTCTTCATACAAATGATTTCCTTAACTTTGCATGCATAACTTAACAGCTTTTATTTTAAAAACTCATGTTAACAGCTTTCCTGTGGTAACCAGTAGGGGTGCTATGATAAGAATCTAATTTGCTGTAAAAATGACTCATTTGTCAAATAAGCATTAAAATAATTGTTCCCCTTTTGACTGTTACCCTGCTGTTTCCAGTCATTTTCCAAAACTAAATTATTTACTCATTTGAAAGTTCAGCTGTGCATATTTTAATTGATATTCTCTCATAGGACTCATATTGTTAATGACAATAATTAACCCGAAAAGGCTGCTAAATAATTATGCTGGAAAGATATGAAGTATTTGCACAGAAAGTAAAATCAGCATTTGAAAAACTATCAAAATGTAAAACTTTCATATTTTATGGCAAAGCATGGTAATAGTTCATAATCAAATTAAAGAGAGAAAGGGAAAAACATAGATTATATGATTTGATGCAGAGTCCTTTGTTTCCAATATACAAAAGTAGTCTAACTAACAAGATTACTCTGTCATCTCAGTAAGCTCCCAATATTACTATTCTAGCTAGCAGTATAAATTGTTCTCCAGCATTTAGCATGACTTAGAACTGGAGCAAACTAGTTCTTTATTATAATAATATCTAACACACAATCACTGCCTCTCCCCTGTGGTGGGCTCACCAAGCTCCAAATACAGCCACCAGAGACACAGACCCTGTAAAACCTGTCCCTAGCTGTAGGAAATGCAGCTATTTCTCAACTTGTTGGAAAGTTCTCAACAGAAGTGGCAACTCCTTTTACTCTGGGACTCAGTGAAAGAATTAAGAACAAAGGGCTCTTATCTCTGGAACCTTGTAGGAAGAAGTGTGGAAGGTCTTTACCTTGGTGATACCTGGTCTTTCCTGACCAATCTACCAGGTTTGCTGGGCCTTAGACTCTCACAGTACTCAGATACGCATGGAGATAGCTGGAGATCATTTACCCTAGTGGACAGTTAGGACTGCTATGCCCATACAGTCAAGACCTGGCTATGTAGACTGCATAAATGCTTTTTAACTAAAACAGAAAGCCACTTTATGAAGTACAGGGTGCTGATCTTCAGTTATGATTTGCATGGGTATACTGATAAGTGAAAGTTTCCATTGATATATGCATACATGCCTCCTACATGGCAAGAACAGCCAATTGGACATCAAGTACTGCTTATGCTACTGCTTCAGCTGTCTTTATTATTACCTTACAGGTGATAATGTTGGCTGTATAATAATGTTATAGTAAAAGTGAAGATAATACTAGTATTTTTATCATTCTGTTTATTTTTGCTCACAGGTGCAAAGAATAATGCTAATGGGAAGCAGAATAACAACTTATGAATACATGGCCCTGCCCTACTTCCAAAAATACCTATATAAACACTGAATATATAGAATAAATGATACATGAAATAAATGGTGACTATGGTCCTTATTATGTTTGCCAGCAAATAAAACTGCAACTTACATAAGAACAGGATTTGGTTTTAATACATTTCTATTTTGTTAATTCATTCTCTGTGTTGTTCATTCAACAGCCATTCTTTACGTAATCACTCATTCAACAGCTACTCTGTACTTAGCACTGACAATATAGTGGCCAACAGAATAGGCAGCAGCTGTACTTCAAGTTGCTTACATTCTGGTAGTTTAACCGGAGGGTACACAAGTAATTTTATTTCCAATCAAAATTGTGCAGAACTAGAATGCTTTGACACAATTTTCCTATTCAAAGCTGCAGAAATAATACCAAGATGTTACTGAGCTCAAAAGTAAGCTAAACATCTCTGTATGAGAAAAGTAGTAAGCTTGGCTGGAACAACCGGCCAACTGTGCTCCAGGTGTAGGATCAAGCATTGGAGCCAGGAATCCAGCTCCATATAAAATTAGAGGTTGAAGGTAGGGACCAAGCAGAGGCTCCCCTCTTGACAAAATGAAATTGGGAGAAGAAGTGAGAGATAACTGCTATATTTTGCCCAACACTATGGCTGTAAGCTTATGGAGCCAGGCAGAGGCATAATCAGCTTTATAAATAAGAACTGAGCCACAATCTTAACTGCCACCTTGAAGAGGACTCCGAAATGATATTATTACAAGACTTGATTCTGATCTTGGGACAGAGGGTGGACAAGGTAAATAGAGGTAACCAGAAACTCCTAGCCAAAAGGTGATTATACTGAAGTAAAGAAATGTCAGTAAGGGAGAGGGAAGATCTACTCAAAATGACCCCACATATCAAAATTCCAAAGTATGCGAGGCAATCTAGTGCTAAGAAAGACAGCTCAAAAATTAGAGATAGGAATATGGTTTCACACTAGATAAATTTTGTAGAACAAGACAAAGACTTTAAAATAAGTCTATTTAAAGAACTCAATTGAAAATGAAGTAGCAGAGGCAAGAAACTGTGAATGAAGAATAGGCATAAATAATATAAAGTCAAGCACATTTGAAGAAGAACCAAATGGAAATCTTAGTTAAAAAAAATTTAGTCACTAAAATTATAAAGGAAACTTATACAGACAAGTTAAAAATCTAGACTGGATAAGGTCAAGAGCAGAATTCTGGATTTGGAAGATAATAGCAAAGAATATTTTTCAGAAAAAAGCACAGAGAACCCAAGGAAACAGCACAAAAGGAGATCTGAGAGATGTGGGATACAGACTGAGGTGCTCTAGCACAGATAACAGTGAACTATGATTCAGTCACCAAACCCAGTCCTTGCCAACAGTGGATTTTATAGTTTTTAACGGTTGTGCAAAATTAAAAGAAAAATAATACTTCATGACAAATGAAAAGCATGTGAAAATTCAATTTTTAGTCTCTATAAATAAAGCATTATTAGAACACAGCTACACTGGTTTATATATTGTTTATGGTTACTTTAAAGGAAAATAGTAGAGTAGAGTAGCTTCAACAAGAATAGAATGGGCTACAAAGCTTACTGACAGTTACTATCTAGCCCATTAGAGAAAACCTGCATACTGCTGCCCTAACATTCTTTTTTTTCAACTTTTATTTAATAAGTATAAATTTCCAAAGTACAACTTTTGGATTATAATGGCTTTTCCCCCCATAACCTCCCTCCCACCCACCACCATCCCATCTCCTACTCCCTCTCCCATTCAATTCACATCAAGATTCATTTTTCAATTATCTTTATATACAGAAGATCAACTTAGTATATACTAAGTAAAAATTTCAATAGTTTGCACCCACACTGATACACAAAGTATAAAGTACTGTTTGAGTGGTAGTTTTACCATTAATCTGCATAGTACAACACATTAAGGACAGGGATCCTACATGGGGAGTAGGTGCACAGTGACTCCCGTTGTTGATGTAACAATTAACACTCTTATTTATGATGTCAGTCATTACCCTAGGCTCTTGTCATGAGCTGCCAAGGCTTTGGAAGCCTCTTGAGTTCACCAACTCCAATCATATTGAGACAAGGCCATTGTCAGAGTAGAAGTTCTCTCTTCCCTTCTGAGAAAGGTACCTCCTTCTTTGATGGCCCGTTCTTTTGGCTAGGATCTCACTCACAGAGATCTTTCATTTAGGTCTTCTTTTTTTTTGCCACAGTGTCTTGGCTTTTCATGCCAGAGAAACTCTCATGGGCTTTTTAGCCAGATCTGAATGCCTTAAGGGCTGATTCTGAGGCCAGAGTGCTATTTAGGACATCTGCCATTCTATGAGTCTGCTGTGTATCCTGCTTCCCATGTTGGATAGTTCTCTCCTTTTAAATTCTATCACTTATTTGCAGACACTTTTACATTCTAAGTTCAGAAAGAAAGGGGAAATGGTATAGAAGCTTTATTTTCAGAGACAGTAACAGAATTTTCCAAAATTAAAGAAGAACTTGGTAGGGAGAGAGATTTAATACTCTGCTCCTCAACTGTTCCTTATTTTAAGAATATTGATGGGGCATTTGTTGGGACATCACTGAGTTTTATAATCTAAGGTTCACAGCCAATTGTACTATTTCACTGAACTGACCAATTTATTAGACAACTCATCAATCCAGTCAACCATCTGGTGTTGGTTCACTGAAATGATTGTCTAATTCTGCTTAGTGGCCTCTAGAAACTAAAACCCTATAAATCTCAAAAATTCTCTAGGCTTTTCTCTGTATATCTCAACAAAGTTCTGCCCTCTCCTGAGACACTGTCCCATAAGTGGCCTTCTTCACTCAATTCCTCCTGCCACGTATAGTATTCCTACAGTTCTTTATGTTGCTATCTTACAAGATTTAGCTAAGATATTGTCTTATTCAGACCATCCTAATCCTGCAAATTACTGAGTGTCTATTATCTAGCAAGTGCTCTTCCAGGTGGTAGGAAAGGATGTTACTATATTTTACACACAAGTAGGCAAGTAAAATGCACACTAATATATGGTAAATTCAGGAGAAGAGCACATGAGAAGCATATAATGATTGGAGGCTTGGCGTTATCAGGGAAAGTTTCTTGAGGAAAGGAGACTTCAATTGAGTCATCACGGATGAGTACAAGTTAGCTGGACAAGGGTGGTAAGAAATAAAGAAAGGAGAATAGCAGGAGGAATATCATATTTGAAAGCCTGGGAGAAACAGCATACAAAGAATTTCAAAAAGGGTGCTGGTAGAAAGTAGAGTACAGGATACAGGTAGTGGTTTCATCACAAAGGTGATTAACAGGAGGCAAACTGGAGCTAGATCATTAAGAGACATTTTAAGTTTTACCAAGACACCTTGAGATTATTCACAGGCCAAAGGGAACACTTTGAACAGTCTAAGGCAGAGTATAATTGTATTTGAATTTTAGAAAGATAGACATGGTACTGGTACAGAAACAGATGGATAGACCAATGGAATAGAGAATAGAAACACCAGAAATCAGTCCAAACATCTACAGCCAACTTATATTTGATCAAGGATCCAAAACCAATCCCTGGAGTAAGGACAGTCTATTCAATAAATGGTGCTGGGAAAATTGGATTTCCACGTGCAGAATCATGAAGCAAGACCCCTGCCTTTCACCTTACATAAAAATTCACTCAACATGGATTAAAGACTTAAATCTATGACCTGACACCATCAAATTATTAGAGAACATTGGAGAAACCCTGCAAGATATAGGTACCGGCAAAGACTTCTTGGAAAAGACCCCAGAAGCCCAAGCAGTCAAAGCCAAAATTAACATTTGGGATTGCATCAAATTGAGAAGTTTCTGTACTTCACAAGAAACAGCCAGGAAAGTGAAGAGGCAACCGACAGAATGAGAAAAAATATTTGCAAACTATGCAACAGATAAAGGGTTGATAACCAGAATCTACAAGGAAATCCAGAAACTCCACAACATCAAAACAAACAACCCACTTAAGAAATGGGCCAAGGACTTCAATAGACATTTTTCAAAAGAGGAAATCCAAAGGGCCAACAGACATGTGAAAAAATGTTCAGGATCACTAGCCATCAGGGAAATGCAAATCAAAACCACAATGAGGTTACACTTCACCCCAGTTAGAATGGCTCACATTCAGAAATCTACCAAGAATAGATGCTGGAGAGGATGTGGGGAAAAAGGAACACTAACCCACTGTTGGTGGGAATGCAAACTGGTTAAGCCACTATGGAAGTCAATTGGGAGATTCCTCAGAAACCTGAATATACCCCTACCATACAACCCAGCCATCCCACTTCTTGGAATTTACCCAAAGGAAATTAAATTGGCAAACAAAAAAGCCGTCTGCACATTAATGTTCATTGCAGCTCAATTCACAATAGCTAAGGCCTGGAACCAACCCAAATGCCCATCAACAGTAGACTAGATAATGAAATTATGGGACATGTACTCTACAGAATACTATACAGCAGTCAAAAACAATGAAATCCGGTCATATGCAACAAGATGGAGGAATCTGGAAAACATTATGCTGAGTGAATTAAGACAGTCCCAAAGGGACAAATAGCATATGTTCTCCCTGATCGGCGACAACTAACTGAGCACCAAAGGGGAAACCTGTTGAAGTGAACTGGACACTATGAGAATCAGTGACTTGATAAGCCCTTGTCCGGACTGTTGATGTACAATGTAATACTTTATCCATTTTAGTATTTTTTTATTCTAGTACTAGCGGTTGAACTCTGTAATTAACAAACAATTATTCTTAGGTGTTTTAAATTTTAACTGAAAAGTGATCCCTGTTAAATATAACAGTGGGAATAAGAGAGGGAGGAGATGTACAATTTGGGACATGCTCAATCGGACTTGCCCCAAAGGGTGGAATTAGAAATGTGCCAGGGGATTCCAATTCAATCCCATCAAGGTGGCTTGTACCAATGCCATCTCACTAGTCCAAGTGATCAATTTCAGTTCACAATTGATCACACTGATAGGTCTAAGTGTCAAAGGGATCACACAAACAAGACTAGTGACTGCTAATACTGACTGATAGAATCAAAAAGGGAGAGAACGGTCCAACATGGGAAGCAGCATACACAAAAGACTCGTAGAATGGCAGATGTCCTAAATCACACTCTGTCCTTGGAATCAGCCCTTAAGTCATTCGGATCTGGCTCAAGAGCCCATAAAAGTATTTTAGGCATGAAAAGCCAAGACACTCTGAAAAAAAAAAAAAAAAAGAAGAAGACCTAAATGAAAGATCTCTGTGAGATCCCAGTGGAAAGAACGGGGCCATCAAAGAAGGAGGTACCTTTCTCAGAAGGGAGGAGAGAACTTCCACTTTGACTATGACCCTGTCAGAATAAGATCGAAGTCGGCGAACTCAAAAGGCTTCCATAGCCTTGGCAACTCATGACTAGAGCCTGGGGAGATTCCTGACGCCATAATCAAGAGTGTCAAATTGTTAAGTCGACAACAGGAGTCACTATGTACTTACGTCTCATGTGGCATCTGTCCTTAATGTGTTGTCCAATGTGAAGTAATGCTATAACTAGTACTGAAACAGTATTTTACACTTTGTGTTTCTGTGTGGGTGCAAACTGATGAAATCTTTACTTAGTATATACTGAATCAATCTTCTGTACATAAAGATAATTGAAAATGTATTTTGATGTGAATGGAATGGGAGAGGGAGTGGGGAGATGGGAGAGGTGTGAGTGGGAGGGAAGTTATGGGGGGGAGTCATTGTAATCCATAAACTGTACTTTGGAAATTTTTTATTTACTAAATAAAAGTTAAAAAAAAAGATAGAAAGGTTTTTCACAACAGTGAAGGAGAAAGCTTGATGAGGGCTAGATAGATGTAGACACTGGAAGATAAGTCAGTTTGGTGCAGGAGTCTGAGGAAGTTACTATTTTATGCCTTCCATTTTTCTCTGTGAAGTCAGACACAATGCCATCTACTGAGGGAAATGGGAAGGATATTGTTTAGAATACATAAAGAAAGCAGCAGGCAGTTGGCTGGGTGAAGGATCTTTGTCAGAACTGCTATGAAAAATAGAAAAAGAGACAAAGAGATGATTAGGAAGATAAGAAGTGCTAAGTTCATGGTATTTGGAGACGTTGATTTTTCAGCTGCTATTATGTACTCAATAGCATGTTGTAGAGAAGACAAAGAGTGGGTCAAGCAACCACAGACGGGAGTTTTCTTTGGCATATGTAACAAAAGATTAATTAGCCCAAGGAAGTGCTATGGCTTTCAAAGGAGTGAGTTAAAATGGACCATGAGATCAGAAGGAGTAGGGAAGAAAGTACAGACAAGAAAATTGGAGCGCTGGAAGTCTAGAAAATGCTACAGGACCAGAACAACATGGACTTGGGGAGCCCCAAGAGGATGGGAAGATAAAGTTAGACTGTAAAACAGCAGTGGAGTCATGGCAAAACAATAGATGGCACCTAGTTCTAGAGAACAGCCATGGGAGTAAACAGATAAGCCAAGTGGAGGCTAAAATTGTGAACTGAAGTGATGAGGCAGCTGAGTGGGCAGAATGTAAATAGGTAATCTCATGAATGAAGTTTTCACTGCTGGATGATAAAGTCTCAGCTTGGAGACAGGGAGTAGCCTCAGCCAGAGTCTGATGTTGTCAGTATAAAAGAAAAGTCACCTGCAGAAGTTGAACACCTTACAATGAAGGGAAACAATGTGTGTATATTCAATGATATGAGCCTCAAAGGAGAAAAGGCTGTTAGTGGTAGGATCACAGTCAATGTTACAGACCAGTCATGGGACACTGGGGTGATGGACACTAGCCCCAGAACAATGTGCTCATGGGAAAGTCAGGTTTTGGGCTGAATTAGAAAATGCATGCCAATTTAGGGAAGGCTTGGAGGATATCTAAGAAAGAATTTACCCCAAAAGATGGGTTTTATGAGGCAAGGTGGGAAGATTTGGGAGGGAGAGAACTCTGGAGTGGGTGAAAAAGTTGGGTGAGTTCAGTTTATAACATTCACTCTTTCAGCAAATAATTGGGAATGTCTTCCAAATATCCCAATACATGCGTGGTACAAAATGTCTAAGGAGAGAACACATGAACTCTCTCTCTCACTCTTTATCAGTTCATCATAAGGTACACTGGAGCTCCTTCTGAGCACTCTGTGCAAGACATTATGGTGGAAGCAAAGACTACTGGAAGACTTCCAAAGGGAAACAGCTCAGCGTCACTTTCCCAAGCAAAGCCATAAGATGGTGAAGGCCTTGTTGACCTTACAATCTCCTACAATGGTTCTAATGTAATCAAGGAATAAGGTCGTGCAGCCAACTGCCAGTTCTGTTTGAATGCAAGTGGAGGGGGAACCTGTATATACCAGCTGTCCCAACTTATATCTCTACCAAATCTTTTTTTATGGTGCCAACATGGAACAATGAACAAAGTGAACAAGCACAAACTTGACCATCACAGGCATAACTGTACACTGTATGACTGTCTCCTCTATGAGGTTTAAAGCTCCTCAGAAATGGGAGTCCTGTTATTTTCTTTCTTTTTTTTGTACATAATAGATATTCAATAAACATGTGTGGAGCTGAAATGAACTGAACCAAGAAACTGACATTTGTATGATATTTAACAGTTGATGAAGTAGGTTCACATTAATTACCCCAGGGTTATAAAAACTTTGTCAGGTAATTATTTGCAAAGCTCTCTACCAGTGAAAATAAGCATAATTATTTTCCTGACTTTACATATGAGAAAAGTGAAGTTCAGAAGTTAAGTGACTTGCCCTGGGTTTTACAATTAGCTGCTAATCTAGAACTAGAACCCATCAAATCCTGGCTCATTTCTGTCACAAAATGCTATAGTCCAGAGGAGGTTAATTCCCTCGGGTCAGTGAGTGTGAGAAAGGATAGAAATAATGATAGTAACATTATATACTATGATAATATTAATAGTGTAGTAATAATACAAGGAGACTTGAAAAAGTTAATAGAAAACACACAGAATAAAACACTATCCATGGATTTCAAAAGGTTTTCTGTACTGAAATAAACTTACTTTCACCATGTACTTTTTGAAGCAATCTTACATATTAATTATTATAATCACCCACGGCCCCTTTATCCTGAACCAGACTTTCAATATACAATCTTTAATGCAAAAACCTGTGGGATAACTGTCATTATTCCATTTTATGCATGAAGAAACAGAGTCAGAGAGGCTAATTAATCCACCCAAAGTCACAGTGCAAGAAAGAAATATTACAGATTCAAATCCAAGTCTGAATTTGTTTTCCCATTCTATTCTGCCTCATAAATCATCCCAAATCTTCTAGGAACACTCTCTTACCTAAATCGTTGACTCTGATTGTTCTGCAATTTCTGGCCAGAAAGAATTTCTGCAGTTTCCTGATATTTACACACAACCTCCATCACATTTACTTATCCTGTATTCACTCTTACATGGGGGTTAAACAAGGAAGTGAACAGAAAATAAATTATATTCATTCATTCAATATTTAGTGAGTGCCTGCTATGTGCTGGTCATTGTTGCAAACATTAGGGATGAAGAAAAGAATGAAACAGACAAAATCTCGACCCTCACAGAACCTCCGATCTAGCTAGTCACTATTTTCATTTGTTCATAATCCTGTTACAGATATCCCCCTCCACCCACACAGAGCAGTTTCCACCTCTACAAATGGCATTCCAGTTCTCTCTGCACAACTCCCAAGAAGAGGTTGACTGCCTTGGAATCACAGTACACACAAGGATGTCCAAGGACTGGATTTTTATAGGGCCTGAAACACTACACCCTTATGGCCATTTGAGAGAATTTGCAGCTATCATCTCCATTAGTCAGAGGGATGGGGGCTGGTGGATTGTGGCAAAGTGGGTTAAGCTACTGCCTGCAATGCTGGCATCCTGTATGACTTTCTGCTGCTCCACTTGGATCCAGCTCCCTGCTACAGTGCCTGGGGAAGCAACAGAGGGTGGTCCAGGTTCCTCCATGTGGGAGATCCAGATGGATTTCCTGGCTCCTGGCTTTGGCCTGGACCCGTCCCTGGCTATTGTGGCCATTTAGAGAGTGAACCAACAAACTGAAGATCTCTCCCTCTGTCTCTGTCACTCTACCTGTCAAATAAATAAACAAATAAATCTCTAAAAAAATACAGGGATATGCAGATAAGTGCAGAAGGCAGACAGCAGGCAAGCTTCCAAATACCAAGATGAACCCCACACAATCAAATGAGGCAGACCTAGCTTCAAGTTTACCATGCACTGGACCTAAGGGCTAGGTGGTACAGGTGTCTTTCACATTCAGTCATAAGAAACAGTTGTGTTTCCTTTCAAAGGGCTTTTGCAATATTGCCTGCCCCTCCGATGAGAGCAGGGCTCCTTGCCAAGCCTCTTTTTATGGTTTGTCTCCAAAACAAGTGCAAAATAGTGTTGGCCTCCACTGATTCCTCCCTCTCGCTGGCCACTAGAACACCATCTGCGAGTTGAGTGGGAACAGTAAACACTGCAGGTTAAGTAACTCATTACTAATATTTTCCTTGAGCTCTGAAACTTTTTAAACAAACAACAACAACAATTGTATCATCATAACCTTCCAGAGGTTAACAACCGGCAGGTGGTCCAGCTCAGCTGAAATGCAAACCAGACAGCTGTTCGATTATAAACTGTTGATTCTTATAGCAATCTGGGGAAAACTTCTTGCCGAAAAAGGGTCTTCTCTTAAAAATCCCTAATGAAACAACACATAAATGTCAAAATGACAAAAATAAGGAAGTGTGTCATAGACTAAGCATTTTAATGTCCTTTCTGGCTTCCTCCAGAGTGTACTCTGGACCTAGCCACAATTAATGGCACGGATTCTTAAAGAGGCGGTGCACAGCATGAATTTTTATGACTCAAATAAAACTTGAAGAGAGTCACTTTCTCTGCCATAGTCAGTGTCCTCAGCAGATGTGTGGGAGGCTCCGGTTCCAAATCAGCCACCAGAGCCAGCCTTTTTACCTGGACCCAGAGGCTATGCAAAGAGCGCTGGTGTGAGGGCGTAAGGAAACCCTGAGCTACGTAGCATTATCCTCTTGTCTTCAAGCTAGTAGAACACTGGGAGGATTCCCCTGGGAAGCCTCAGCAGAGCTAGAGAAAATTCCAAGGGCTGATAGAATGGTTGGAGGACAGTAGATGGAAAGTTTCTAATCAAAAGCTTACATTAACCCCACACAGCCCCCACAGATTGATAGCTGTGACCACTTTCTTCCTCAATGATGAAATGGGACAAACCACTCCCTTAATTGGTATTTAATAAGCGATCTTTTATATTACAATCAAAAACATTTCAGAAAGTTTAAAAGACAAAAAAAAAAAAAAACGGAACCATTTGATTAAACTCTGTGGCAAGTGGTGATAAGAAAACTTACTGACTCCAGGGAAAAGGAAGTTAGGCAACGACAATTGCCTATTTTTCACAAGAAGGGGACAGAAGAAAAACAAAGTAAAAGGGAGAATTCCACAGTTCCTGGTTTGGTTGTGATAAATTAGTAGAAAGGTGAGCTCACAAAGAAAGAAAAAAGACCTTTTTGGTTTGATCTATGTTTGATGGGGTTTTCTGAGCACTGAGCCAAGTGCCCATAGACAGGATGCATGGGAAAGGAAGGAAGCACCCAACATACTTAGCAGGCCCTCAGTGCTGTCCGCTAGTGCCAAGGAAAACCACAGCTGTTCAGTACACTGGTAAAAACAGATTTTATTCAGAAAAATTATTGCAGTGAGAGAAAGAGACATTACCACAGACCTAGGCTCCATTCTGAATACTAGGAGGAAAAAAGGGAATTTATAGCCAACAGGGAGAGTTGGGATTAGTGGATGGAAACTCACTAAGAGGAAAGAGAACAAAAGAAGACATGGGAGAGCAACTTACAGGGATTCCTGCCAAGGGCAGGTCAAGGTGGTCTGACACCCCAGGGGGCGATGAAAGGACCAGATGACGGCTGCTTCTGGATTCCTGGGCACTCCGAAGGTGAGACAAAATGTATTTTAATAAATACCAACTTAGGGTCAGGGTAGGATATAGATTCTTGTAGGCACTGTAAAGCTACAAAAACCAAGCGTGTATTTAACTGTTTATCCTCAGAGAGCTTTCACCTTCCAGACAAAGAAAAACCAACTAGAAGATAGAACATAAAGGCATGAAGACTCCATCTCTGCTTCACTGTCAGATTTGTTATATTTGTATTTATTATTAAGTTAAGGAGCTTCTAGGAATGTCATATGGGAGAGGAAAACTTTGAGCTTGACCTGAAAATTTGAGAAGGATTTCACATGATTGTTAATTCCCAAAGTAGAGTCAGCTAAGAAGTAAATGCTGACACTGAATTCATCTACTCAATACACATCTCTTCATGTATTGTTCCTAATCCTTTAAAATGCTAAACATAACCCAGGTACTAAGAGAGAAAAACTGCCAGCCCAGAATATTATATCCTGCAAAGCTCTCATTTATGAATGAAGGTGAAATAAAGACCTTTCACTGCAAAAAGAAATTGAATTTGTTGCCACAAGTCCAGCCCTGCAAAAGATGCTTAAAGATGTGTTACACACAGAAACACAGAAACACGGCCATCAACATGAAAGTAGGTAAACGAAGGGAACCTCACAGCAAAAGATCACAGGGAATTCAAAGCATACATTTGGATAAAGAAATTATGGGACATGTACTCTATAGAATACTATACAGCAGTCAAAAACAATGAAATCCGGTCATTTGCAACAAGATGGAGGAATCTGGAAAACATCATTCTGAGTGAATTAAGACAGTCCCAAAGGGACAAATATCATATGTTCTCCCTGATCAGTGACAACTAATTGAGCACCAAAGGGGAAACCTGTTGAAGTGAACTGGACACTATGAGAAACAGTTACTTGATCAGCTCTGTGCTGACTGTTGATGTACAATGTAATACTTTATCCATTTTAGTATTTTTTATTCTAGTAATATTGGTTGAACTCTGTAATTAACAAACAATTATTCTTAGGTGTTTAAATTTTAACTGAAAAGTGATCCCTGTGAAATATAAGAGTGGGAATAAGAGAGGGAGGAGATGTACAATTTGGGACATGCTCAATCGGACTTGCCCCAAAGGGTGGAGTTAGAATTGTGCCAGGGGATTCCAATACAATCCATCAAGGTGGCATGTACCAAGGCCATCTCACTAGTCCAAGTGATCAATTTCAGTTCACAATTGATCACACTGATAGGTCTAAGAGTCAAAGGGATCACACAAACAAGACTAGTGTCTGCTAATACTAACTGATAGAATCAAAAAGCGAGAGAATGATCCAACATGGGAAGCAGGATACACAGCAGACTCATAGAATGGCAGATGTCCTAAATAGCACTCTGGCCTCAGAATCAGCCCTTAAGGCATTCAGATCTGGCTCAAGAGCCCATGAGAATATTTTATGCATGGAAAGCCAAGACACTGTGGAAAAAAAAAAAGAAGACCTAAATGAAAGATCTCTGCGAGTGAGATCCCAGTGGAACGAATGGGGCCATCAAAGAAGGAGGTACCTTTCTCTGAAGGGAGGAGAGAACCTCCACTTTGACTATGACCCTGTCGGAATAAGATTGAAGTCAGCAAACCCTAAAGGCTTCCATAGCCTCGGCAACTCATGACTAGACCCTAGGGAGATTACTGACGCCATAAATAAGAGTGTCAAATTGTTAAATCAACTTCAGGAGTCACTGTGTACTTACGTCTCATGTGGGATCTGTCCTTAATGTGTTGTCCAATGTGAAGTAATGCTATAACTAGCACTGAAACAGTATTTTACACTTTGTGTTTCTGTGTGGGTGCAAACTGATGAAATCTTTACTTAGTATATACTGAATCAATCTTCTGTATATAAAGATAATTAAAAATGAAAAAAAATTTGGTGTTAAATTGGAAATTGCATAGAAAATTAATCAATTTAAAAAAATATATATCATGTAGAATCTCTGTCCTTAATGTGCTATACATTGTGAATTAATACTATAACTAGTACTCCAACAGTATTTTTCACTTTGTGTTGCTATGTGAGGGCAAACTGTTGAAATATTTACTTAATATATACTAAACTGATCTTCTGTATATAAAGAGAATTGAAAATGAACCTTGATGTGAATGCAAGGGGAGAGGGAGTGGGAAAGGGGAGGGTTGCGGGTGGGAGGGAAGTTATGGGGGGGGGAGCCATTGTAATCTATAAGCTGTATTTTGGGAAATTTATATTCTTTAAATAAAAGCATTATTTAAAAAAATGCTAAACATAAGTAACAAGTACCTGTGTGTTTGTGTGTGTGTGTGTTATTTTTAATTTTAAAACCTAGTAATTGGCTTTTTTTCTGAAAGAGTTCTCTACCCTTGAAGTAAGCTACTGCTACTGTCTATTTGCCAATGGCAATTACTGACAGTAATCACACGGTTGGCCATACCCCACTTGTAGAGGTTATGCCCAGTAATTCCTATCTCCCACATGCAATCTAAATGTACAGTTCAGGTCTTCAAGCCTCACCAGTATGCGAAGGTGATATCTGCACTTCTGACATTACCTCTCAGTGCCTTTCACATGGAATCTGCTGAGCACCAGGGCTCCACCTGTACAGTTCTGCTCCTTTCGGGTCTTTTTGTTTGTTTGCCTTGCCCTACCTTTCCCCAAACTGTCTTCCAGGTCCTCCCATCACATGGCTCACCTCCAATTCCAGCAGGACCATGATCATCTTGTGGGGAATCCTAATTCTTGAGGCTGGTAAGACCCCAAGGAAAGTGCTGCTGCTACCTATATAAGCTCCTGTTTCGGCTTCCTAGGGCTGCCATAGCAAAGCCCTACAGACGGTGTTGCTTCAACAATACAAATGTACTCTCTCACAATTCAGGAGGCTATAAGCCCAGGATCAGGTTGTCGGTGTGCTGGTGTCTCTGAGATCTCTCTCCTTGACTTGCAGATGGCCATCCTCTCCCTCTGTCCTCATAATGCTTTCCCTCTTGTGTGTCCCTAACCTAACACCCTCTTCTTATAAGGTCTAGTCATATGAATTATCATTGTAAAAGTCTATCTCCAGATATAGTAATATGATGAGCTCTGGCTCCATAATTTCAACAAATTATCAGGTTATAACTTCAACATACGAGTTGGGAGGAGAAACACAATTCATCCCCTATAGAACTTACATTATTAAAATCCTCTGGCCATCCATTTACACCTCTGATGAAAGAGAATGTATCTTTAGAGGATGTCTTAGGTATGCTTCAGTTATTCAAGACCAGTGTTGAGATCCTTGCCTAATTGTGGCCTGCTACCTAGAAACTCCCTATGGTAATCACTAGCATGTCTCAGGGTCTGATGTCATCATCAAATAAGGTATGAAAAGTCCCTACTTTCCACCAATGAGGAAGACAAGACTCAGAATGGCCAAGGGATTCCTCAGCCATTTGGCTAAAATCAAGTACAGAATGTCCAAGGGATTTGAACAAGATCATTTCAGAAAGTTGAAAAGAAGAGGAGTTTTACAGTACAATGTCTTAAATAAAAACAAGTAAAAAAATTAACCAATGTGACCCTTTAGGCTTAAAAAATTATTTTTAATATTAATCTTCTTGATATAATTATCAAGTAAGCCTAATGGTTATAATTTAAGCAGAAAATCTGGTTTTGCTGAGGAGGTTTTTATCTTCATGGTATTTCGAAAACAGAAAAGTTCTGTCACTCAAAGATTTAACTTCTCTACCTGCCACAGGATGACTGGGATTTCAACCTTATTTTTTTTTTAATTTATTTATTTATTTATTTATTTTTTTTACAGGCAGAGTGGACAGTGAGAGAGAGAGACAGAGAGAAAGGTCTTCCTTTGCCGTTGGTTCACCCTCCAATGGCCGCCGCGGTCGGCGCGCTGCGGCCAGCGCACCGCGCTCGTCCGATGGCAGGAGCCAGGAGCCAGGTGCTTTTCCTGGTCTCCCATGGGGTGCAGGGCCCAAGCACTTGGGCCATCCTCCACTGCACTCCTGGGCCACAGCAGAGGGCTGGCCTGGAAGAGGGGCAACCGGGACAGAATCCGGTGCCCCGACCGGGACTAGAACCCAGTGTGCCGGCGCCACAAGGCGGAGGATTAGCCTGTTGAGCCACGGCGCCGGCCTGGGATTTCAACCTTATAGCATAAGTTCTTTAAGAGAATTCTTTAATTTTATCACTTTTGATTACAGAAATTTTCAAATAATGGAAAGATTCTATAATAAAACACCATTTAAAATCCTCCAATTTTAAAAATTAACAATATCAACCTTACTTCATCTCTACCCTAGCACCTCCTTCCTCTAATGTTAATTTTGAAGCAAACTTCATATACTAAGTGTTTTTTTTTTTAATTTTTTTTTTTTTACAGGCAGAGTGGACAGTGAGAGAGAGAGACAGAGAGAAAGGTCCTCCTTTGCCGTTGGTTCACCCTCCAATGGCCGCCGCGGTTGGCGCGCTGCGGCCGGCGCACCGCGCTCGTCCGATGGCAGGAGCCAGGAGCCAGGTGCTTTTCCTGGTCTCCCCATGGGGTGCAGGGCCCAAGCACTTGGGCCATCCTCCACTGCACTCCTGGGCTACAGCAGAGGGCTGGCCTGGAAGAGGGGCAACCGGGACAGAATCCGGTGCCCCGACCGGGACTAGAACCCGGTGTGCCGGCGCCGCAAGGCGGAGGATTAGCCTGTTGAGCCACGGCGCCGGCCTAAGTGTTTTAATATTCCAAAATAAATATCTGTGGGGAAATTAGTTACACAAAACAATTCAAAGATGGCGCTGAAATGAAGTAAGGTGGGCGGAATCCAAAGTTGTTTACCACTAAAACTAATTGGCCACGCAACATCAGGGGAAGTGGCAACAACTGATATCAAGTGTATAGACATATGGCCAGTCCTATGAAAATTGCCCCGTAAAATGACCCTTTAAGTGATTGGTTGGTCCTTAGTCCTGCCCCAATGACTGTAGTTTTGTGCTATAAAAGGCTCTGTTACACATGAAATAAACAAGTTCTTGCTAGACTTGGCTCCCCGTTGTGTCTGATTGTTTCCAGGATCAGGAGGCTGGGGAACGGGTGAGCAGCGCACTTACCTTTCCTCGGACCCAGTCCATCCGTGTACGGGTGGACTAAGACCTGCAAATATCTTTTTAAAATCAGATACTATGATCATTATCTAGGTCAGAGGTCTACAAATTACAGCTTATGGGCAAAATCTCGGCACTTGACCTTATTTTTATAAAGATATATTGGAACACAAGCACATCCACTTGTTTATAGATAGCTGCCTTCCCATTTCAACTAAAGGCTACAGTAGCTATAATAGAGAGGGAAGAGCCCACAGAATCTAAAATATTTACTATGTGCTTCTTTACAGAAAAAGTTTGTTGGTCTCTGATTCAAGTTTATCTAGATTGTAAAATATTGATTTTCTAATTCTATTAGCCTTGTTAATTAACAGAACTATTTCTATAAAGAGAAACTTCTCACTAACTATTTGGTTATGCAAGGTACAGGACATATAAGAAAAGCAGGATACATGCTGGATTCTTTATCTCTATTAGTTTTTAAAATGAGATAATTTCCTAGTATTCTTGTTTTATTTTAAAAGTATCATTATGAGGGCTGGCACCATATCTCACTTGGTTAAGCCTCTGCCTGTGGTTGCCGGCATCCCATATGGGTGCTGGTTCTAGTCCCAGTTGCTCCTCTTCCAGTCCAGCTCTCTGCTATGGCCTGGGAGGGCATGGAGGATGGCCCAAGCGTTTGTGCCCCTGAACCCACATGGGAGACCAGGAAGAAGCACCTGTCTCCTGGCTTTGGATCAGCACAGCGCCAGCCCTAGTAGCCATTTGGGGAGTGAACCAACAGAAGGAAGACCTTTCTCTCTGTCTCTCTCACTGTCTATAACTCTACCTGTCAAAAAAAAGTATCATTATGAATCAAATATGTTCAAATCAATTCAATTCAATGCTTAGTAATGCCAAAGCCATTTTTTCCAAGTAGGAACATTTAAATTATCTCCTGAATATTTCAAAAACAATCCATAGGGGCCAGTATTTTGGTGTGTCAGGTTAAGCTCCTGCCTGTGTTGCCAGTATCACATGTGAGTGCCAGTTTGAGTCTAAGCTGCTCCACTTTCAATTCGGCTCCCTGCTAACATGTCTGGGAAAGCAGCAGAAGATGGCTCAAGTGTCTGGGCCCCTGAACTCATGTGGGAGAGCCAGATGAATCTCAGGGCTGCTGGATTCTATACAGCCCTGGCCATTGGAGCCATTTGGGGAAGGGGGTGAACTGGCATATGGAAGATGTCTGTCTTTCTCCCTCCTTCTCCCTCTATCTCTGCCTTTCAAATAAATAAATAAATCTTTAAAAAATAAACAGTCCACATACAATTGTGAGCTTTATTATAAGATGTGCTCAGCTTGTCTTGTATGACTCTTACCTTACACATGCAGTTACCCATTTCTCCAAGGAGCTGGGATTCCTTGGTAACAAATAGTATTTAGTGAACAGAATCCAGAAAGATAGGATATACGTTATTACTGGGATAGTCATTATTTTTCAGTTTTTAAAGAATAGAGCTTTCCATCTCTTTTAAAGAAAGAAGATTGTGAATTCACACGGATTCTTTGAATTCAATTCATGACTACAGAGCTTTTCCTTTGTCTCACTGTTCTTTCATCTATATTTCCTTAAACTTGCTCAAAACCAAAGTAAATACCCATTTGAATTGTTCCACATATATACATAAAGGCAGGAGAGCAATAACAGCACTATCATCAACAATTTGAGATTAAAAATATCGAATTTGAATACTGCAAATAATTTAATTTTTTGGTAGTTTTGTGTGTGTGGGTGTGTGTGTGTGTGTATGTGTGTATCCCACTGGGCTTATCCAGGCAAATCGCTCTGTTATAAAGTTAAGCTAATGTTTTTGATGAAACAAGACATTTTGACATGACCATTTCAAAACAACTCAAATGGTTGATGCATTGCTTTTATTACCAAGGAATATTTGCAACAGAAACCACAATCCCTTCCCAATCTTTGAACCACACCCCAGATGGAATGAGGGATGGGTTGACACTCAGAAATGAGGTGTGCACATTGTATACATTACAACAAAACATTTCTTAGGAGAGTATCATGTTATTTCATTTTATTTTTCACTTAAAATGAAATTTTCCCTAGAAAGAGTAATAATCCAAGCTATTTCTAGTAACCTTCTCTTTAGTACTGATGGATTCTTACAGGAATGGAAAGGCGTTTAAAGTTACTAAGCAAGGGAAGAGGAGTCAAAGGCAGATGAAAAGCAAAACACGGTGATCTCAGATTGCAACTCAGAAATGTTTACTTCATCATCTTTTTCCCAGGAGTCATTCCTTATAAAGCTACCAGACAGAGGAGTGGGAGAGATTTCATGGCAGTCAACACCCTTAAGCCTCTTTTTCAAACCACCCGATTGCTTTTGAGAGGCATGACTTCTCTCTCATAGGTATATTCCCTCCATTTCCCTCCTTCCCAATACCTGGAGCCCAGGGGCTGGCAAACCGTGACCAGACCCAACTGCTACTATAATTTGTAAATAACATTTTACTGGAGCATGGCCAGGTCTACCCATTGTACTGTCTGTGGCAGCTTTCATGCTCTAATGCCAAAGCTGAGTTGTTGAGAAAGAGATTGCCTGGGCCACAAAGCCTAAACTATTTATTATGTGGCTCTTTACAGAAAGTTTGCCAACACCTACTCTAAGTTATGGTTGACCCTCCCTTCAGTTTCCCAGGGTATGGCTTGCTCCTTCTGAGCTAGAAATATTGTTAAGATTTAATATAAACTTACCAGTGAAAATAAGCTTACTAGCTAAACAGGACATAACATGGGCTGCAGAAATTCTGTGAAGCTCATGTTCTAGAGCAGAGCCTATTGGGAGTGATCCAAAGTCATAGGTTCGTCTTGTAATCTATTCAAAGTTCTGAAATAAACTCAAAATTTTTCTTTAGGCAGAATGCAACCAGAAATAGTCAAATATTTCAATTAAGGATAACAACTACCTTCACTGCACACTTATGTGCTAGGCACCATACTACACATTTTATAAGCAATTATTATCTTCTTTAATTTTTATAAAAACTTCTAGGAGATGGGCACTATGATTATTTACATTTTATAACTGAGAAAACAAAGAATAAAAAGCTTGCCCTGGGCTGCACTACAAGGAAGCACTGGAGCTGAACAGGCACGCAGGCCTTTCCAAACAAAGCCCATACTTTACAACTACTACCCAGTGCAGATCCCAAGCCAGGATACTGGAGTTTGCCATTCAGGTGTAGATTTTGAAGGGCTCCTGGGAAGGGCTGTAATGATCTCAGACTGCCTAGAGAGAGAATTATCATGAACCAAATAAGAAGGAGATGAATGTGTCACTAGAGTAATGAGGTAACTTCTTTCATTCAAGAGACCCCCCAGTTCAACTTGGCAGCACCACCATAGACATTTATGCTTCCTTCCACCTAGGCACTAAAATGATGATGACAGAATAGAAAGGATTTGAGTCTACAAGAACTAAAGAAGATGGAATGGAGGCATGAGTGGAGGCATCAGCAGAGAAGGAATTTAGTACATTAGGGGCCGGCACTGTGGCGCAGCAGGTTAAAGCCCTGGCCTGAAGTGCCGGCATCCTATCTGGGCGCCGGTTCAAGTCCTGGCTGCTCCACTTCCAATCCAGCTGTCTGCTACGGCCTGGGAAAGCAGTAGAGGATGGCCCATGTCCTTAGGCCCCAGCACCCACGTGGGAGACCCAGAAGAAGCTCCTGGCTACTGGCTTCAGATCGGTGCAACTCCAGCCGTTGCAGCCATCTGGGGAGTGAACTAGTGGATTGAAGATCTCTCTCTCTGTCTCTACCTCTCTCTGTAACTCTTTCAATTAAATAAAATAAATCTTTTTTAAAAAAGTATATTAATGTATATTAATTAGTATATTAATGGGAGGGAAAAATCACAAAGGTGGAGTGGTGACCCATCTAGCTGAGCAGGAAAAATTACAGTCAAGAGTCCTACAGATGGAAACATCAATGAGAAGAGAGGCATAATATCTACAGTATCCCTAAGAGATTTAAGAACTAAAAGTGCTGGCTATTGCAGAAGGCAGGGTCCAGGTTCAAATTTAAATACAGACTTGGGAAGAGGTGATGAAAATCTTCTTATAAAGTGGTTGTAGCCCTAAATCTCTTCCTTCATACCACACTGTCCCTAGGCAGAAGGCAGTAGGTGTGTTCTTCTAAAAGGAATGAACTGGAGAGGCTCCAGGCATAGCAAAGGAAAGGGTAGCATGACAATGTAAAATCTGGAGGATAAATAAATCTTCACTGTCCTACAGCAAGGAGGCTGCCCACCTCTTTGAGGCTCCCATTGTTGGATTATTTGCTGGTGATACTGAATCGCCCAAGGCTACCCTATGTGCTATGTGGACTATTATTCAATGAAGATGCCACTCTCTAGCCAGTGTCATTACATGAAGCCCGCCAGCTGACAGGCCTACAAGGTTTTCCCAAAAAAATTTCACTCTTAAAATGGAACAGTTATTCCAAAATGACCAGATTGGAGGAATCCTCCAGAATACAACTTAGGAACAAATCAACAATGCTAAAGGGATCCAGGTGAAATGCAGATAATGTAGGCATGCATGAGTTAAAAAAAAAAAGATTCACAACATATAATACTCTCAGAGACACAGAGGGTATTAATCCATAAAATAAAAATTCAATGCCACAAAGGAACAGAGAAAAATAGTTTAGAAATTAAAATTATGATAAACTTTCTCTAAAATATCAGATTTCAAAAATAAAATCATGCAAACTTCCTAAAAGAAAATTACAAGAGTGATAAATGAGAAATAGAAGAGAAAGAAATATATATAGATAGGATAAATCTAGTTATTGGAATATCTAATTATAACAGTTCCATCAAAATAAAACACAAAATGAGATAGAAGTCATCAAATACAAAATATAAATATAAAACACAATTTCCCTAAATGAAAAGTATAAGTCTTCTGATGGCTCCACTTCTTTACAACCCCACATAAACATACAATATTCAGCAAAAAAATAATAATCTTTAAAATAATAAATTTGAGAATAAAAGTAAAGTGAAAATTCTAAAAATATTCGAATGAGAAAATCCAGATCATATGCAAAGGCACAATAAACAGAATGACATAAGACTTCTCAGCAGCAATAAAACTCTGGGTGGCAAGGGAATAATGTCTTCAATATCCTTTGTCAGAAGTGATTTGCTACCCAGAATTCCTAAACCAAACTAAAAATTAGATGGAGACAGAGGGAGGGGAAACGGCCATAAAGAACTCAGGTGTAACTTCCTTCCACCTTATAGTCCCCTATGCTATTTCTTAGGAAGCTGACAGAATGGTGTGTCACTGATGAATATGAATAGACTTATGGAGATGCTATGGTTTGAATATATGCCCTCCCCCAACTCATGCAGAAGTTTCAATTCCAAATTTTAAGTTAATGATACTAAGAGGGAGGAAATTTAACCCAGTTATGGGGCATTTGAGATATGATTAGACTGGATGGGGACATCAGAGTAGAGCCCCATGATTAAATACTGTACCTCTATAGAGACACATGGAGATAGAAGTACAAGCTGCATGTCTTTTACTGTGTGATGCTCTGTGTCACTCTGGGGTTCTGCTAGCAAGAATGCCATCAGCAGAGGCGGCAGCAACGGGGTCTGTCCAAGAGCCCAAATAAACCCTTTTCCATTATAAAGTTAGGCTGCCTCAGATATTTCATTATAGTAACAAAAATCTGACCAACACAAAAATCTAGAAAACAGGGAATCTGGTGCAAAAGTGTGGCAAAGGGATGTCTGCATGCCAGCAGTTGTGGAGTTGCTACGCAGGAGTCCTCCAAGTTTGGTGGTTTGTTTGTTTGTTTTAGTGGAATTGATTCAATGATGAATTCAAACAAGGGAAAAAATAGAGAACTGAGAGATGTGTAACAGATCTGAAAGATCAGCTGGAAAAAAGTTTAAAATGCTGTTCACCCAATATTTTTAACTCCTGCCTTTGAGACTGATGTAGAGTTGCTCTTCACAGGCACCTGGTGGACGGTGGAGCCATCTGACTATTCTGGCTAACAGCTGTGAGCAAATATGAAGTATATCACTCCTGGACCACAGCATGTAAGTGCTAATGTGTTTACTTCTGCAGCACTTTTCTTTCTGGCATGGTATCTACTTTCAAGATGATGTCTATTCTAAGAGACTCACACCTTAAGCCACTATAATAAACAGAGGCACGCCTCTTCTGTCAATTCACAAGACATATGACATGAGCAAGAGACAGCAAGATGGACGCTGTTAGGTACTCAACAAAATCTAATTTGTTCTGACAAATACATGGAAATCCATGTGTAAAAATGGGATAATGGTTAGAATCACCACCAATTTTTTCACGGATAATAGGTATATCATGATAAATATTGAAACTCTATTAAGTATTTAAAATGTTTGATATATTGAGAGGCTGGAGGGAGAAAAATTAAATAAGGATAGTGTTGGGGCTGATGCTGTGGCACAGTAGATTAATCCTCCGCCTGCAGCATTGGCATCCCATAAGGGTGCTGGTTCTAGTCCCAGCTGCTCCTCTTCCCATACAGCTCTCTGCTGTGGCGTGGGAAAGCTGTAGAAGATGGCCCAAGTCCTTGGGCCCCTGCACCTGTGTAGGAGACCTGAAAGAATCTCCTGGCTCCTGGCTTTGGATTGGCGCAGCTCTGTCCATTGAGGCCATTTGGGGAGTGAACCAGCAGATGGAAGACCTTTCTCTCTGTCTCTCCCTCTCGCTGTCTGTAATTCTTTCATATAAATAAATAAAATCTGAAAAGAATAAATAAGAATAGTATTGATTTAAGAAAGCTAAATCACTATTATGGAAAGGTATCAGCAGATAATATCTAGAATTGATTTAAAATTATCATCAAAGCATACTATTTTTGCAATATGGAGATAAACACTAGAAAACAGTTCAGGGTATTGGGATAGATTTTCTCTGGGTAATGGAAAAAAAGGAGTGACAAAGAGGGGAGCAAGAACCTGCTCCTCTTACATGGTATCCAGCATTACATGATTTTAGCTCTGTATCTATCACTTAGATTAAAAATTTTTAACAGTGATTCTAAATAGCTTTATTTGATATTTCTGTCTTAAAATAGTTGAGCATTAAGTCAAGTTTTTTCCCCATTTCATTGAATTCATGACATAGAAGCAAAAATTGTGTAATTTCTTTCCCATCCTATCTCCAGGAGCATCTTCTAGATGTACGTCAGGATGTAAGTCAGGACTAAGCAAAGCTGTCCTGGCTCCTCTGGGAGTATAACAGTGTCTCAAGTCTAATTCATCTGAGAAAGGAATCCCTTTCAGAGTCATGCCTGGGACAGTCTCTGTGAAGCTCAAAGAAGCCAAACCCTTTGCTGGATGGAGTATGACCATCTAACAGCACAACCAGCCCTGGTCTGAAATTGACTCCAGCTTTAAGAGTTCCATCTTTGTTCACAAGTTTACCCATTAAATAAATAGAGCTAGTCAAGTCAGGGTTGCAAAAGCATCTATTCTTTCCGCAGCATGCATCTCCAGTGAGGTAAGCCCACCAGATTCAAACTCAAGTAAAGTGCAAGCTTTTAAGACTTCCAACCCTCCCAAGCTGACTCCACGGGCAGGGATGCCTCACCAGAAGAGCAAAGAGGCTTTGGGGGTGCTTACCCAGGAGGGTGGAAACAATAAGCCATCCTAATAAATGGCTGGAGACACTCCAAGAATTATCAATATTTACAATGCATGTTATTTCTTTAACAATAACTGGAAAAAGAAATGATAGCATTGCTATGTTCTAAGTGTTCTTTGTATTACCTCATGCAGTCGGTATTATTGTGGTATCAATCTTACACACAAGAAACTGAGGCACAGAGAGGTTAAATAGTTTACCCATGATTGCAAAACTCATAAGTTGCAGAGATGCACTTTGAATCTAGCTCTCTGGCTGGAAGCAGAGTCTACAGTGAGTCAGTGGTAATATTTGGAATAAGAATCGTTTTCTGAAATCCCACATCAAAGTTGTATACCCGATACAGAGGGGGCAGCTTTCCAAAGACGCCGTTGCTACTGACAATTCACAAAGCATGGATGCTTGTGAGACAATCACTCCCTGACTGCATAGGTCTACTATTTATATGAAGCTATTTAACTTAATTACAAATAATTTAGGCTACAGATGGGAGCAAAGCAACATTAAGGATCTTGATTTTGAAACTGTTCTAAAATAGCTTTTAAAATCTAGGAGGCAAATTGTCTTTCCAAATGGAAATGAATATGTGACACAGTGAAGTCTCCAAGTTATTAGCATCTTTTGCTGAGCCCCATCTATTTTCTTTGTCATTTACACAATGTACAGTCTTTAATTTCAGCTCCGTGATCAAAGAGATGAAACTCGAGAAGCTCGCTATTAAAATCAATGGCTGTGCTTGGTGAAGAATGACAATGATGGGATAGCTGCTTCTCACCTATGACAGGGGACTCCAGGCTCCAGGAACAGTTCCAGGCAGACACCTCGCTTAAACTCCAGATGGGGTCTGAAGTCACATCTCTCTCTCTCTCTCTCTCTCTCACACACATACACACACACACACACACACACACACACACACACACAAAGTTCCAGAGAGGCACAGCCTCGCCCATCCCATTCCACTGTACCTGTGAGGGCTCCACTGCTGAAGGCAGTGCCAGGAAACATGTTTTTAGGAATTCAGAGTATCACGTTTCATAATTTGATTTAAATCAATTATCCCATCCCTCCCTGGAACAGGCACAAGCTCCAAAAATACAAAATGTAAATGGAACCAGCTGCAGCAAAAGCCTCTTGCCAGGATGGATTTCAGTCAAGGTAATCAGCCTCCTTTTCGAAGCGCATTATTGTCGAGACCCAGAGATTGCATGAAGCACTTCCCGCTGCCCTGGGAGGGACCAGGAAGGTAACCAATTATGGGAGGGGAGAAATAGAAGGAGCTAATCTTCTCTGTCTTGGCTTGCCTTTGCCCCAAACTCTTAAAAGAATTAATTCCCTCCTCTGGGGGATACTGAGAAACTGAAGTTGTTATTGGCAGCCTTCAAACATGATCTTTAATTTATGGATATTTACTAAACCACATAATCACCCTGAGTTATCCCATTACAGGGCTCAGCAGAGCTGAGATCTGCAGCCCTGGGTGTGAAGATTAATTGTGAGAGGTTTTGTGAGTGTGTGCTAAAGAGAGCACAAGTGTGCCCAGCAATCACGTGGATCATCTTGGCGCCCAACACGCCGCCAGGCAAATGGATCCCATGCGTAAGATTTGGCATCCTTCCATTGAAATTCTTCCCTTTAATTGATTTAAAATGATAATTCAATTAAAATAATTATTCTAATCAAACATCATATCTTTTTGGCAGGTTCTGCATAGGCCTCTGCCCTCAATGTTATTTTAGTCTTTTCTTTATTTGTTTTCTCACTGGCTGACTTTGGCTGTCTGAATCTTTGGAAAACCTTATGTCATTGGACAATAACTGCACTCTTCTAGAGTTTTCCATTCAAGACACACAGCCAATGGGGGAAACAAAATATCATGGACAGATGTTACTCTTTGACCTTTGATCAATGGGAGCCAAGGAATAACTGAGAATGGTGCATGGACAGACTCGTCTCCCCATTCACCTACAATGAAGACCTCAATGTGGCTGGCCAGCTTGTGTTAAAGCTGTAAGGTGAGGATGAATGATAGTCTCATCTCTTTTATGATATTTTTTTATTTCCTCATTTTTCTTTCAGTGGCACTCTTCAAATGTCTAACAGTTGTGTCAGCCCTCAGGAATTCTCACATAATCTTCCAATTTTTAAAATATTGTTGTAACAGTTATCCCATCTCTTCAATATAACTATGTTGGAAGTAATGTAGGGTGGATCCTCTCAGGTCCTTTGTAAGGATGGGGAAAAAGCAACGCAGAGAAGGCAGGGGACCTGTACTGTAATGACACAGCTAATAATAAAAGTGTTAACAGTGACTTTCAAATTGTAGTAACACATGGCAATGTGACAAAGTAAAAAATACACAGCTCTGACATTTTAACTTTTAGCATGAATAAAATTTGCAAGGAAACTGGACTAGCACTCAAATGATTTGTGTAGCAGCTAATCTTTGCTTTCAAATAAATGTTTCTGTCTGTCCTGAAAAAAAAGGCACAGACTCCAGGTCCATTTCCGCTCTATCTGAATCACTGATGCCTGGAATTCCAGATGTGGTCTCCTCCACTCTCAGCCACAATACTGAGCACACTAGGACAGTCTGCTGTAGAAGACACAGACCCCTTTCTGGTGCTACTCTGGAGATGGGACTCCGCAGCTCTGTCACTGCTTTGCTGGGTGGCTTTGGAAAATGCTGTTTGTCTCTCTGGGATTCAGCCTACTCACAAGACCAGATGATCCACAAAACTGTAGTCAGGCTCCAGCAACTACTTTTCGCCACAAAGCCTGGATTTTTAAGATTGAAAGATGAATTCCATTTGACAATTTTCTCTTAGAGAAAGACTGGGCTGTAGCAAGGTAACAGTGCTGGCTTGACTAAAACTTCTTGCCAGAAACCCAAACTTCTTGATCCTTATTATCGGTACATTTTATGTACACTTTTTAAAAAATATCCTTGCAATATCATTTATGATATTTTATGGAGTGTAAAACTAGCTCATAGGTGGCAACACAGATGTGGAGAGACATAGCTGCTGGTGTACATGATAGGCAAGGCAGAGTCTGAGCATGAGGAAAAGGAGGGAGTCAGGGCCCCAGGACCAGAGCAGGACCATGTGGACACTTGGGTAACGGCTTGACCCTCTAGGTTCGGGTCCACCAGGCCATTTAGTCAAGGTGCCGCTCTGTAAGTTGTGCTCTGTGTAGGACCCATCTCAAGATTTACATTAAATCTTCCCATACATTAATTTCCCTGGGTTGCTTCCAATCTGAGGGAGAAAAAAGGAGCTATAGGAAGAAAGGACATTAGAACATCATTCAAAAGGAAACTAGATCAGATCGAAAGTTTCTTCCAAACCTCATTCCTCCCATATCACTTCTGTATCTGATTATCCACTTCAGGGGAGCCAGCCACAGAAGGAATTCCTGTGCACAAAAACATTGTCCATCGTAACTATATGAAACGAACAAATGGAAAACAATTTTTATTTGAATGAATATGAAAACAATTTCCATGGACATATATAATACATGAGTAAAACCCAGATCAAATTGCAAGTGCAAAGAAACATATTTTAGAGGTACACCATTTTTCTTTTATCCTTTTAAATGTCATTTTAAATAACCAGAAAGATGAAAAGCAACAAACAAGAGAAAAAGACCAGCTAGGAAAGAAACTGAGGGAATGGAACTAAGCTATCTCCCAAGACCTTTCTTTTATGTAAATATCTCCTCAGCAAACTGTTTTTATTGTAGGGATATATTTGAGCAGCAAGGCCATTAGCTGTGTGGAAGCTTCACCTGCCAAGGGCACAAACATACACAGACAGCCCTGGATTGGTCTGCGGGTGTTCGGACTCAGTACTTCTGAGGAGTAAGCCCAGAAATGTCCGTTTTAAATAAGAACCCAAGCTGCAGAAGCACGTGGCCCACAGACCTGCTTCTCAGAACCATTTCCCTGGAAGTTTACCCCGAGACTCTAATGTATCAATGTTTAGAAATTTATTGATGGGACGGACCTTGTTGCACGGCAGATTAAGCCACCATCTACAACACAGGCATCCCATATGAGCACCAGTTCAAGTCCCAGCTGCTCCACTTCAATCCAGCTCCCTGCTAAGGCACCTAGGAAAGCAGCAGAAGATGACATAAGATTTTGGGCCCTTGCCACCCACATGGGAAACCTATATAGAATCCCATGCTCCTGGCTCTTGTTTGGCCCAGCCCTGGCCCTTGTAGCCATTTGGAAAGTGAACCAGCGTATGGAAGATATTCTCATTCTCTCTCTCTTTCTCCCTCACCCTCCAGCCCCACAACTCTGATTTTCAAATAAATGAATCTTTAAAAAAAATGTTTATTTACAACTTCTGTCCACACCAGGACTTCTTAGCCATTCTCTAAGAAAAGTACAGAGGAACAGGTACAAGATTAATGACCAAGAAGCCCACATTATATTCTTAGATCTGCCACTAATAGCTGGAGGGCCCCTTCTCTCTTGCAGTAAAATGGATTAGAGAATTCAACTGTTATTACATAAATAGTCAACTCATGTCAGCAAAATTCATATTTCTCTTTTCTTTTTTAAAAAAGATTTATTAATTTATTTGAAAGTTGGAGTTACACACACAGAGAGAAGAAGAGGCAGAGAGAGACATGTCTTCCATCTGCTGGTTCACTCCCCAGATGGCCGCACTGGCGAGAACTGTGCCCATCTGAAGCCAAGAGCCAGGAGCTTCTTCTGGGTCTCCCATGTGGGTGCAGGTGTCCAAGAGCTTGGGCTATCTTCTACTGCTTTCCCAGGCCATAGCAGGGAGTTGGTTGGAAGTGGAGCACCTGGGACTCTAACCGGCGCCCATATGGGATGCCAGCATGGCAGGCAGCAGCTTTACCCACTACACCAAAGTGCCGGCCCCTCCCTTTCCTAAGAGAAGAAATTCAGTAGCAGGTGTTATGGACATCCTGACACATGCTTTACTCCTCTCTCTGGGCCTGCATTGGCTCACCTGCTGGATATCAGGAGAAGGTAGTCAACTCAGCTTAGTGTGAATGGTATTTCTCAAACACTCATCTGAGCCTAAGCAGACCTCTGAGCAAGGAATGAAAGAAATAAGAAGGCTGAAATCACAATGAAGGCAAACTTTGTTAGAGTTCTTTAGAGTTAGATGTCATTCCAAATTGAAGTTACACGAAATGCATCAGAAGGGCTGAGAGCCAAGAAAGAGACACTGGTATGGAAGGAATAAGCCTGGGAAGTCTTTCTGGAGATAGTGAAGTGACAAAAAGGCTTAAAATATGTGAGATTTAAGTTATGGATGCAGCCAAATCTTGATGGCTGTCACACTGAGATACCTGCACCGCAGGACATAGCGATGCATCTTCCCTTCCATAAATGGAGAGGTTCTGTTCTCTCTCCAGCACATCACCCCAGATTAGACTGATGCCAATGTGACCATTCATACACACAAACGACCATCACCTGTTCATTCAGTCTCTCATTCTTCATCTCAGGGAGGACTTGGCTTTTACCAGGATGCAACAGAACAAGGCCACAGTGCAGCTCTCAAAAACTCAGAAGACAATCATTCAATCCATCATGGAACATTTCTTAGTGGCCACTTGGTCATCCCACTGATCTTGCAATAAGTAGCCCCAGGAAGGTTCCCCCTCCTTTATATGTCTCTTTTGTAGGGTTAACTCATTCTGTTTAGTGGAATTGTCACTGGAAAGACAGCATAGGCCTATGACTCAGGGATGGATTCTGGATCCCAAAGGATGTGAATCCCAGCTCTAAGTAAATCATATATCTCTACCAGCTGTGAGACCCCAGACAACTTAAAGAACTTCCTTCTCCATCCTTCCATTCCCAATCTGTAAAATTGGTACATAAACATTAACACACGCAAAGCATGGAAAGTGGAGCCTACACATTCCATAAAGGCATTATTTATGCATTTGCTGATAAGAGGGGGCCTCCCCCACCAACACCAGTTATCAGTACCAGGAAATGCATAGCCCTCCAACTCCATCACAGATGGGCATCTCCAAAAGCATTGAGTGTATGCTAGGTACATGAAACGCGTATGTGACCTTGCCCATGAGCACTTCCTTTAAGCAAACTTCATTTCCTTCTGGCCTAATGTCCATCTTCAGTGAGACAGAACACCCTTTCCACAACCATATTCCTGGTGCTTGATGACCACTCCAGGGGGGTCAACAGGACCTTCCCCTTCCAAGGTAACCCATTTTCAACACTGCCACATACAGAAACCCTCCCAACTTGTCAATGTCTCTCAACCCAGAGCCTTCTGTGATATTCTGCTTCTCTGTTGCCCAAGGGAACTCCAAATAAGACAAGCACACACCATTTTCAATACTGTCTCCAGTTTTCGGTTCGATCAACGCCCTGGTGCACTGGTCTAAGATACTTCTGAAAACAAGAGCCCAGTATACTTATTATTTCCTTGTCTTAATGTAATGAATCCAGAAGTACCAGATGGAAATGAGTTTACTGTGTTCCAAACTGAAAGAAACACCCTTACCCACTAGGACATATCAAGAGTTGAAAAACAGGCTCATTTTATGTATCAGCTCCAGTTGCAGGGGCAAGAATAATGTTAAGGAGAATTCTGAGGTTCTGTTTAAGCTCAGTAAGAAAATGTGATATGATGAAATAATAGCATGGACCATGGACTTGGGGTGGGGAATGTTTTGTAGTATTTGTTAGACCTGCTCCAGGTCCTTCTATCAGTCTGTGTAACAACACAGTAAGAGCTTTAGAATTGGCCACTATGAATATACTCTGACTTGGAGAATATGGTAAATCCTCAGTTCAAATATTTTCTTAATGATTTTGATCTTTCACTAATCATTTCTAAGATTAAAGAGCTTCAACACGGCCCCAATTAACCTTAACTGTGTTTCATGGGAGGAATGACCTAAGTTGTTATGAGCTTATCTCTATTCAGTCCCAGAGCATCCAGCTAGTTACCCAGAAAAGGCCTAAGGGAAGGGAACCCAGTAAGTTTTGATGTAGGGAGATTCTGGGATTTCTTTAAAGGAGTTTGGAGAATTTTCCTAAAATGTGGACACTGATTAGTTTCTACAGACAGTCCAACAATCATTATGGAGTATGATGCTGTGCAGTACTGGGGAAAATACTAAGTAGGATATCACAGAAATGAATTGGAAACCTCTACATAGCAATGTCTGAAAAGCATATACCATCTGATTCACAAGTTTGCCCATTCTTAGCCTGAGGGGACAAAGCTAACTTCCCAAGAGCAACTTAAGTCATAACTAATCACCAACTGGTTGAGGTTATACCAGTTAAGGTCTGTACATCCTGTTAAAGAGAACCCCAACGAAATGTAATGTTTGCACTGTTTTGGTCAAGGGAATTGGATAAAGAGTGGGTAGTGTCTCTTCCCCTGTAAGATTTGCAGATCTTGTATTACTGTATTTCACCTATCCTAAGACTACTCACATATTAACATCTGTAAAATCAGGATGCATCTTACCAAAATGGCAATATCACAGCTTAGTAGGTAGTACTTGTTTTCCTTCGTTAATAAGACATAAAATAATGACATCTATTACACTAGAAAGCACCTTAGATGCACTTAAATATGGTATAAGGGGAGGAGGGTGATAATCCATGGGACTGCACATCCTTTGCCATCCATCCTCTGGGACCCAGTCCCCACCAGCCCAGCTCTCCTCACCTCTCTCTTAAACCAATCAAGTGTTTGTGGAGCCCTCAAAGGCATAGTGATTACGTTTGTGTGACTACATGCAAAACCTTTTCGGGAAGGGAAAAGGCAAGGTGGCCCAATTTACTTTCATTTGTCTTCAGATATTTAAAGGGTTTTTGCTTACTTCCATGCTGAAGGTTTTTCTTTCCCTCAATTCTCCAAATGTACCAGCTTAACTTGAAAGCCTGCAGTGTTTCCACATGGCTCTGTTTCTATTAGATCGGGGAGCAGCCAAGGAGGAAGGAGGGGACCCTTTTAGAATGTCGCTTATACCCCAGAGGCTCAGAACCACACACAGTGTTCCCTCCCTGCCTCTCAAATGGAACAGAGCAAAATTAAACATGAAAATGCGCCCAGACACTGTTGGTTTCTCCAGGCCTTTGGGCCAGCCCTTGCCACCTGGTGAGCTACACAGCAGAGTTTTGAGCTGTGGTGACATAAAATAAAGTTGCTATTGGTGCCATGTCAATCAACATCCAATTCCATGCAAAGGCAGGATGGGCAGCCATGTGCCTGCCACATGTAGAATGTTGCTCAGCCACCTTGGAGATGGGGAATAACTCCAGGACAATTGCCACAACACAGACTCAAGTCAAGGATCCAAATGTGGGGAAGGGAGAAGAGGACCAGGAATGGGTTCATTTCAGGTATTAACCTCTTCAGTTGTATCCCACAATGCACAGGAAAGAAAAAGCAGCAGAGAGGACAGAAAACAAGCACACAGGAAGAACAAGGAGAGAAAGGCTATTCTCTTTCAGAAGTGCAGGAAGGGTAGGAAGTGCAGGAAGGTAGCCATTTTCAAAACCACATGAAAATGTTCTCAAGGTGTATACTGATATCACTATTGCTAAAAAAAATGGTGCAAAGACACAGAGGCCAACATGAGAGTAAGGAGAAGCTAAAAGACATCTATGTGGGAAAATGCAGAGGATGCAGACTCTTCTGTTCCCCATAACTACTGCTGAGGGGAGACTGGATTAGTCAGGGGCCAAGGTTGTGACAAACTCAACTTCGAGTTATCCAGGTTTTTTCCCCCACCTAAGAAGTAAAACCTTACTAACTGCATTAATTAAGAGAAAAAATGCATACATGAAATGTATGCTTACCCTCCAATGAATATAGTAATTCTCTCGCACTCTACCTCTCCTGATTAACAGGCCTGGATCCATATCAACTGAGAAAATCATAAAAAGAGGATATGCCTTCCCAAAATTCTACCTCACCAAGTTATTTGCCTTCAAATGACATTTGCACACATCTAGAGAGTATTAAGAAACATTGATTTTGGAGTGGTGGTTAGGACGCCCATGTTCCACGCTGGAGTGCTGGAGTTTGGTTACTGTCTCATGGCTCCTGACTCCTGACTCCAGCTTCCTGACAATGCAGACCCTGGGAGACAGCAGGTGGTGGCTGAAGCGATCGGGTTCCTGCCACTCTTATGGGTGATTAGGATTGGATTCCTTGCTCCTGGCTTCAATACTGGCCTAGACAAGTTATTGCAGGCCTTTGGAGAGGGCACCGGCATATAGGGAGTTCCCTCTCCTCTCCTTTACCCTTCCTTCTCTCCTTCTTCCCCTCCAAATAAACAAATTTTTTTCAAAGAAAAGAAACTCATTGATTTATCAAAGGCACTTGCAGGAATGAAACAATGGTGAAATTGAGACTTTAACAGGATTGACATTAGATCTCTATAGACCTAGCTGAGATGTGCAGAGGAATTTGAGTATCATGGTCCTAAATTATCTGCAATACATTGTTCAAGTTCCCACTTGTGGCCTGTGAACCTCCCCTTTCTGCCCCTCCTCCCTCAAGAAGCAAAGCACACCCTTCCTTCTCTGATCTATTACTTTGTGTTACCAAGTGAGGACATATAAGTACCATATCCTGATCAAAGGAATATTTTTCTTCACAGACAGAAAAAGCTCAAGCAGTAATCACTGCTTACATGTGTAAAGAATTTTACACTGTTTCAAGAAGTCACAATTCTGTTATCATATGTGATACTCACTGGCAGTAGATCCTACAATATGATGGATATTTACAGTCATCCAAACATTGCCAAGCAAACCAACAATATTTCTGTAAATATTACAACCTGATTGCTTAAGGCTCCAAGTGATCTTTCTCTATCAACCTCCACTGTAGCCTTCTATCAACCTCCACTGTCCTCCATTGTAGCCCTTGATTCTGCTTCTGGTCAATTTTTTTTTTTTTCGCTCACAATCTCATTACTGTGGTTCTAACAGACAGGTGTTAGACTGTTGCCTAACTGCTGTTGCCTCTCAGTATCCTTATTCCCAAAATGATGACTCTCGACTGTTTTTTCCTTCCTTCCTGTTTGCTATCCTCTTTGTACTTCAATAACCCGGACTGAACGATGCTTGCATAGTTCAGAGCACATTTTGCTTGACCTCCACTGCACCATCCCCTTCTTTGGTCATATCCTTCTGAGTGTGTATTTCTCTTCTTCTGGATTGCATATAGAGCATCTCCAGCATCTTTCTTGCTCTTTTCTTTCTGTTGCCACAAAGGTAAGCAGACGTGAGTCTTTAGGCCATCAATTTCAAAATAAAGATTACTGGCCGGCACCACAGCACACTAGGCTAATCCTCCACCTGTGGCGCTGGCACTCTGGGTTCTAGTCCTGGTTGGGGCACCAGATTCTGTCCTGGTTGCCCTTCTTCCATTCCAGCTCTCTGCTGTGGCCCGGGAAGGCAGTGGAGGATGGCCCAGTTCCTTGGGCCCTGCACCCTCATGGGAGCCCAGGAGGAAGCACCTGGCTCCTGGCTTTGGATTGGCGCAGCGTGCTGGCCATAGCGGCCATTTAGGGGGTGAACCAACGGAAGGAAGACCTTTCTCTCTGTCTCTCTCTCTTACTAACTCTGCCTGTCCAAAAAAAAAAAAAAAAAAGATTACTTATCTATGCAGAAAATCCATTTAAAGTTTTTCTTCACCAAGTTCAGCTTTTATTTTTACCCTTGACACAGGATTTAAAAGCTGATATCTAACAACAGCAATGATATCTAATTCAACTGTCTCACTTAAAGATCAGTCAATGGGGATCTGAACCCAGTTCAAATCAGTCTTTTGGTCTTTGTAACATATATTGATATGTGACCCACTTATGTCTCCCATCTGGCTTTCACACTCACAAATTACTTGCTATTGTCATCTGGTGGCCCCTCTGTATTTTGAACTCATTAAAACTGCACAGCTGAACTCCACACCATTCCTTCCCCTTCTTCACCCCCACACCTGCTGCTCCTCCTTAGCAAGTAAACCATCCCCCACAAAATGTCAGCTGTGATTTGGCTGCCATTTTGATTCTTCTTCTGCATATCCTCCCTGTCCACTTCTCTTTTAAAAAGATTTGTTTGTTTGTTTATAGGTCAAAGTTAGAGGGAGAGATAGGGAGAGAGGGAGAGGAGAGGGGTGGAGAAGAGGAGGAGGAGGAGAGCGAGAGAGAGAGACAGAGATTGATAGATTGATTTCCCATCTCCTGGTTCACTCCCCAGATGGCTGCAATGGCCAGGGCTGAGTCAGGACAAAGCCAAAAGACAGGAGTTTCATTCTGGTCTGGGTTGCAATAGGGTCATCTTTTGCTGCTTTTCCAAGGTCATTAGCAGGGAGCTGGATCAGAAGGTGAGCAGCCAGGACACAAACCAGCACCCACATGGGATGCCTGCATTGCAGGCAAAGGCCTTACTGACCACACCACAATGCCAGCCCCTGCCTGGTCCATCTTTGATCTGTGCCTTTTTCATACTCTTCATCACTAGCCTTGTTCAGGCCACCAATTGCTCTTACTCAGATTCCCCAACAACTTCCTAAGTGGTCTCCCTGTTTCCCCACCTTGTCCACATGCAATTTTGACCATATCTCCTTACATCAGCCAAAGGCAGTTGTGAATAAAAATTTAGTAGTGTTACTGCCCTACCTAAAACCACCAAAGATTTCTCATTGGCCTTGGGGGTGGGGGTGAGGGAGAGTGAGTGCTAGCAAGAGCCAGCCCAGAGCTTGAGCGGGACTTACAAGGCTGTCTGTGTTTGGGTCCCTGCTTATCTTTGGCTGCTCTCATCACATTGCAAACCAAACTTCCTTCAATCGCTTATACAAGTCACGCTCTTTCTTTCCTTTGGGACTTTGTACAAGCTATTCCCTGTGTCTACTAGATAATTTTTCTCTCCAGTTTTGTTTGCTTAACTGGAAAACTCCTATTCACCATTCAGGTATCAGTTTTAGAAATGACTGCTCCCAGATCTGCACAGCTCAAGCCTCACTTCATGTAGTTCATTGCTCACAGGCCACCTTTCCAGAGAGGCCCCCTCCACACCAGCACAGCTTGCCACCACCACTCTCCACCTGCACGCCCTGATTATTTTTCATGTAGCACATGTCACAGCTTCATGGATTACATATCTGCCACCACTACCACATTAAACTATAAAGCACACAAAGACAGATTTCTTTCCTATCCTGGTCACTGCTCAATCTCCAGTGCCTAGTAAGCATTTAAATATATGTTCAATGAGTGACTAGTCCTAGTGTTTAGCATGAAACTTTGTTTACAATAGCAGCTTCACAAATGTTTAAGAGCAAAAGGAAAGAAGAGAGGCAGGGAGGGATTGGAAGGGAAACAGGTTAACACTTGGGACTTTCAATGGCTTTAATCTTTCCTTTTGTTAAAAGTTGCTCCATCTTCTTTGACTGAGGTTCTTACTTCTTCATCTTGCTCCTATTAGCCATTGAAAACCACTGCCAAGAAATGGATCAGACAATCATCAAACTTTAGCCTAGAATCCAGCAGAGAAGTGGGCCCCAGTTGTGGGAGCCCTTCCAGCATTCTCCAACTCATTCCTCAAGCTTCGATGCCTGCATTGAATCACCAACTTCTGCACCACTGACTGAAATGCCAGAACTAATCCACAGCCTTGCCCTTTCCCAGCAGTTTTCCTACAAAAATCACACAAAGCACCGCTGTCTCACTCCTGTTTCTCACATACACCATCTCCTAGCATTCCCCAGGTGCATGTAGGTGGCATCCTTGTTCTTCCTTGACGTTCTGTTGCTCCATATCAGCTGCATGGTGCTGACACGGTGTTTCTCATGTGTTCTCTGATGGTGGCCCACTTGGTCCATCTGTAGTTAATGGAGGTTATTTGCTTACTACTGTTAGTTGCCTCTGAGCCTTCCTCTTAGCAACTTATTTCAGAACATTACTCACCAGCCTGAAGTACAAAGGCTTCACCTATCTTTTTTAAAACAAAAGAGCTGTGCTGGCCCATTTCCCATCTGCTGTCCCCTCCCGGAGCCCCTCCACAGCTGGTCCACAAACACTGGCAGTGGACTGCCCTCTCAGGTGCAACAACAGAGGAATGCATCTGCTCCAGCCAGGAAATGAGAACCCCCCCCCAACAGAGGGAGCGCCCCGGATCTGTTCATTCACACTGGGCTACGGTTCCTTCCTACTGATGTTCGTTCTTCCTTTTACAACCCAGATTCATTCCTTTTGGCAGAAAAGATGAATGTAAAATAGACTGATGGAGTTTGCACTGTACTAATCATTCATCGACAGGACCCCAGTGCTGCCAAGAACTCAGCCAAAAGGGTTTGTTTTCTTCTCAGTCCATGCCGAGTTTTAAATCCTTTTCCTTGTACTAGGCATTTTTGTAAGCTCTGGTCCACTTTGCTTTGGGCTTTCATTTTCTGACTTTTGAATTTTTTTTCTTTTGCTTTCTCTTTTTTATGTTAGACATTCTCTTTTATGCACAGGTTAGTGTTTATTGTTTTAAGTTTTGTATATCTTTAAAAACTCAAGTTCACTGGAGAAGTATTTGATTCTATAGTTTTTTATTTTCTTAGTTAGACCCATACCTCCTAAAGTCATCAGAATAGCATCAGGATAGAATCAGGACTAACTTATCATAGAACTTTTTCATTTACTTTTAGTGTATACACTGCAACTTGATTCAAAGAACACTGCAGAAAAGAAAAAAGGTTAAATTTATGCAAAACCTGGCCAACTAGGAATAATCATTACTACTTTAGAATATATAATTTCAGGTGCATTTTTCTCTTTTATGCATGAGCAAAAACATGAGACCATTTGTGCATTACATTTTGCTGCTTATTAAATTCACTTAACATTCTACTGTGCACAGATTTCTGTCACTAAACATTGTCCTACAGCATTTTTACAGGTTATTTCATGATACAGACAAGCTATTATTGATTCAACAAATGCCTGCTGTGAGACTTCGGTTGTTTCCAGCATTTGGTATTAGCAAGAATTGTATAATGACCATCATTGTAGGGAAATCTTTGTGCATTTCAATGGTTGTTTCTTTAGGATTCATTCCTAGAAATGGAACTCCTTGGTCAAAGGAAATGAAATGAGTTTTGGCTTCCCACTCTGCAGCCTATAATCTCTGGATTTGAACACATGCACTTCCCACATCCAGGACAACAGTGGGAATTTCAATTTTAAAATGCTTTATCCAACGTAATAAGTGATAAATGACACTTGTTTCTTTCAATTGCAGGTTTTTAATTAATGCTTAGTAGTAATATTTTCATAGATTGACTTTATTCTTCTACTTCTGTGAAGGATCTGCTCATGTCCTTTATATATTTTTTTAACTGGGTGCTTGTCTTTCTCTTAAATCATGAGTTTCTTTATACCTTAGTAGTTGATCTATGCTTAGAAATATTTCTAGCTTTTCATTTGCTTTTAAAGTTTCATTATGATTTTATCAGTAGTCGTTACTTAGTAAATATAATTTATCATCCTTTTCTTGCATATTATCTAGTTTTGCTATCATATCTTAAATGCCTTCTTGAAAAAAGATGATTTTTTAAAGCACCTGTATTTTCTCCCAGTATTTTTATTGATTCTTTTTTCCATTTAAACAATTAATTCATGTGGAACTTAGTTTGGTAAATGGTGTGGGGTAGAAAATCTAATTTTTGTTCCAAATGGCTAGCCATTTGTTTCAGAAGCATTTATTACACAATTCTCTTTTCTGAGCAATTATAAACACCACACTTAACTTACATAAAGTCTTTTATATACTTAAGTCTATTTTGGGATAGTCTATCCTGTTAATTTGAAACTAATTGACACTATTAAGTCTTCTTATTCAGAAACGAAGTATTTTCATATATCAAGATATTAATGTTTCCCAATAAAGCTTTTTTTTTTTTAAAAATAAGTCTTTAAGGTTCTCACTAAGTTCAGTTTTTAGGAATACAATTTATATTTTTATTTGCCAATATTAATAGGATCCTCTTACTCATAATTTTTACTGGGTTACTGCTGGCATTCAAAAACTACACTAGGCACTGGGATGTGAGGCTCGGGGTCTCCTTCTGGACTTAAGAGCTGATGGGCATCAATGGATGATACATTTAAGCTGAATCTCTCACCAAATCATCTTTAGCAGGATGCAGCTGCTTTGACCAGGCGCTCACTTGTCTTCCCAATGTTGTACATTCAGTAACTGTTAAGTTGTGAATATCAAGATCTAAGCCCCTTACCTCCAGACAGGGAAATGTTAAAAAACCATCTCAGCTCTGGGAAGCCCATGGAAGTAGATGAAGTTTCTGAAATAACTGCACCACAGTTTCACAGCTCCCTTTCCATTCCCAAAGGAATTGGTCCTGAGCGTTCATCAATACATACCTTGCATATAAGTCACAATCTCAGAGCCTATTTCCCTGGGAACCAATCCTAAGACAACTGTTGCCAGGAGTGATCATCATAGAAGACTGACCTTGCAATGAGGACCCCATCCCTATGATAGGTGGCTCAGTGTTGCAAAGTGCAACTGTTACAACTTTTATCAGCGACAACCTAGGCTATGACACCCTCAGAAGAAAGTGCACTGGCAGGCGCAGTAGCTTAAGCTTCAAGAGATTCTGGAAAAGTACTAATCATAAGGACCATGGAATCTAGTGATTTGTCGAGTGGTACTGATGCAGTGGAGAAAGACAAGAAAAGGATAACAGCTATTAAACTTCATTAGCTGGAGGCTACACATGAGATCCAGAGATCTCCTTGGCAGCACGTGAAGAGATTCTCATCTCCTGGGGGGAGAGAGGGCTAAGAAAAAAGGTCAAGACTTAATTTAAGGGTAGCAAGACTCCAGAGAATGTTGCATTCTCACTCCTGGCAAGGCTGCTATGCTAGGGTTAGGGTTCTGAGAGTGGAATCATGGGACTTGGGTGGGTCATTTTGATCAACGTAGTTGAAACCCTTTTCCTACAAATCCCTCTGAGCTCTGGGCCCACAGAAGCAGCCCACTACTCCGTTAGAGCACCCCTTGATTAAAAATGATGTGGTACTAAGACCTCTGTCCTGAAAGGCCTCCCTCAAACTGTACCCATACTTGTAGCCCTACTGACAAAAGAATGATACCTAGGATCAAGTTACAAGGTAATCTGGCTGAAGATGTGCTAGGTCTGCCAAGGGAGGAGAGAAACCATGTTCCCAAGATGGTGTTAAGGCCTAACCAACTCATCCTGATAAATGCTGGGAGAGTATGTTCGGGACAGGATCCTGAGGGTGCTGGAAGAGAGTGAAGACAGGAAATACAGCTGGGTCAGGGAGATTTTATCAATATAGGGACACTGATCTATAATATGGGATTTCCAATCATGGCCAAGGAAATTGTGCTAATGTGGTTTAAACTACCCTTAAAAGATTAAAGAAAGGAAGAACGCATAGAAGGCAAAACAGAAATGCCAAAGCTGCCATCGCAGGTGGTAGGATGAGGTGTAAAAGCTCAGGGAAGTTGGCATGCTGAAGTGGATATACCATGTAGGCCAAGAAAGCTTACCTGGTGACAACTCTCTGCAATGAGGACCAGGGGACAGCCCAATTAGAGACTGGGACTGAGACTGAGCCCAAGACTGAGACTGGCTGATGAGAGACACTGTGCTCTACAAACAGGGGCTCAGGGGAAGAGAGACTCACAGAACTGGACTCATTAGTAACAATGCAGATGACGTGTAGGTGCTACTTGTCAGAGCAAGGTGGGCACTGCTTTATTTTGTTCATGTATTGTTACAAAAATACCAGAGAAAAAAATAAACAGCATTTATTTCTCACAGTTATGGAGAATGAATAGTTCAAGACTAAGATACCAACAGATTCCATGTTAGGTAGGGTTTGCTTCTTGATTCATACAGCTGTCTTCTATTTTATCCTCTCCTCAAATCACCGAAGTAAGAGAACTCACCAGGATCCCTTTAACAGGGGTACTAACCTGGTGCATGAGGACTCCACCCTCAAATCTAATTACTTCCCAAAGGCCTCACCCTCTTAATACCATTAAATGAGGGGTAAGGATCACAATATATGAATTTTGAGGGGACACAAACATTCAGTCCATTGCAGGCCCAATTATGGTAATGATTTCCAAGATCCAAGTAGCAGCTGGGAAGACTTGACTCATGGAGAGCTAGGTAAATGGTTAAGAGAACATGACTTGCTGGGCACAAAATAGATTGGCAGCCAATAAAGGCACTGCTTAATCTAACAACTGAAGAAGTCATGGATGAATGCTCAGGAGGCTGAAGACTGACACCCCAATAAAAAGGCATAATCCCTTATCCAGTCTCTGAACCTAAGCTAATTTTTATATTCAGAATCCCACTACTAAAAGAGAGGCTGAGGACTCAGAGGGAAGGACCCTGTTAATACCCATCCAAGTATGCATAGTAATAATTTCACCAATCCTTCTCCAGAGAGACCTATGGCCACTTATTGCAGTGAGCACAATTTGGGGAAAGAGGAATAAACTAACTTCTCAAGTACTGAGAACATAGGAGCTGATTTAATGTCTAAGCACAAAGATGTCCCCATGGCCACCTGTTAGAGAGCTTTTAGGGGCTAAGTAATCAATGGAGTCCTGGACTCAGTCTTGCTCATACAAAGCCCACTAAGTCCACAGATCCACCCAGGAAAAATTTCCTTGGACTCCAAATGTACCATTGGAATGGCCATACTTGGTAGTAGGTAATATCATTACATGGACTTATTAGCCCCTGTAGTGAGGGCTATTGTAGTCAGGAAGGTTGGGTGGAAACCTTTGAAACTGTGCCTCCCCAGTGAAAAATTATAAATAAGATTCATTTTCCCTGAAGAAAAATGTCAGATTATTACCACCTCTAACGACTCCCACATGAACTAAGGGCAGTGTTCCCATTATGTTCATATTTAATTCACCAATCTGTTCCCTTCAAAGCCAGTCAGATCGTGGAGAATGGCAGTGGATGACATCAAACTCAGTTTCAATTGCAGCTTTCGTGTCACAAGTTTCTAGAAGTCAATACTTGGCCTCTAATATATGGTATGTACTCACAGAGCTGGTAAATGTGGAGTTTTTCATGCCTATCAGGAAAAGGGACAGGGAACAGTTCTCTTTTTCACTTTGGAACAAACAACAGAATACATTAACAGACTTGCCAAGGGGCTATTTAAACCTCCTGACCCCTGCCATACTACTCTTTAAAAAATTTTATTTATTTATTTATTTATTTAAGAGAAAGAGAGAGAGAGAGAAAGGAGAGATCTTTCATCCACTGGTTTACTCCCCAAATGCCCACGATAGCCAGGAGTAGGCCAGGAGTTAGGAACTCCATCTGTGTCTTCCACACTGGCAGCAGGCACACAAGTACTTTGGCTCTCATTCGCTGTCACTCAAGTGCATTTGCAGACAGCTGGATTGGAAATGCAGAGTAAATGGGGCTGAAATATGGAACGAGGGAGTTCCAAGCGGCAGCTTAACCTGCTGTACCACAGTGCCCACTACATCTCACACCACAATTTTAAGGGAATGGAATCCACTGGACTTTTTACAGAATGTTCATTATATTGATAACATTATGTATATTGGGCAGGGGGTGTGGTAAGTAAAAAGTATGTAGAAGATACATGTTTCCAGAAGGCAGGAAATAAATCAAATGAATATTCAGGGACCTATCATATCAGTGAAGTTTTTTTTAAGATTTTATTTATTTAGTTGAGATGCAGAGTTACAGACAGGGAGAGACAGAGAGAAAGGTCTTCCATCCACTGATTCACTCCCCAAGTGGTCACAATAGCCAGAATTAGGCCAAACCAAAGCCTGGAACCAGGAGCTTCTTCTGGGTCTCCTATGTAGGTACAGGGGCTCATATACTTGGTGTCTTCTTTCACTGCTTTCCCAGGCCATAAGCAGAGAGAGGGACCAGAAGAGGAGCAACCAGGACATGAACTGGCACCCAAATGAAATGCCAACACCATAGGCAGAGGCTTCTCCTACTATACCACAGCATCTGCCTAGTCAGTGAAGTCTTTAGAGATCCAAGAATGCTGGGCCATTACTCCAAAATTAAAAGAGGCACAATTGCATCTCACATCTCTGATCAATAAGAAGGAAGCACAGGATCTGGCAGTCCAGATTCTGAAGGGAACACATTCCCTGTTTTGAGAAACTGCCCAACCTTCCCTCTCAGGTGACATGATAGGTGGCCAGTTTAGGTGAGGCTCCCATCAGAAAAGAGCCCTGCAAGCAGGAAGTAAGCCTGCCATGGGACCACTGGACCACATTACTGCTAAGTGTTAGAATACCGGCACTGGCATGGGAAGAGACACCACGTGGACTTGAGGAGAATCACAGTGTAGACCCCGAGGGTTCAATTCTGCAGCAAGGTCATGCCATCTGTAGCCTAACAGTCAAAACTTTTGAAAACATTTCCTGTATGGTACTGGCTCCTGGTACATATGTAGTTCCTGACCGTAAGATTCTAAATGACCATATAACCATAACTGCTTATCATGAACGAGGTTTTGTCAAGCCTAGCAGGTAATAAGGCAGGCTGGCCCAGCAGCAATGTATCAGAGGATTAATAATGTGCAAGAAACATGGCCAGAAACACAAACTAGCAGCATAAGAAGATGTCCCAGACAGCCTATGTCATTACCTTCTGTTATACCAGTGACCCATCCTATGCTCAGACCTGTGGTCACACTGGGACAGGTGCCTCTATGACTCCCTCATGCAATCAATAACCAAAGAACCAAAGACAGAGCATGGGTGTGCCTGCTTAATATGTGGGTGCCAGGTGAAAAAGAACAGCTGCTACATTAAAGCCCACTCACAGGTGTCCTAGAAAGGCATGTCACGAAAATCCTCCTAATGCGCAGAAGTTGGTGTGGAAGAAAAGTGGCCCAAGGTCAGATACACAACAGACTAAAGCCAATGGTCAGTGATTTATAGGTGTGTCAGAAGCCTGAAGGAGAGAGATAAGATCATGGACAAGGAGAGTTGTACAAAAAGCAGGGATATAAATCTATAAAAATAGCCAGAGAAGATGAAGGTCTTCAATCTGCTGATGACTCACCTGCCAGAGAGTATCTGCCACTGTAGAAGGACTAAACAACCAGACAGGTTGGCTAAGTTACCCAGTTGATGTTAACCAGCCTCTGCTGTGTCATCCACCCTAGTACTTGCACAATGTGTGTAGAAAACAGCACAGCCATAGAGACAGAGATGGGGATTGCACATGGCCTAAGGACAGCGGCTCCCAGTCACCAGGTCTGATCTAGCTACTGCTGCCACCAAATGTCAAAACTACCAGAAAGAGAGAGAAGTGCTGAGTTTCTGAAATGGCACAATCTCTCAAGGAGACTCATGATGACAATGCATCCCTGCCACACTAGTGATTTATCTAGAGAGGAACAGAATCACATTCTGCACATGGGTTTTCCCTTCCTGTCTGTAGAGCTCAGCCGGCATCACTATCTTAGAATATTCGATCCACTGCCCCGATCCCATAAATATACCACTGGACCAGGGTTACCACTTTGCAGAAAACAAAGTGCCACAGTGAGTACATTCCTTTTATTCCACTATTTCTATTATATATTGCATCACCCAGAAGTTGCTGGCCTTTTGAAAGTTCAGTTGAGGTGGGTGCCAACATGAGAGATGATACTCTGTGAGAATGACCCACCCTCCCAAGACTGTAATATCCACCTAAATCAATGAACATTACCCAATGCCTAATATCCACAACTGGAATGTAGTAGTTCAAGGAAAAATAGCTTAAAAGAGGAAGGGCAGTTAAGTACCACCATCACAGTGACTCATATATGGAAATTTGTGACTCTTGCTCCCTCAAACTTCAAGTTCTGTAGATTTAGAGATGATAGATCCCAGAGAAGAAAGTGACACAGCAAAAATCCCACTTAGCTATAAGTTATGACTTCCATCTGGTTCCTTCAGGATCCTCTGCCAAGACATTGCCATGGAGTCATTAGGGTGACAGACTCCATCAACAATAGAGCTGCTGGGCCAGGGAAGAATGATCCACTGGGTCATCTTTTGGTACTGTCTTGCCCAGTTTTGAAAGTTAATGGACAAGTACACAAGACTGAGAGCTCTGGTCACCCAAATGAGTCTCAGTCAACCTACCAGGTAAGTTGCTGAACCAGACAAGTTGCTAGGTGAGTAAGGTGAATTCAGAAAGAATAGAAGTGAAAGATGGATAATATCATATGTAATCTTTATCCAGCTACAAAAGCGAGGGATGTAATTCCACCTCTCTTCCTGTTCTTTGCCTCTCTCTACTTTTTCACTAAAACCTTATTTTTATGCTTTTTACAGGTTCTGCTTATTTTTTACTTCTCAAACTGAATGCTCAGCTTTTTTGTCTTCCTTTTATATTAATTAAAACACTTATGGTTATATATTTTTCTTTACTATAGATTTAGTCACATCCTATCAATTTGTGTGATCTTCCTTAATATATGTTCAAATAGTTTTAGTTTTTACTTAAACCAAGATTTAATAGTGCTTAATTTCATTTTTTAACATAAAATTTTTCTTTTACAAGGTGTATTTTTTTTTATAGAAACACTTTCTCAAATGTCTGGACAGATTCAATAATCTGGTATTCTTGCTTTCTACAACCTAAATACTTCACTTAATGGCACATCACTAAGCACAAATGAGTCCTTGGGTTCTATTTTTACCTTTTGGATCATTTCCATTCAAGCTATGACCCCCTTCTTTACCCTAAATTGCAAACAAACATAGGAAACTTTACTAGCAGGTATTGGAAACCATCTTCCAAGTTATTACAGCCCAACTTCCCATTAATATTGCCAAGTTCAAACCTCAAACCAAGCTACTTTACTGGAACTCTTACCACAAGAAAATCCTCCCTAAACAAAGTCATAGTGTTTTCCATACTTGCCCTTTCATTCCTGAATAAAATGAACAGAGCCGCTGACCCTGAGCTACCATCAACATCCACCAGGTTCTTCCAGCAGTTCTTTTTTCTTAGAATCTCCATACCTGACCCAGTTACTCTATGATCTGAAATCCACACTGAACTCACCTGCAGGAATGCAGCACACTATAAATAGCATCTTTTTGCTGCATTCATAATCAGTATTCCCACACTATACTGTCTTTCTCTATGTAGCTGTTTTGTACCTGAAGAGGGAGATCCAAGACTCAGGTCTAACATGTGACCCAACGGTTCTTTACTATTGCTTCTTCATTTTCCATAAAATGCGCAAGTTTTTTCTCTTCCTGAAAACTCAGAAAAAGAAACAGTGTCTCCATGATTTGCCTGCTTTCTTGCCAGTGCTTTCCCATGTTCTTCCCACTCCCATTTCATACCATGACAAAATTTGAGAACATTTTGTCTTCAAAGTCCCAACAGGAGGAGGCCAGCAGTGTGGCACAGTGGGTAAAGCCACCACCTACAATATAAGGCATTCCATTTGGGCACAAATTCTAGTCTCAGGTGCTCTACTTTCCATCCAGCTCCCTGCTAATGACCTGGGAATAGCAGCATAAGATGGCCCAGGTGCTTGGGCTCTGCCACCCACATGGGAGACCTGAGGAAGCTCCTCTGGCTCCTGGCTTCAACTTGGCCCAGCTCTGGCAATTGTGACTATCTTGGCAGTGAACCAGTAGGTGGAAAATATCTACTTTGTCTCTCTCTTTCTTTATAACTCCGACTTTCAAATAAATAAATCTTTATTTTTAAATGAAGCATTTCCTTATTGCCACAACAAAAACCAGATGAGAAAACCTAAGGAATATGGATAAATTCATATGCTAGTGCTTTTTAATTACTCTCTAAGGAGCACAAATTGAGCCCAGCTGAGGCCCCAGCCAGTAGGCAGCTGCTAGTACTAGGCAACTCAACACAATTTTTCCAAGTCAAATTCCTGGAAGAGGCATGCACAGCCAAGCAGAGAGTCACATTAAAATGTCCAGTCCAGAGCTCAGAATCAAGGCCACAGGCCACATGAAATTGATTGGAATAAGTGCAAGTTGGACTATACACTATGCCACCACTGACGTTCGGTGTGTCCTGCCTCCCTTGTTGATCATTGTGTATGGTGGGTCTGACTGGGAAAAACAAAACAAAACTGTTGTTGGTAGAACCATCTGCATCTTCATGCCAATAGTTACATAATTTTTGTTAGGGCCAGATACTGCATGCCTTATGCCCGTGAACAGTTTCCACAGCCACCTGCATTTCCCGATGTCTTCCACATTTAACCACCAAAGTGTCTCAAGACTTTCCACTCATAAACTTGGAAGTTCTCCGGCTTAACCTCCTCTCAACACATGCTGTTCCTTCATAGGCACAGCACATTTTATCTGTTCAAGAATGAGGTAAAATACACAGGATAGGTATTATACCCATGCCCATGTTACAACAAGGAAACACAAGCATTAAAAGATTAAGCGACATGTACTAGATAAATTATTGGCAACACAGCACTTGTGCTAGAATTTGGATCATTCAACTTCTGCTCCAGTTATAGTTACCTTAGAAATACATTGAAATGTTTAGCATTACATTCATTGCCAATGGATAACTTCAGAGGGAGAGTGGTAAATATCTGGCCTTCAGAGACTACATGATAAGATAATAAGGCATAAAATAAGGAACCTCTCAAATCATACATGCATATTCTGTAGTCACACATCCTCATGACACAAGTATACTCCCTATCACCGAAGATAACTGTCCTTAATTTTACAGTTTTAATGTCAACCTGCAATGTATCACATGCTATAATGTGGAACTGCTTTCACTCTTCAGTAGATCCTCTAGTCTAAATATTTAATATAGTAAATTCTATAAATATTCAAGGTAAGGAACAGTTATCAAAGTCTCTGGGAATAGAAGCTTTTCTCTCTTCTTTATGCTCAACCATGTGGGCCACTAATTTCTTCCAATATTAGTGTGGTGAGATCCACAGTACAATGCAATGGGCAGCAATTCCATTTAGAAAGGGAAGAAATCATTTCTAAAGCCAAAGGTGCAATGTGGAGAGGGATATTAAGCTTTGGTGTCAATTTCTCATGTATTTCAGCAGCATGTTATGACTAAGCATAAACATAGCCCACATTAGCAAGGATATCATGTGCATGAGATGAGTTGTACTTTTCTGCATACAGTAAGGATCTGTAAAGTGTACATTTCCTACACATCAGACCACCTCTAGCCTTAGAGGTACGTGGATAACTTCTTTTTCAAAATTTTTACTTTATTTAAGGTAAACAAATTTCATATGTACAGACTTAGGAACATAGTGGTACTTTCCACTCTGCTCTCCCACCTTTCCTCCTCCTTCCTCTCAATTGCTGCAATGATCTACTTTCAATTTCCTTTGTACTTATAAGATTAACTGTACACTAAGTTAACAGTTCAACAAACAATAAGAAGAAAAAAACACTATTCCTCAATAGTAGAGAAAGGGCTATAGAAATTCATTGAGCCTCAAAATTTCAATTTCTCTCCTACACATTACATTTTGGGTACTATATTAGTTACCCGAGATCACAGAAAACCTATGATACATGTATTTTGGGGACTGGCTTATTTCACTAAGTAAAATGGTTTATAGTTGCATCCATTTTGTTGCAAAAAATAAGATTTCAGTATTTTTTAAGGCTGAGTAGCATTCCATACCATCTAATATATATGAAATATAATATATTATATAAAAATAATAGTTATATATTATATAGATATATAATTACTTTATCCAGTCATCAGTTGATGGGAATCTGGGTTGATTCCATATTTTAATTATTGTTATTCGAGCTGCAATTAACATAGGGGTACAGAAAACACTCTTATATGCTGATTTCATTTCCCTTGGATAAATTCCCAGGAGTGGGATGGCTAAGTCATAAGGTATATCTATTTTCAGCTCTTTATCTCCATATTATCTTCCAAAATGGCTGTTTACAATCCCAACAGTACATTAGGGTACATTTTCCCCCACTTCCTTTATTTATTGTTTGTTGATTTCTGTGTGCAAGTCATTCTAACTGGGGTAAGGTGAAATTTCATTCTGGTTTTGATTTGCATTTTCCTGATGGCTAGTGAAACTGTGCATTTTTTCATGTGTCTTTTGGCCATCTGAATTTCTTCTTTTGAAAAAATGCCTGCCTTAGTCCTTTACCCATTTATTAACTGGATTGTTTGTTGCTGAGTTTCTTGAGCTCTTGGTAAATTGTTTGTTAATCCTTTATCAGTTGCATAGTTTACACATATTTTCTCCCATTCTGTTGGTTGTCCACTTTACTGAGTGTTTCTTTTGCAGTGTAGAAGCTTCTCAGCTTTATATAATTCCATTTGTCTATTTTGGCTTTGATGGCCTGTATTTCTGTGGCCTTTTATTACAAGTCTTTGCCTATTCCAATGTCTTGCAGAGTTTCCACAATGTTCTCCACTAGTATCAGGTCATAGATTTAAATATTGGATGTATTTTGAGTTTATTTTTGTATAAGATATAAAGCAGGAGTCTTCTTTCATATTTCTGCATGCAGAGATCCAATTTTCCCAGCAACATTTGTTGAAAAAACTGTCCTGGCTCCAGGGAGTGATTTTAGCTCCTTTGTCAAATATTACTTAGCTATACATGGGTGGATTAATTTGTATAGTTTCTATTCTGTTCCACTGATCTACACATCTATTTTTTAGTGCCAGTATCAGATTGTTTTGATCACAACTTCCCTGTAATATATCTTGAAATCTAGTGTTGTGATGCCTCTGGCTTTGTTTTTGTTGTATAAGACGGCTTTAACTGTTTGGGGTCCCTTGTGTTTCCTTATGAATTTTAGCATCATTTTTTCTATATCTGAGAAAATTGTCATTATTATTTCGATTGGGATTGCATTGAATCTGTAAATAGCTTTCAGCATCATGGACACTTTGATGACAGTAACTCTTCTAATTCCTGAAAATGGAAGAGTTTTCCATCTTTTGGTATCTTCTATTTCTATCCTTAATGTTTTATAATTTTCATCATAGAGATCTTTCACATCCTTGGTTAAATTTATCCCAGGGTATTTAGTTATTTGTAGCTAATGTGAATGGGATGGATCTTAGATCTTTCTCAGCCCTGGCATTGTCTGTGTATACAATTTTATGACCTGCAACTTTATCAAACTCTTTTATGAGTTCCATTAGTTTCTTATTGGAGTCTTTTGGTTCCCCTATATATAGAAACATGTTGACTGGTGCTGCAGCTTAATAGGCTAATCCTCCGCCTGAGGCACAGGCACTCCGTGTTTTAGTCCCAGTCGAGGAACTGGATTCTGTCCCGGTTGCCCCTCTTCCAGGCCAGCTCTCTGTTGTGGCCCGGGAGTGCAGTGGAGGATGGCCCAAGTGCTTGGGACCTGCACCCACAAGGGAGACCAGAAGAAGCATCTGGCTCCTGGCTTCAGATCAGCGCAGTGTACCAGCCACAGCACACTGGCCTCAGTGGCCACTGGGTGGTGAACCAACAGAAAAAGGAAGACCTTCCTCTCTCTCTGTCCACTCTGTCAAAAAAAAAAAAAAGGAAACATGTCATCTGCAAACAGGGATAATTTGACTTCCTCCTTTCTAATTTGCTTCCCTTTAATTTCTTTTTCTTGAATAATGGCTCTGGCTAAAACGTCCAGGACTGTACTGAATAGCAATGGTGAAAGTAGGCCTCCATGTCTGGTTCCAGATTTCAGTAGAAATGCTTCCAACTTTTTCCCATTCTATAGGATGCTGGCAGTGTGTCATAAATTGCCTTGATGTGTTAAGCAATGCTCCTTCTATACTCAATTTGCTTAAGGTTTTCATCATGAAAGGATGTTCTATATTATCAAATGCTTTTTCTGTACTATTGAACTAATCATATGGTTTTTATTCTTCAGGTTGCTAATGTGATATATCACATTTATTGATTTGCAAATATTGAACCATCCCTGCATACTAGAGATAAATCCCCCCTGCTCCAGGTGAATGATCTTTATGATATGTTATTGGATTCAATTGGCTTGTTGAGGATTTTTGCATCTGTGTTCATCAGGTAAATTGGTCTCTAGTTATTTTTCTCTGTTGTATCTTTTTCAGGTTTAGGAATTAAGGTGATGCTGGTTTCATAGACAAAGTTTGGGAGGACTCCCTCCTCTTCAGTTGTTTTTAAAATCTTGAGAAGAATTGGAGTTAGCTCTTCTTTAAATGTCTGGTAGAATTCAGCAGGGAGGGAGATCCAAGATGGCAGAATAGGGAGGGAGCTTACTGCTCTAGTCTAAGGGAAGATAGTTTAAAAACAAAAGTGGAGAGAATGCAGTCTCGGGGAAAAGTTAAGGAGAAAACGGCAGAGAAAACTTCATGCAAACCATAGGGACACTGTGGATCTATGTTGAGGATGTGGATGTTCACAACTTGGGACCCCAGCAGCTGAGAGCCTCAGAACCAGATCTGGAGTGAGGTGAGTCCAGACTGCAGCAGCCCAAACCACTGGTGATAAAGTTGCTGGAAGACCCTGGCATAGGCCCAGCTTGGAGCCCTGTGGTGGATAGTATACCTGCCAAACTAAAGGAGAAAAAAGGGGGCCACATTCTGTCTCCCTGGCTGCCCTGCATCAGTATCCTGTAACAAGCTGAGTAGGGTGGGTGACATTTTGGACATACATAACTGCTATGCCAACTCATGTCCACGTGCCCAACAACCAGCTGAGCAGAGATGCCCAAGTCATGCTTGGAGAACTGACAGGGGGCTGGGTGCTCACAACTGTGGGAGGCTTGTGTACCAGGACAGTGAAACCACTGTGGCTGCATGAGAGGATGTATGGTGTGGGTGGGACTTTGGGCAATCACTGTGGCAGCTCCACATGCTTTGGGCTGATTCTCTGGTGAGGGTCATTGCTGTGGAATCTGTGCTCACACCAAGGACTGCACAGATCCTTTGTATGGTTTCTAGGGCTCCACAGATGAATATTGCACCCAATGGGGCTAGCACCCAGACATTGGTCCCCTGTGAGGAAGGAAAGTGAGCATGCAGCCTACAGTTGTGGGGTGAAAGGTTATCCAGATATCAATTAGGTCCATTTGGTCAATAGTGTAGATTAGCTTGGTTGTTTCTTTGTTGATTTTCTGTCTAGTTGATCTGTCCATTGATGAATGTCAGGTGTTGAATTCTCCCATTACTAGTGTATTAGAGTCTGTCTCCCTTTAGATCCATTAACATTTATTTTAAGTAGCCAGGTACCTTGTAATTAGGTGCACGTACGTTAATTATAGTTAGATTTTCCTGTTGACTTGATCACTTAATCACTACATAATGGCCTTCTTTGTATCTTTTAACAGCTTTCATGTTAATGTCTATTTTGTATGGTATCAGGATAGCTACACCAACCCTTTTTTGCTTTCTGTTAACATGGAATATCTTTTTTCTATCCTTTCACTTTCAGCCTGCATGTATCTTTGTTAGTGTGGTAGGTTTCTTAAGGGCAGGAAATAGATAGGTCTTGTTCTTTAATCCTTTCAGCCAGCTTGTATCTTTTAATTGGATAATTTAGGCCATTTATACAATCAAGGCTATTATTGATTTGTAATGATGTGGCCTTGCTATTTTTCCATAAGTATTCCTAATGTTAGCTTTGGATTTCCTTAGTAATTTTACTGGGAGATTTTATGCCTTCACATCTTTCATAATGATGACTATTCTTCTGTGTTTCTGTGTGTAGTGCATCCTTAACATCATTTGTAAGGCTAGATGAGTGGTGACAAATTCTTTCAATCTCTATTTGTTATGCAATGTTTTTATTTCACTCTCATTTATAAATGAGAGCTTTGCAGTGACCAATATTATAGGTTTTCAGTTTTTTCTTTTAAGACTTGGACTATGTCTCACCATTCTCTCCAAGTCTATTGTATTTCTGATGCATAGTCTGCTATGAGTTTAACTGGAAATCTACTGAAAGTAGTCTGGCATTTCTCTCCTGCACATTTTAGAATCTTTTCCTTATGTTTTACTGCTGAAAATTTGTCTACAATGTGTCATGGTGAAGATCTTTTCTGGTCATGTCCACTAGGAGTTCTATGTGCCTCGTGTACTTGGAGGTCCCATTCTTTCTCCAAACTAGGGAAGTCTTCTGTTATTATTTCACTGAATAGGCCTTCTAATCTGTTCTCTTTCCACACCTTTAGGAATTCCTAAGTCCCATATGTTGGGTCATTTGATAGTATCCCATAAATCTCCAACAGTGTTTCAATTTTTCTAATTTCTTTTTTTTTTTTTTTGGTCTGAGATATTTTCAAAGATTTGTCTTCTAGTTTATATATCCTTTCTTCTGCCTCATAAAGTCTATTATTAAGGCTTTCCATAGTATTTTTTGTTTGACATATGGAATTCTTTTTTTTTTGCACAGACGGCATGAACAGTGAGAGAGAGAGAGACAGAGAGAAAAGTCTTCCTTTTGCTGTTGGTTCACCCTCCAATGGCCACCATGGCTGGCACGCTTCGGCCAGCACACCACGCTGATCCAAAGGCAGGAACCAGGTGCTTCGCCTGGTCTCCCATGGGGTGCAGGGCCCAAGGACCTGGGCCATCCTCCACTGCACTCCCAGGCCACAGCAGAAAGCTGGCCTGGAAGAGGGGCAACCGGGACAGAATCTGGCGCCCCCACCGGGACTAGAACCCAGTGTGCCAGCGCCACTAGGCAGAGGATTAGCCTGTTGAGCCACGGCACTGGCCAAATTCTTCATTTCTTATATTTTAGTTAATATTTCTTCAAAATCTCAATCTCATGGGAAAAGTTTTCTTCCAAATATGATTTTCTTTAACTTGTGAATTTTTTTCTCATTTCTTCTGAATAACCCTATGACCCATCTTTTTAAGCTCATTTTCAGGTATTTCATCAAACTCTTCGTTTTCACATTCTAATATTGAAGCGTTGTTGTGTTCCTTTGGGGGAAAAATGTTGTCTTCCTTATTCTTCTTTCTTAAATTTCTTCATTTATTTTTAGGCATTTGTGGAAATATCTTTTGGTTTTCTATTCTGATGGCTTTTATCTTGGAACTGTGCCTCAGTGGTTTAGCACAGTGTTCTGCTCTTTCAGTGACTATCACTAAGTGTGGCCAGGGAGCTCTGGTTACTGCTCCAGGTGGGGTGAGTTTCCAGGGTGACACCCAAATTGGGAATAGATCTCTATTGTCAGCAGGGGGATGATATGCTCATCTCTGTTGGCAAAATTACACCCTCACCTCCTCTCCTCCAAGATGACCAACTCCCAGGGTTAGCCCACACTGAATGCAATACTAACCCACACTTTTGAATGAACCAAAAAAAGGATCTGTGCAATTCTCAGTGAGCACAGATCCCACTACAGTGATCTACCCCAGGAAATCATGGAGATCTGAGCCTCTGGCGCTGCACATAGTAATTTCCCAGAGATCTAGTTACACCCTATACTCTAACATGCAGTCAAGAGTTCCCACAGTCTCAACACACAAGGCTTCCACAGTCACGAGTTGCAGAGGATCTGCTCCACCTTGCTAGCCTGTCCCATCCATGGAGAGAGCAGAGACATTGCCAGAGCCAGCTGCCTGTGGGTGCTCCACCCTGGCAGTATGAGGCCCTAGCCTTTGTATGTTGAGAGGCTTGATGCATGTCACAGTTCTACATGGGTGCTCAGCCTCCTTCAATCCTCCCAGCCACACTCAAAGTCAGTGCGGAATGCAGATTTCCTCCTCTGGTAAAATCCCCAGATCACACATGTGCACAGGAGCCACCACTGCCACGACTAGTGTCAAATGTCACCTTCTCCCCACCAGTTGCCGGTAGTCACTGTAGAGGAACAGGGACACAGAAACGTGGCTTATATTCTCTAGGTTAGGCAGGTACCCTGTCCCTGACTCCAGGACTGACTCAAAGACAGTGTGCTCCATCACATGCTCCCTCCAGCAATATCACCAACAGCACAGGCTGTTACAGTCTGCTCTCACCTTGCTCTCCAAAGCTGGTGCTTTCTCTGGTTGTCGGCTGTGAGGATGGTGTGCTGTGTCTGTGCTCATTGCTGTGTGTCCACACCTTCCGTGCTGATCCACGGTGTCCCTCTTCCTTTTGTAGATTCCCACTGCAGGTTTCTCTCCTTAGAAGGCACTTCCTCCACTTTTTCCCTACTATTTTCCCCTTGTCTAAAGCAGTACAGCCTTTCCCTATTCAGCCATCTTGGAATTTCCTTTGTGAATTACTTCTGCATCAAACACTCATGACTCCTCTTTATACCTTCTAACAAGCATCTACTTCCTTCCAGGTCTGCTGGGGATACAGTTTTGAAAGCTTTTACACAGAATCCATTCTAGGCCAATGACCTGAGCCACTGATTCAAAAGTCTCAATTGTAGAAAAAGGGACTAGCATAAAAATATTTTTTGTATTCAAAAAATGTTCAGAATTAAGTGAAAATTATGTGCTACAGGAATCAAGATGATGATAGTCTCTGTGCCTGTACACATAAGCACATGCAGACATATACACATTTTCACACAGGAGCTCATCGTCCTCCAACACACCCATTCCATATTTAATTCTTTACCTGTGATTCTTCTCAATGTTGAGGAAATCCAATTTGAGAGAGTAGAAATGGCAGGTTCCTGGAAGGAGGGCTGCAATGCTCTCCTCCTGTGTCCTACATGGCAACTGCATTATTTCCGGCTGAAGCAAACTTTAATCTGACTCATTAGGTAGGGAGGAAAAGATGTTACTTGCCATCCCTAGTTAAAATCAAATGCTTGGGGTCAGAATTGTGGCACAATGGGTTAAGCCACCATCTGCGGTACCAGCATCCCATATGGGTGCCAGTTCTAGTTCCAGCTGCTCCACTTCTGAGCAAACTCCCTGTTAATGCACCTGGGAATGCAGTGGGGAATGGCCAAAGTCCTTGAGTTCCTACTTCCATGTGGGAAACCCGGATGAAGTTCCTAGATCCTGGCTTTTTCTTGGCCCAGTCCTGCCCATTGCAGCCATTTGGGGAGTCAACCAGCAGATGGAAGAACTCTCTCTATCTCTCCCCCTCTTTCTCTGTAACTCCGCCTTTCAAATAAATAAAATAAATATTTAAAAAATCAAAAGCTAACATTTTGCTCATATTCACTCCTGAGGCTTTTATTCTCTACTTACCTTCAATATATTAGCTTATTCATTTATTACTTCAATTATCTGTCAAGCTCCTCTAACATACTGAGCACTACACCTGATACTAAGCACTCAGAGGTAAACAAATGTCGCTCTCAATATATCTAGACTGTCTCACTACATGAGCAAGAAGTAGATAAGAACTTTAGAAAGTTTTTCTGGCCTGACCTCCATTCCTCTTGGGCTTTTCCCATGGAGCCCCTCCTAGCATTTGTCTTATTATGGAGGGTGTTTAGCACCATATTTAGGCCCTCATGGGAGTACCTAGGTTCATTTTCTGACTCTGGCTCTTGATTCCAGCTTTCTTCTAATGTGGACCCTGTGAAGCAGGAGTGATTGCTCAAGTGACAGGGTCCCTGACATGTACATAGGAGACCCAGACTGAGTTACCAGTTCTGGCTTCAGCTCTGGCCCAGTCCCAGCCATTGTGGACCTTGGGGAATGAACCAGCAGATAGGAACTAACTCACTCAAATAATAAAATTATTTTTTAAAATAATTTCTCTTTTAGTCTCTACCATATGGCTTCTCATTACATGTGTCATGCTATCTACTTATTGCTCATGCTTTCCTTTGTGTCTTCAACTACATCACAAGCAGCTGACATACTTCTGCTTTCTTTTACCTCTGAATTATCATGGAGAACAATATGTGCAGATTAGGAACTTAAATCCTTAATAAAATGTCTATGAATCCATCATTTTCTAACAAATTAGGAAATTCCTGACACTTGGATTCTCAAGTAATCAGCTGGTTTACTTAACTATTCTCACTTAGCATCTATAATATTTGAAAATTATGGTGGTAAATCTAATAACCAAACAAAAATCAGATTACAAATGGGCAACTATTATTCATTTCTAAACCAAGTCTCATGAGCAACACATTGTTGACTCAATGATTATTGCCCATCTGATGAATTAAGTACATGATAGTTAATGTCCATTGTGAGCAGATAAAAATTAGAAGCATTCATTCATGAGAATAAAGCTTATAATTCTCTGTAGAACAACTGCAAGTTCGATTAAGTAAAATTTTTGGTCTGGAATGTACCTACTGTGTCCCAGACATTATGCTACATGACAAGCATATAATACATTAAAGAAATTCAGTAGGTCACAATTTAGTGAAGAAGCAGAAATGCAAAGAAATCTTGCTTTGGAGTGCTAAAATAGAAGTATCTCAAGGAATAGTGATGATACAGAAAGAAAGCAAAATCAACTCTACCTAAGAAAACTGAACAGGATTTTAAGAGGTTGAGAAGTTAACAGACAGTACAGCATGTTTGAAAACCAATGGGGAGTTTTATAACATTGAAGGGAAGAATGTGAGGCAGTGTGGCTAGAGCTGAACTGAGGAAGTCTAATTTTTGAAAGATTTTGTATAGCTGGCTAAAGTGCTAGACTTTGTTTCCAAAGCCATGAGGTCCATCAAAAGATTTAATTAAAAAGGTGGTTTGAGCTCCATGGGGCAGATAGAGATCAAGTCTGTTTCATTCACTTCTGTATATTTGGTGCTTCCCACACAAATGTGAATAATAGGGATAAGGTGAACAAATTTATACCCAAGGAGTTGTGTAGGAAGCCTTAGCAGGCAAAGCTGGGAAGGGAGGGACTGGTATGATTTGAAAGTAAAGTTACTGGTAGACAATCAGGTTTGGGAGGGAGAATGAATAGAATGTGTTTGAAAGGGACCAGTATTGAAAGCTGCTACTATAATGCCAGAATCCCTTATTGGTCCTAGTTTGTGTCCTGGCTGCTCCACTTCCAATCCAGTTCCCTGCTAATGGCCTCGGGAAATAACAGAAGATGTCCCAAGTGCTTGGGCCTCTGCCACCCACATGGGAGACCCAGAAGAAGCTCCTGAGTTTGGTTTGCCTCCAATCTGGCCATTGTGGCCACCTGGATAGTGAACCAGTGGATGGAAGACCCTGCCCTCTTTCTCCATCTCGAACTCTTTCAAATGAAAAAAAATATATATTTTTTTAAAGAAAAGAATGTGAGCATTTTGTTGGAAATTTTTAGTGATTATCAAGTAGAGCTAACCATTAGTGTTTGGATGTAAAAAGATAAAGAAATGGGCTCAATCTATAGGCTCTGGAGTGGTTAGTAAATTATGCAAGCTGAGGACACTGCCAAGACCACATCTGGAAGTGCACCAGACTACTAGGGATTAGGATGACGTGAGAAGGACACTAAGAAAAGTCAAAGAAGATGAATAAGTCAAAGTCAAAGAAGATGGAAGTCCACAGAATCAGGGTACTTAAAGGAACAGATCTCTCTCTCTCTCTCTCTCTCTCTCTCTCTCTCTCTCGGGTGGGGGGGAAGCCTGCATTGCAGTTGGTGGCTCAACTTGCTGCATTACACCACCAGCCACAAGAGGAGACATCTTTTTTTTTTTTTTTTAAGATTTATTTACCTGTTTGAAAGAGTTACACAGAGAGAGGAGAGGCAGAGAGAGAGGTCTTCTATCTACTAGTTCACTCCCCAGATGTCTCACAATGGCCACAGCTGTGCCAATCTGAAGCCAGGAGCTTCCTCTGGGTCCCCCACATGGGTGCAGCGGCCCAAGGACTTGGGTCCTCCTCCACTACCCTCCCAGGTCACAGCAGAGAGCTGGACTGAAAGTGGAGCAGCCGGGTCTCAAACCGGCACTCATATGGGATGCTGGTGCTTCAGGCCAGGGCATTAACCCACTGTACCACAACGCTGGCCCTGAGATTTCTCTGTTTAAAATTATTTCCTTATTATCTTTGCTTATCTGCAAGATAGACACAGAGAGATAGATTGAGATCCTCCATTCACTGGCTCACTCCCCCCAAAACACACAAAAACAAAGGTCAGGCCATGGCAAAACCAGGAGCCCAAAATTGAATCAGGGTCTCCAATGTGGGTGGGAGGCAGAAACTCAAGAGGTTGCACCATCATCACCTGCTGTTTCCCAGGGTGTGCATTAACAGGAAGCTGGAGTCACGATCCAGAGTCAGAGCTGGATAGGAGTCCAGGAGCTCTGATACAGGATGCTTGCCCACTCCCAGATTTCCCTTTGTAAAGAATGTAAGCTACAACATATGTTAATTTTAATTCCACAATTCTCGAGTCTGTCACAGGTGCACCCTGAAGAAACAACAAATTTCACAAGAGAATGTCCTCATCCTCAAGGACCACAAGCCTTGCAGATATGTACATGTTAACAGATATGGTATTCAAGCATCTCATTTCTCACCAACAGTGAGTATGACTATGACTTGATTACAAGGAAATTATTTGAATTAACAGTAGAAATACCAAAACGCCAGCAATGAATTTGCATTACTGTTTTGTCCTACTAACCTTTAAACATGTTTTCTTCTGTCCTGTTAGCAGGATGTGAAGTCAGAGGGGACCTTATCACACTGGAAGCACACACTAAAATTTAACTTTCTAGAACATGACCAGGACCAGGACCAAATAGCCTGCTACCAAAGGCAGCTGAAAGCAATGTAACTGGAAGGATGGTCTCAAGGATGGTCCAGACAGGATGAAAAGTGTCACAGCCTGCAGCAGCAGCACAAGAACATTAGGCCAAAAGGACGAAGCACAGCATTAATTGAAAACCCAGTCATGGATCTAGATACCAGGAAAAGGGCAAACAGGTCAAGGAGTAGAATGCAAAGTGGGCCAAAGCAAGGAGTCAGGGAGAATGCAGGAGGGTCTGAGATGGGCTGAATGTGGAGGCAGATTCGTGCTCAAGAATGTGGCTGATAGTCACAGGCTGAGAGTGAACACACTAGCTTCTGCACGTCCAGATACAGAAAAGGGTCCATGACAGGTAACACCTCCACACTGACTGGCAGTGAACTCCTGCTGAATCCATTTTCCTCCTTTGGAGCCACATATTGGCTGGTGATTGCTATTGCTTGTGGCCAGGGTGCCCGTTTCCCTTTGTCTCCTAGCTGTAATCACTGTCAAAACCTAGGTGTTGATGATACATCTGTAAATGTATAATAGAATGTTAAGTGATCAGCATTGCTTGACATAATTAAGTAAATGAATGAAATAAGCCAACAGTTATCACAGCAGCTGAAAACCAGACTCACTTGGAACTGTTTCTCATTCAAAGGGAGGATAAGGAAGACTCTCTGTGGTTTTTCCCTTCTATTCTTTTCATTTACCTTTAATTTTTTTTCCTTACAGCTTAAAGCTGACTCCACATCCTAAGGGACCAACACAAGCCATCAAGTTAAATGATGTCCCTGATAGCTCTGTGGATCAATAGTTATATAGGCCTATTCCTCATCTGAACTCTGTCAGGGCCCAAATTATACACTGTACATGAAAACCACCTCCTGGATTTACTGCCCTTGCACCTCCAGCCATGGCAGGTGGCTTATTGCTCTGATTTTATTTCTTTTAAGCTTTAAATAAGCCTTTGCTACTGATTTCTCTACATTTCCTAAGTGGCAGAGCAGCACTTAGCCAAATTCTCTTCCCCCTCCATAAAACAGTAATGATTTCCTTGACTTCCAAAGAAACTCTTTAATATTCTGTTTCTCTCACTGGGATATAAGAAATGTTCAAATTGAGACACACAACTGGCAAAGAGATTACAATGGTATCAAGAAATAGGCAAGAAATGAGCCACCCATAGTATTTCTGAAGCCCCAGGGTAATCCTCTAAATTCTTCAGCATTAGTATTTAAAGGAGAGTGACTGCTGAATTGCAAACTCTGGTTCTTGTAATTAGGTTCTGATTGAGTTACCTCAATGCCTGCTTTGTTTCTCCTCTTTCTTAGATGGGAATTATTCTACTTGCCTATATTAGCTCATAGAGAAGGTATTCACATAAGTCAAATAAAGTTTATGTGAAAACATTTTAGATACTTGGGAGTGAAGATGCCCTATAAATTCTAGGTTCTATTATCCCACATTTCTATACCTCAGTTAGACCTTGTCTCATGAATTACATTATAACAACATGGACATGAACTACATTGAACTGTACTTGAATTCCTTATCTCCCAATTGTGTCAGATGTCTAGAATTACAGCTCCCTGAAATTATTGTGGGAAGCATTGCTTCAAGGTATAGAAATTGACTGTTGTTTGTGGTTAAGAGATGGTGTCACATGGCTTTCTAATCAGTGTCCAGCACAAAGAAGCTCACATGGAGGCCAGTCTGGTGGCCTGATGGATGGGTAACCTCATTTCCATGAATTATGATCTTCAAGTCTGTCTCTGTTTTCTCATCTTCCTTACCTCCTTTTGTATGTTCTTTGGACATTTCTGCTTATTGAATAGCAATAATAACCACTGACTTAATAATTTAAAGATTAACAAGCATGACATCTTGTGTTCTATTGGTTCAAATATGTAAGTAAGGCTCCCATATACAGTATCCTAATGCCTTGTGCCATTATAAATATTTCAGTATAATCTAATGCCCTGATTTGGTTAAAATCTTCTTTGTAGCACTTTAGCTATATAGTATAACAATAAAAAGTGTTGCATCCCTCAAATTCAAGCATAATTCTTATTAGCTACTATATTCCTGCATCTAATTTTATCAACCCAATATTTTCCTTACCATTCTATTCTGAGTTCCCATAACTTCATTGTGATCTATCATTTTTAATTCATCTTAACCAACACTTATTTAGCTAACTGAAAACATTAGAGCCACTTTGCTAAATCTGACTCAATGATACAATTGTGGGAAATGGTCAGTGCTGCTTTTGTATTTCCTGATCCAGACCACAGTTCTGTGGTCAAGTGTACAGGTCAATTTCTAAATGTTTGAATTTAATTAACATTCAATTTTGCAATCTGTGCAGAAAACAAATTGCAGGCTTTCATAGAGGACCCTTGCCATTGCTACTCAAAGAGATCCAGTTCTGATCATTTTCTCAGAACTTTCCAGATCTGTGTTTCACAGCTCTGGGTTTGGCCATTTGGCTTCTATTCTCCAGTGACTACCAATAGGTGGAAATAGTCTGTATTTTTATCATCAATGTGTTGAATATATCCTTTTCTCTACCTCTCCAGATTGTTACAAAACTCAAAATAATATAAAAATAACCAGTAAATGGAACCCTTAATTTTATGTGCCATTCATGTACAAAACTTTTAAATTTTAAGTCTTCTAAATAATGTTAATAATGATAACTACATGTTTTATGTACTTTTTCTTCCATTTCTAGGTGGTCAGCTCTTCTGTAGTATTGGCATCTCAGAATTCTGCATTCATCCTTTCAGCTCAAAAGATTAAGATTCTTGACAATGACCTATCCATTAGAAGAGAATCTTTTCATCATTTGGACTGACTTGCATTCACTGACATCTCACCCCAATTGTAGATCACCTCTAAATTTCTTATTCTGCTTTATGAGCTATAGTGCTGTGCTTCTGAGTTGGCATAAAGTTCAGAGTTAACCATACACAACAAATGGCTTATGAAGTGATATTGGCCCCGACATCTGATCGTCAACCAAAAGCCATTGTTATTTAGTTTCCTCCTTTATGGATTCAATCCACAAGTGAAATTATATTAGACCAAGAAATCTACAGTCCTGAAACAGTCACTACTTTAGGAGTGCAGCTTTTAATTTAAAAGTATGTTCCCCAGCTGAAAGCTATAGCAACGGTTCATTCCATTTGGCAACAAAATAAAGAACTGGGAGATTTATAAACCAACAGATCTCTAACAAGTATGAGTGAGATTAAATTTGCATTCTTTAATATGGTAAGGAGACATGTCATCACCCATTCTGTCTTTCAGGCCTATTAGTAGCTAATTTTCACACAAGCAGTTGACATGATGACCCAATTCAAACATAACTATAATGGATAACACTCCATAGGACCAATGACAAGATTCATAGGCATCAAGGCTGTATAAATGTGACAAGGTATGAGGGTAATCTGACCTGGAAATGCCATCTTCTTATATCTGAAGATTGATCCACATGGTATGACAAATTCGAGTATGTACCCCTCCACACTGCTCTATAAACATCCACCTCACAACAGCTTAGTCAATGAGGTGAGTGACTTCTCAAAAGGAAAAAATTAGTTCAACAGGATACCAAAGCCAGGGCGTGATTCTGGATAGTTCAAAAGTAATAACAGAAATGTCTTGTGTGTAAAGTGAGATCCAAAAGAAGTGTACTTTGTGCCCATTGAACCCTGTGTGGTTTGTAACTGCAGACTTCAGACCTGTTGAAATGCAGACACATCCACTAGAGTGATAAATCTAGTCTCAAGGATCACTCCTTAGCCACAAGCAGTCCATAGATGGAAGGTGAAAGCCTTTGGTCCATGTTTCTGAATTATGAAGGCACTGTGAACCCTAAGCATTTCATACCTTTTCCTCTCCTCTTCCTTGTTAAGCAGTAGTGCTGCAATCCTGGAAGGACATCTGCTTTAAAGATGGTTGAAACACTAATGTAGACCCTCCCAACAAAGAAAAGCCCAGAACTGGATGGCTTCACTGCTGAATTCCAGCAGACATTTAAAGAAGAACTACTCCAATTCTTCTCAAATTATTCAAAATAAATGAAAGGGAGGGAATCCTCACAAATTCTTTCTATGAAGCCAGCATCACCTTAATTCCTAAACCTGGAAAAGATGCAACAGAGAAAGAGAATTACAGTCCAATTTCCCTGAGGAACATAGATTCAAAGATCCTCAACAAAATACTAGCTAATTGGAGCCAATAAAACATTGGAAAGATCATTCACCCAGACCAAGTGGGATTTATCCCTAGTATGCAGAGATGGTTCAATACACACAAATCAGTAAATGGGATAGATCACATTAACAAATTGAAAACAAAACACATATGATTATCTCAATAGGTAAAAACAAGCATTTGATAACATACGACATCCTTGCATGATAAAAAAAAAAAAAACCTTAAGCAAAGTAGGTATATAAGAAACATTCCTCAAGACAATCAAGGCAAAGCATGACAAACCACAGCCAGCATTATACAGAATGGAGAAAAGTTGGAAGTATTTCCATGAAGATCTGGGACCATACAAGGATGCCCACCTTCACCACTGTTATTTAATAGTTATAGAACTTTTAGCCAGAGCCATTAGACAAGGAAGAGAAATCAAAGAATGCAAATTGAAAAGGATGATGTCAAATTATCCCTGTTTGTAGATGACATGATTCTATATATAAAGGGAACCAAAAGACTCCACTAGAAGCCCACTGAAATCCATAAGAGAGTTTGGCAAAGATGTATGATATAAAATCAACAAATAAAAATCAATAGCCTTTGTATACAAAAACAATATTGTACCTGAGAAACACCTTGTAAGATCAATACCATTCACAATAGCTACAAAAAATCAAATACCTTAAAATAAAATTAACCAAGAGGTGAAAGATCTCTAAAATGAAAATTGCAAAACATTAAAAAAAGAAATAGAAGACAAAAAAATGGGAAAAAATCTTTAATATTTGTGGATTGGAAGAATTAATATCAACAATTATTAGTACCCTAATCCACTGTTGGTGGGAATATAAACTAGTCAACCATTATGGACGTCAGTATGTAAATTCCTCAAAAAGCTAAAAATAGATCTAACATCCCACTCCCAGGGATTTAACCAAAAGAAATGAAACCACCATATTAGAGTTATCTGAGTCCCTATATTTATTTCAGCTCAATTAATAAGAATCAACCCAGATGTCCATCAGCTGATGACTGGATAAATGTGGTGTGTGTATATATATATGTATACACACACACACACATACACACATACCACACACACACACATACACCATGGAATACTATTCAGCCATTTAAAAGAATTAAATCCTGTGTTTTGCAACAAAATGGATGCAACTGGAAACCATTATGCTTAATGAAATAAGCCAGTCCCAAAAGGACAAATATATTTTCTCTGATACATAGCAGTTAATACAGAATCCAAAAAAACAACGTATAGGATTGAAACAGACATGTTAATTTGATTGTTGCTTTTAGCTCTTTTTTACACTCTTGGTGGAAAAGCTGTCTTTCTACTTTTTATTTGTTAACTATATGGTTAGTGGTACATTAAGTCTATGATCAAAGAGTAGACTGAAATTATGTTTTTGTAAAAATTAAAGAAGAAAAAGGAATGAAGGAGGGAGGGAGGGAGGGAGGGAAAGGATAGAAGTGTCATCTTAGAATTGTTCCCCTTATATTAAGAATAAGAAATAGAAAAAGTATCTAACAATTAAAAAAATCTCAGGGTAAATACTGGAGAGAGGAGAGTAGAGAATATCAGCAAGCTCATCTGGTCACATATCTACTGATTATTGCTAACTATTTCCTTTCATCTGACTGGTTGCAGTGATGATCTTTCAATTGGCTCTGAATTCAGAAAGAAAGAGGGTGTTATATTGAGCTTCCTCAATGTCAATGTCTTCATTAGGCAATCATATTAGTTTAAGATAAAATTAATTGATGCAACAAGCAAACCTCAAATTTTCAATGGTTTGGACTCATCTACCAGTTCAATTTGTCATTCCTGGCTGGATGGCTGTCATCCAAGGAAAGAATCAAGGACCAACACTACTCCATATTCAAGTTCTGTTATCTTCAACATGTGGTTTCCAAAGCCACTGTGAAAGTCAACATCACTATACCAAGTCAAAGGGAGAAGGGTGTTTGGAAGATGGAGGTAGGAAGATTTTATGGACCAGGCCTAGAAGTAGCACACACCACTTCTCACATTTCTCTGGAAAGAATGCAATCACACTGGCTCAAAAGAGGCGATGGAAGATGTATTTGTATTTGAATGCTCAGTAAGAAAAGAAAATGGGTTTTGTTAGCATCTAGCAGTCTGTGAAAGTAGAAGTCTAAAACAAACAAAATGCTAACTGATTAGTCTAAAATCACTATCAGTAGTGAGTTTGAAAATGAGAAATGATACTTCATGAAGCACAGAGTCTTAGAATTTCACCTCAAAGGTCCTGTGTTTGAACCCTGTTATTCTTGACTCCTAAGTTTAAGCTCCAGAAAAAAGTACTTTGTAAAATTAGAAGAAATCATTGTTTCACTGAAGCAGGAGTATTTTAAATTAATAGGTTTCCAGGTGATATAAATGGATGTTATTCTGACCCCAAGCCATACATATCTTTTTCAAAAAACGTACTCATCCAAGAGCAGTATTATAGACCAGACCATTCACATGGTCTCTGAAACCCCATAGTTTTGATTAGTTTCACTGTCATTGACCTATCTGGGGACATGGTCATTATCCCCTCGTTCAAATTATAACATATTTTCTGCTTATTACTGATATTCTGATTTTTTTGAAAATATGGAGAAATCTCAACCTTAAACGTCCACCAATGATTTGTAGAGCAAGTAAGCCTATTTAACAAGCTATATTTAATGCAATCTGAAATGTCAGTGTATTTTAGTGAAAGGTAGCTGTTTCCAGATGCCATAAATCAACCTTGATGTCTGACAGTGTTTGCAGGAAACATCTTGCAATACTGTCCAGGTGTTTGGGACACTTTTTGGACTAGGTTATTTCCAAGTCAGGGCCTGTAGATTTCTAGTGAATTGTTACTTGGATTGCTTCAGGAAGCTCCTGTTCTTATATGACAATAGGTTGACAATTCCTTGATTGATCTGCCCCATTTGGTTCTTATACAACCATAGTTCAGCAATATTAAGTATTAGGAACTTTGAAAACATTTGCCAATAATACAATCCCACATCATAGTTGAGGAATGCTCTCAGTGAGAGCTAATTGGTGCTATTGTCAAGCCCAAGAACAGCTTATTTGGTTTTCCTGGAATTACTTAATTTTTTAAATCCTGAATTTCCTTCTATTTCTGTAATGTTTTGGATAATGACAAATTTTGTGTGCATTTGTCAATTATTTCCATCAACTTATCTTCACATAAGTCACTCAATTAAGAAACTAATTAGTTGAGCAATTTTATTGTTTAGTCTATAGGATTTGTGGTTATTTTTATACCACATAAGCCTCTTCAGGCTTTTGGTGGCCTTGCCAAATTTCTGTCCCTTTGTTTTACTACATTTCAGCCAATTCTCCCATTTACTGCTATGATGTGGGTTAACTTAAGTCACTTTTCCTACTGCTATAACAAATCAATAGCAAATTTTTAATGCACATTATTTTAGGCCTGACATATCCTGGGCTATTCAGGTAATACATATTACCATAATAGACTGATTGTTGTACAGCAGGAAATTTGAGGAACCTGATGTCTTTCATTAGGTCAGAGATTGAATAAAAATTCAAGGCAACAATGCATGTAAGTTTTGTAAAGAACTACTGGGTACCATTTTATGTTTTAATTCTAATTTTTAAAATTTATTTGAAAGGCAGAATAACCCATAGAGAAGGGGGGGACTGGAAAGTTAAAGAAGTCTTGTATTTACTGGTTCACTCCCTAAATGGCTGCAATAACAAGGGCTGTGCCTCGTAGAAGCCAGGAATTTAGAACTCCATCTGGTCTCCCACCTGGGAAGCAGGAACACAAGCACTTGTGCTATCTTCTGCTTTCTCAGGCACATCAGCAGGGAGCTGGATGAGAAGTGGAGCAGCTGGGACACGAATAGACTCTCTGATATGGGATGCTGGCATCAGACAAGGGCTTGACCCACTGTGAAACAACACAGGCCCCTCATTTTATTTTTTACAATTTTATTTATTTGAAAGGCAGGCAAAGAGAGACAAACATATCTTCCACCTGCTGGTTCACTCCCCAAGTACCCCCTTCCCCAGTACACACACACAGCCAGGACTGGAACAAGCCAAAGCCAGGAGCCTGGATCTAGGTCTCCATATGGGTAGCAGGGACCCAAGTGCTTGGTTCATCCATCACCTGGTACCACCAAGGGTGCACAGTAGCAGGAGGCTAAAATTGGAAGTGAGCTTGGGACTTGAACCCAGGCCTTCTGATATGGGATGTAGGTACTCCAAGTAGCACCTTAACTGCTGCCTCAATTGCCCACCTGGGATACTATTATTTTAAAAAGTCAGTTGAGTTTGATTTTTATGTTCCTTTTTATCAAGCAGTAAAACACTCTCCACCCTCACACATGTTTCCATTCATTACTCCTGGATCTGAGTTCTCACATCTGATGGTATATCCACTTCCAATTCAATAATTGGGCTTCTCTTTAGCATGACCAGTTTCAGACTCACCACATTTTATTCACTTAGGTTGCCTGTCAGCTAAGACATTTGGTAATAACGTGTGGCTACTTTTCGCCACCTCAGTTCCCAATAGAGAGGTTTCCAAATAACTGTGCATTTACTGAGTCTTCCTTTTCTGCCTCCTCAGCAGTCTGGCTTGAATGGATGCCCGACTCTGTCAGCTAGACTACTTGCACAGTCACAGTGCACTGGGTTGAGGTGCTCCTTAAATTGGTTCCAAATCATCAGGCCCAGGCAGCTACTTGCAACTCTGCAGCATGTGAGGCCATTTCTTAGTGAAAGGACCATCATTCTCCCCATAAACTCAACTCTAATTCTCCTATCCCCTGGCACAGTGGCTTCCAGACCCACAGGAAACTGGTAAGACCTTTATGGGGTATCACAGCCCTGGGAAGTGTCTGTGGCACAGTTTTCCTCTCATGCACAAGGACATTGAGCTGGGTTTTTGAGAGGCTTGTAATTAGAATAATCACTTTATTTTGATTGCTGAGGTTAACAACATGGGCAATGCCCAAGTATATTATCATCATCAATTGATGAGATGGAGTTTAAAAAATTTGATTATATGACATGTGTTCAGTCATATCACCCTCTGCATTGCTGTTGGAGAATAACTAATCCCTTATTCCTTAAGAAGCTTAAATCATTCTTCCCATGACACTATGCCAGGTGTGAGTGAACCTAAAGAAATGAACTCTGCAATACTTTGCTGTACGAGTGTGTTTGTGTTTGTGTGGTTGCCTATTTTTAAATGGCCTCAAAAAGAGCAGGGAACTCACTACTCAGTCGATCAGGACTGTGTCAGCAGAGCTGAAAATACCTTTGTGAGACACAGCTCTTCCCCATGTCCACTCCCAGAGGAAACTGGGAAATAAATGATTCTCAACTGGGGTCATCTGGCAACGCCAAAATGTGGCAAAAGTTTGATAAGCACCTTTGGCAGTACTAACTTTGGGTTGGAGAAGTGTATGTTATTGGCATCTACTGGGCAGAGACTGGGGATGCTGCGAAACACCTAGAACACACAGGACAGCCCCTCACAATGAAGAATTATTTGGCTCAAATGTCAGCAGTGGCAAGGTTGAGAAACCCCGAGTTTGACCATAAAATAAGATTTAACTAGGGTTAAGGGAAATACGGTGGCAGGTGTTTGGTCTAGAAGTTAAATGCTGGGTAAGATCCTATATCTTAGAAATGAGTGCATGGATTTGATACTTCAGTCTTCTCCTGACTCCAGCTCCCTGCTAATGCAGCTCCTTGGAGGAATTAGCGATAGCCAAGTGCTTGGGTTTCTGCCATCCCTGTGGGAGACATGGATTGACTGAGTTCCTGATCCCCAGCTTGAGCCCCAGATAGGGGCTGTTTTTGGGAAGTGAACCAATGCATGTAAGCAACTAGTATAAATGTAAAAGAAGAAAGAATTATAAAATTCTACCCAAAGTATATACTGCTGACACTGCATTCCACTTTTATTCTTGTGGAATTTTGCCTCCTATGAGCTTAATTGGGCAAATGTACCTTCCTTCCTGGTGTGTCCCTAGGAGAAAATAGTCATAGAGGGAAGGTTAGCCAAGATTAAATCAGGAAGTACAGAATTATTGTATTCCAACTGAGAACAGTGCATTTAAGATGCTTTCAGTAAAAGGCTTGATGAGCACAGTAGTTCAAGAAAAAGTTGCCAAAGGAAATACGCCCTTGGTATGAGGACACAAAGGCAAGGCTGGCTGCTACTCAACAAGGAAGAAGCCTCAGCACTCATTAGCATCCCTTCGAATTGGGGTCAGGCCTGGGGATGTGACTGCAGCTCTAAGGACACATTTGTGGCTGCAACTGAATGGGGCAGCTTGTTGGCAAACCGTGAGAGCCAGTGTCCGCTCAGCAGAGCTTGTATCCACACTTCGGAACCTGCCTGTACCTTCCCGACCTCCTCCCTACCACCATTTGGTCTCTTCTTAGCCCTTTCATCTTTTCTCCTTCTTGTGCCCTAGGAGCTGCCCCAGGAGGCTTCTCTGACAACTGCAGCCAAGCTTTTGCTTCTCAATTGGTTTCACTTGGAGTTTTCCATTTTAAAGCGTTCAGGAGTTTCATCTCACATTACAATTCTGATTAAGTGGCTCCTGCTTTGCCTCCCTCCTAGGCTTGTTATAAGCAAGACGACTGCCGTGTTCTTGGTGTCTATAATGGGCCCACAACTCCCCAGAGAGGAGTTTTATATTTAAGACAACAAAAATAACTCTCATTACAATTAATAAAAGAAAAATGAGGCTCCCCATGCAGAATCTAAATAAGCCCGCAGTATATTAAATATTCAGGATAGGGATCTGCTGAAGGCTCTCAGCCTGTTATGACCCAGGAGGGGCACCCTCATTAATGGGGCTGGGCAGCAGGTGACACCAGGTGATGTTCAAGGCTGCCAGTTGCCACAGCAACTTGAAATAAGTGCAGTAAGCATTCCCACTCCTATGTTGAATCATTTTCTGAAAGTAGAGATGACTGACAACCATTCTTGAACTCATTGCTTCTCCCCTCCATAAGCCATGATGCTTGGGGAGGCACTTTTCATACATCCATTATCTCCTTTAACCTTAAGCTTGCTCTAATACTCTCTAATGCTCTAATACTGAGCATTTTTCTCTCAACAATAATATAGCCTTGAAATAGGATAGACTATGGTTTGTAGCCAGTCTCTACTGTGTTATTTTGGTGATTCTGGCCAAACTGCTTAACTACTTTGAATCTCAGCTTTCATACTTGGAAATTAAGATGTTGTGTTAGTTTTTTGCTTCATACCAAATAATCTCAAAATTGCCATGACTTAAAAGTTGTGTGTTTTCTTGTTCAAATGTCTGCCAGTAGTTGTAGGTCTATCAGGATTAGCTGGGGTCAGCAGGACACAGCTCCAGGCTGTGGATTGGGCTCATGTATTTCCTTATTCTCCTTGGACTGGTGGCAACACAGAGAATGTTCTTCACATGACAAGCCACAAAAACACAACGGAGCAAAGCAAACTACGCAAGCAAATGTAATGGCCCTGGTGCAGTCTTGTCTCACAAAGCTCCATCTGCCAATGGAATCACATAACCAAATCTACAGACCAGTGTGAGAAAAGGGTATTCTATTCCTTTGAAGAGAGAGTGAAGAAATGAGATCCAGTTTACCACAACCAAAATATCTACCTCGTAAGTGTGTTGTAAAGATCAGACAAGACCAAAATATGTCAGGCCCACACAGTGCAGGAACTAAATAAATAATAGGTATTATTATGGGATAACAAATGGTTTTCTGATATCTGCACATATCTACACAAAAGTTTTAAAATGAGGCAGTTAGACATTACTTTATTACCCCTTAATGAATTCTATTAACTAATTATTAAGCCATAGCCCCAGGCTTGTGCTTTCTGTCCCTGTGCAACTCTGATAATGAAAGAAAGCTAGGGAAAGCTACCAAGAGGCTATAGACAACTCCGCAGGTGGAGAGGTTTGTCCTGAAACCCAGCTTCCTCCAATTGATCTGGCCTTACTTAATATAGCAAAAAGCCTTTAAACAGTTCAACATCCCTGTCTTAATTAGAAGCCATCAGTACCTCTGGAAAATCCTTGCCCCATTCTCTCTATATCCATACAAGGCTAATGGGAGACTAGATACAGTGGTATGACAACTTACATATATTTTCTTATGCAAATCTCTTTTTCAACTTCCTATAGGGAAAAACCTTTCAGAGTGTGGGGGAGGATGAGGTGAAGGGGGTTCATCTCTCATGCTCTTACAGCCCTTCTCTTGGATCTACAGCTCCTCTCCCCTACCCCAGTTCACATGCACACTTCCCTACCTCCCATCCATCCTTCACGGGAAACCTAAAACTAAATGACTTAAAGCACAGAGGATCATAGACCACTGAAGTTAGCAGGGAGGGACCTATGAAGCTGCAGAACATCTTAAGCACCTTGGAAGAATTGTCTTTGGATCTGGAGCAATATTCCTGAAATGTCCACCCTCTCACCTTATAACTGGACCCAGGACATGTTATCTGAAGTCTTGAGGACTCCTTTCTAACAATTATAAAATGGGATTAAATATAACCTGCCTTTGAATAGTGCTGATAGTATAAGATGAGATCATTTACTGCCAAGAAAATATTTATGGAGTGCTCGTGCATGTCAGGCCTGAAGGATGAAGACACGGGCCGTTCCTCCAGAGTTTGCAGGGTGGCTCTAGACAGAGTGAAAGCTCAGTAAACCAGCAGCACTGTTACTATTTGCATTGATCTGCTGACAGTGTGCATGGAATTTAACAAGTGGCATAGGCTGAGAACTCATCTACAGGAACAGTAGCAGTCCCAGAACTGTAGCAGGATGCTGGTGGCCACCCACCATGCCAAGATTCACATCATACGCTGCTTTCTTTTGATAGTTCTCTTTTCTACCCAAATCCTACAATAAAGAATGTCAAACATATGGCATGTCCACTGGCCAGTGATGCAAGGAAAATCTACCCAGAGTGAAGCTGATTATCCAGTTCTGCCTTCATTCATACTTTTTTAAATTCTTAAAATTTATAAAAAATTTTAGTTAATTTTTTAAATTTATAGGAAGTGAACGTGTCGTTTATTTCACATAGATAAATTTAGGAGCACAGTGATACTTCAGTTCTTTGAAATGTACCTTCAGTGTGACCAACAGAAGCCATCCTCTTTCAGCCTCTGAAGATCCTTCCCCAAGTACCACCATGAGCAAATGACTGCCAAGTCAAGTTTAAGGAGGCATCACCACGCCAGGTTTCAGGGATTCCAGGCTTGCGAAGTCAGTCATTCCCTCCTGGGCAGCCCTCCAGGAAGACTCACTTCCCCAGGAACAGCCGCCTCCCCTGCAGTCCTCACGCTGATAAACGACAAAGAGGGCATACGAGGTACCAACTTCAGGAGACACAGGGATATATTAATGTGCACAGAAAGTCGACTCCAAGACATAGATTCCAACTACAGTAAAACAATGGCTGTGACTACCACTTTCTGCCATTATCATGGGTGTTCTTGGCAGCACTCTTCTCTCCTCCAAATACTGAGGATGGAGGTGAGTGAAGTAACGTATTTCAGCAAAGGAAAATAGTGCAGTCAATGAAACAGTGAACAACAGGAAAATTCCCACACAGAATGGAGAAGCTGCTTCTAACAATCACAGCAAGTAATAGCACATTCTTAGCTAATTTGGGCTTAGGTTGTGGCAGATCACAGGTTACATGAATCAACAGGTCACGCATTGAGTGAACTGAAGCACACCAAGGTACAGTGCCCTGTGCTAGCCAAGGACTCCAGATCGTCAAAATAGGTGCTGGTTACATCACACTGACATTGCTTCCTCCCAGCTGTGGAAAGCCAGCACATACACACAGAAAGGAAGACACTAAGGAGCAATCAGTGCATCACGAGACAGGCATTCTTGGAAAAGATTTCTGATAAAATATTCTCTAAAGAATAGACAAACACAGACATTTAAGACTATAATTCTAGTTGCCAAGACAACAAAAGAATCCAAGGAAAGAAATAACCAAGAAATCTTCCCAAAAGATCCACAAAGTTCATTTAGACTAAGGGTAGAGCCCCTCTCTCCTGGGAACTGTCAGCCCAAGGAAGGCACTGGGGAATAAGACATATGCCTCTGATCACAGAATTCTGGGCTGCCCACAGCAGGGAAGTACTACAGAGCAAAAGTTTTCAACAACATTGTGCAGCACCCAGCAGGATCTAAGGACTAATTCCATTCACATGTGCTGAGAAGATTTGTTTAGGGAGAAGCTATCTGAAAGCCAACTGCAGAGTTCATTTTAATAGCACTGAGGTTTGTGTGCATGTCTAATCATGAGATCAGCAAATTACATGCCTAGTGCATGGACCATATGACCTTTGTGGGAGTGTGGAACAACTGAGTGCACTTCAGAGAGACACTGAGAATGGAAAATTCACTAAACAGAAGGCAAAGTTATAAAACTTTTGCATGGGGCAGATGAGCAGCAGTGATGAGCACTGTATTATCTAGCATCTCCTAAGCCTGGGGCACTGGACTAGGCATTGAGGAAGAAATCATTTCTCCCTAAAGTCACTAGAGAAGCAAGCATATTAACTCCGTAATGAATCAGCAGTCCTCAATGGATGCTCTTAGATGCTTGTCCTCAAATGAAGACCAGAGACTGCAGTGGCAGAGCAGATCAGGAAAGAACTGCCTTTCATCCCTGTGTCACTTGCCATGCAACATACAGGTTTGAAAACTCACATGCCTGCAGTGCTGGCACCGCAGGTTCTAGTCCCGGTTGCTCCTCTTCCAGTCCAGCTCTCTGCTGTGGCCCTGGAGGGCAGTGGAAGATGGCCCAAGCGCTTGGGTCCTACACCCGCATGGGAGACCAGGGGGAAGCACCTGGCTCCTGGCTTCGGATTGGCTCAGCGTGCCAGCCTTAGCAGCCATTTGGGGGGTGAACCAATGGAAGGAAGACCTTTCTCTGTCTCTCACTAACTCTGTCAAAAAATAATAAAATAAAAAAAGAAAACTCACAGAATACAATTTCAAAAGTCCCAAATGGCAGTACAGCAACAGGATGATCCAAGTCACGTGGGGCAAAATAGATAGTTAAAAAGGAGAGAAGATACATGCTGAAGACAGAGGCTTTGAAAATGCTCAATGGGAATCTCAGGAGAGCAATAGAAATTGGGCAGATCCATGCTGAAAGAGCAGATAAGAAAGCGAAACGGCAGAGGCCCAGACTGGGGAGGTTGGCGCCAGCCCCCAGCAGCCCAGCTGAGGTGGGAAATCAAGGGTCCACAGAGCTGCAAACAGCAGCAGGAGGGAGGGCTTGGCAAACTGCTTTTGAAGTTCCAGGCAGGAAAAAAGAGACGGTATAGAGGAACAAACAGTGAGGTTGGGCACCCCATACCCACTTCGCTCCACCCACTCTCTCCACCTGGATCTGTGGCCGGCTGGGGGAAGCTATTTTCTTTGTTTACATTTTCAAATGTAAGCAGGGGACTGCCACTTTTGCTTCTGGTGCACACACCCATCAATTGCAGAGGCCAACCCACCCAGGAACAAGGACCACACATTTCAGAAGAATTTCCACACTGCAATATAAAAAAAGGAGAAGTCCGGAATATTGAAAACTCAAGCACGCTCCACCCACCACTGAGAAGTGAGCCAGGCTACAGAAGGCAGGGCTCTAGGCACCGGAGCTCGTACCCACCTCCACCACAATTGAGAAGTGAGCTGGATCCCTTAGGCAGGGCTCTGGGCTTCCACTTGCAACACACAGACACATAGCAGCTCAAAAAAGAGGGAAACCTCACCACAAGAAAATCTCCACAGATTAGAGGTGCAGTTTATTACGTAGGGCGATATAACCCTAAACATATCAGAGACTAACAACAGGACATCCTGCAACTATGAAGAAAAGGGTGAGTCACACCATCAGAAGTGAACATCCTCCTCTAACCAAAAAACCAGGGAAAAGCTACAAAGTCCATGAGGCCCTTCCGATGGATACCCCCTCAACCCTGGAATAATGAACAGAGCACCTAGGCCACATCCATTTAGAACTCACTAAAAATATAGACATCCCACTAAACCACAAAGACACAAATTAAAGAGAAAAGCAACCAGACAAAAGAAAAATACACAAATATCAAAAAATAAAGGAAAAACCCTAAATAATAATACACTATGAGCACCCCAAAGGAACACTAGAACTCTTCAATAATAGAAGGTGAAGATGAAGAGATATGCCAGAAATGTAATTCAGAAAATTAATCATCAGATTATTTAGAAGCAATCAGAAGAAAATTCACGATCTAAATGAAAAGGTCCCCCCAAAAATTGAGATATTAAAGAAAAGTCAGAATGAAATACTAGAAATGAAGAATATAATAGATCAAATAAAAAATGCAGTGGAAAGCCTTAACAACAGAAGAAAGTATATCAGAACTAGAAAATAAATTTCTGAAAATACTACAGTAAGACCAAAAAAAAAAAAAAAAAGGAAAGGAAAGGAATTAGAAAACTGAAAAACACAGTTGGCAATCTACAAGATACTATCAAATGACCCAACATAGGATCCTAGGACTTCTGAAAGGCGTAGAAAAAGAGAAAGCATTAGAAGGCCCTCTTAATTAAATCACAACAGAAAACTTCCCCATCTAGAGAAAGAGATATCCAAGTAAAGGAAATACACCCAACTCCTAATAGATATGAACAGAAAAGATCTTCACCACGACACGCTGTAGTAAAATTCCCCACAGTAAAACAAAAAAAAATATCTTAAAATGTGCATGAGAGAAACACCAAATCACATTCAAAGGAAACTCAATTACACTCACTGCAGATTGCTCATGAGAAACTCTACAGGTAAGGAGAGAATGACGAGATATATTCCAAGTCCTAACAGAAAAAAACTGTCAACCCAGAATATTGTATCTGCAAAGCTCTTGTTTATCAATAAGGAGAAATAAAGAGCTTCTGCAATGAACAGAATGGAAAGAATTTGTAACTAACTGTCCAGCCCTACAAAAGTTGCTCAAGGATGTGCAACACACAGAAACAGGAACATCACTATAAAAGAAGATGAACACAGAAAATGACCTAGTAAAAGTACAAAGGAAATCCAAAGTTTTTTTTTTTTAAAGTATTAATGGAAATAAGGTAGGGTAAAGTTGGTACTTCACAATAGTTACCCTGAATGTATATGGTCTCACATCTCCATTTAATAGACATAGATTGGCTGAATAGATTAAAAGGCAAAACCCACCTATTTGCTGCCTGTAAGAAACACATCTCACCAACAAAGATACACTTGGACTGAAAGTGAAAGGACGGAAAAAGATAATCCATGCTAAAAGAAACCAAAAATGAGCTGGTGTAGCCATCCTAATATGAGATAAAATAGACTTTAACACAAAAAGTATTAAAAGAGACAATATAATGATTAAAGGATCAATTCAACAGGACAATGTGATTATTATAAATGTATATGCATCTAGTTACAAGGAACGTGGCTATCTAAAAGAAATGTTAATGGATTTAAAGGGAGATATAGACTAAAATACTATAGTAATGGAGGACTTCAAAACCCTCCTTTCAGTAATGGACAGATCAACCACAGAAAATCAAAAAGAAAGCAAAAGAATTAATTGAAGCTGCATACCAAATGAACCAGATATCTACAGAGTCTTCCACCCTAAAGCCTCAGCATACACATTTTTCTCACCAGTGCATGGAACTTTCTCTAGGATTGACCACATGCTAGGCCATAAGACAAGTCTCAGCAAATTCAAAAAATTCCAACTCATACCATAAATATTCTCAGACCAAACTGGAATGAAGCTGGAAATCAGAAACTTAGGAATTTCTAGAACATATGGAAACTAAACAACATGCTCCTGAATGAACAGTGGGCCATAGAAAAATCAAACAGTTTCAGGAAACAAATGAAGTAGACAATAACAAATCAAACCTTATGGGATACAGTACAGTAAAAGCAGTACTAAGAGGAAAGTTTACAGAAATTGGTGCCTACATCAAGAAATTGGAAAGTCATTGTATCTCAAGGATCTAGAAAAACATCAGTAAAACAAAGCCAAAACTAGTAGGAGAAAAGAATTAAAATTAGAGAAGAAATCAACAAAATTAAAATAAAAAACATTAGAGAAGATCAGCAAAATGAAGAGCTAGTTTTTAGAAGAAATAAACAAAATTGACATTCCATTGGCTCAACTAACCAAAAAAAGGAGAAAGAAGACCCAAATCAATAAAATTAGAGATGAAACAGGAGATATAACAATGGACACTAAAGAAATAAAAAATCATCAGGAATTACTACAAAGAGCTGTATGCCAACAAACTGGGAAATCTAAAAGAAATGGATAGATTCCTGGACATACACAACCCACGTAAACTGAGCCATGAAGACATAGCAAACCTAAACAGGCCCATTACCAAGATATGAATTGAATCAGTAATAAAAACCCTCCAAATCTGGAAAATATCATGTTGAGTGAAATAAGCCAGTCCCAAAGGGACAAATATCATATGTTCTCCCTGATCGGCGACAACTAACCAAGCACCAAAAAGGAAACCTGTTGAAGTGAAATGGACACTATGAGAAACAGTGACTTGATCAGCCCTTGTCCAGACTGTTGATGAACAACTTAATACTTTACCAATTTTAGTATTTTTTTTGTTCTACTTAATACTATTGGTTGAACTCTGTAAGTAACACACAATTATTCTTAGGTGTTTAAATTTTAACTGAAAAGTGACCTCTGTTAAATATAAGAGTGGGAATAAGAGAGGGAGGAGATGTACAATTTGGGACATGCTCAATCAGACTGGCCCCAAATGGTAGAGTTAGAAACGTGCCAGGGGATTCCAATTCATTCCCATCAAGGTGGCATGTACCAAGGCCATCTCACTAGTCAAAGTGATCAATTTCAGTTCACAACTGATCACACTGATAGGTCTAAGAGTCAAAGGGATCACATAAACAACATTAGTGTCTACTAATACTAACTGATAGAATTAAAAAGTGAGAGAACAATCCAACATGGGAAGCTGGATACACAGCAGACTCGTAGAATGCCAGATGTCCTAAACAGCACTCTGGCCTCAGAATCAGCCCTTAAAGCACTTGGATCTGGCTGAAGAGCCCATGAGAGTATTTTAGGCATGGAAAGCCAAAACACTCTAGCAAAAAACAAACAAAACAAAACAAAACAAAAACACCTAAATGAAAGATCTCTGTGAGTGAGATCCCAGTGGAAAGAACAGGCCATCAAAGAAGGAGGTATCTTTCTCTGAAGGCCCCTGCACCTGTGGTGGAGACCCAGTAGAAGCTCCTGGCTCCTGGCTTCAGATCAGCTCAGCTCTGGCCATCGCAGTCATTTGGGGAGTAACCACAGAATGGAAGAACTCTCTATCTCTGTAACTCTGTGTTTCAAATAAATAAAATAATTCTTAAAAACCATAAAATAAAATAATCATATAAATAGCATTAAGTGTTAAAGGGATAATATAAATACAATCAAGCATCTGGTAATAATAGATAGAATTATAAAGGAGAGACAGTTCCAACATGAGAAGCAGTCCACAATCAGACTCACAGAATGACAATCACTCTAAACAGCACTCTGACCTCAGAATCAGCTCTTAAGGCATTCTCATCTGGCTGAAAAGCTCATGAGAGCATTTCAAGCATGGAAAGCCAAGACATTGTGGCTAAAAAAGTCCTACATGGAGGATCTCTGTGAGAGAGACCACAGTGGAAACAAGTGGCCATCAAAGAAGGATGTACTTTTCTCTGAAGAAAGGAGAGAATTTCTACTTTGCTTATGGCCTTGTCTAAATACTGATGGAAATTGCAGATTCAAGTCTTCCATAGCCTTGGCAGCTCATGACAAGAGTCTCAAGTGATCACTGACATTGTACATAGGAGTGTTAATTGTTAAATTAACAACAGGAGTCACTGTGCATTTACTTCCCATGCAAGACTTCTGTTCTCAAGGAGTTGTATTATGTGAATTAGCTATAAAACTTGTTCTCAAACAGTTTGTGTGTGTGTGTGTGTAAAATGCTGAAATCTTTACTTAGTATAGAGTTGGTCTTCTGTGTACAATTTAATTGAAAACAAATCTTAATGAAGAATGTGACAGGGAATGGGAGAGAGAGGAGGAGGTGTGTTTGAAGTGGGGGCAGGAGGGTAGGTATGGTGGGAACAACCACTATATTCCTAAAGTTGTATTTATGAAATTTGTAGTCATTAAATAAAAGGTTTCTTTGGGAAAATAAAAAAAAGTTTTGTTGCTAGCACCAGCTTATAACAGACTTTTCTTCTTCTTCCTTAAAAACACATTTTATGACTTAAAAAATTAATCAAAAAATAAAATAGTATTCTTTCCTGTTTTAATTTGTAATTCCTTGAATTCCAGTGAGATTGAATATTATTTCATGTGTTTAGAACATTAGTACTTCCTCCATTATAAATTGTCTGCTTATATTTTTAAAAATGTATTCATATTTGATAACTGATAATATTTATGTAAATCTATAAAATAAAATTACGTGAAGCCATAAAAAATCCAATTTCAATCATAAAACTTGATTTATTATGTTTTTAAAAAATAAAACTCATGGTATAAAAAGGCCTGGAGCTTCTTAAACATTGACAAGCCATAGGAATAGACTAACACTAACTAACTGAACACACAAACCATTAGCAGGGTCACTGATGGTGGGTTAAGAAAGAAAAGCTAAGTTATACTTCACCCTGATCTCTCTCTCATCTAGCTCTGATTTCTACTCTTCTTCCACTATACTCATCATCCACATACATGAAATGTGTGCGGGTATTTACACACACACAAACACAGAGGAATTACCATTCTGTGGCAGAATAAGAATAGGCAAGATATGGGCCAGCACTATGGCATAGTAGGTTAAGCTCAGCCTGTGGCACCAGCATCCCACATGGGTGGCCAGCTCGAGGCTCGGCTGCTCCACTTCTGATCCAGCTCTCTGCTCATGGTCTGGGAAAGCACTAGAACATGGCCCAAGTGCATGAGCCCCTGCACCCATGTGGGAGACCCAGAATAAGCTCCTGGCTCCTGACTTTTGGAACAGCTCTGGCTATTGCTGCCATCTGAAGAGTGAACGAGCAGATGGAAGACCTCTCTCTGACTCTACCTCTGTCTGTAACTCTGCCTCTCAAATAAATAAATATTTAAAAAAAAAAAAAAGGTAGGCAAGATAAGTTCTAGAACTTTGGTAACAGGCAGTCTTGAGAGATATTCCAAATGTTAGGAAATGGACAAAATTATACTGAGTAAACTTCTTGTCTAAATTACAGAAATGTTATGAAATTCTTCCATCAAGGAAATCATCTGGTGCCTAAAAACTTATCCCAACATTCAGAAATCTCTCCTGAGAGTTGGCATTGTGGAGTAACGAGTAAAGCCTCTGTCTGTAATGCTGGCATCCTGTATGGGTGCAGGTTCATGTCCTGGTTGTGCTCCACTTCCAGGCCACCTCTCTGCTCATGGCCTGGGAAAAGAGGCTTTGACCCCTGCTACCCACGGGAGAGACCTGGAGGAAGCTCCCGGCTTCAGCCTGGCCCAACCCTTTGCAGCCATCTGGGGAGTAAACCAGTGGATGGAAGATCAATACATCTGTCTGTCTGTGTGTGTGCACATGTGTATCTGTCTCTCCCCCTCTAATTCATTCAAATAAATAAATCAATCTCAAAAACAAGAAATCTTTCCTCCTCTTATTCAGTACTTCCCAAGGATATGGCCTGTGATGAGGACTAATTTCAGAGCTTCTTACAATCCAGGTCTTGTAATCTCACGAGAGACTCATTTCCTCAAAGCCACAGGCTGCATTTGTGCCATCTTTGTAAATCAGTTCCCAACACAAGATAATTCTTTCCAGATGCCTATTGTTGGAGTACTCACCCAATCTACATGCCTCTACCTCATAAAGAGGAATTCAATTCCACAGTGCACACTTCTGCCACTCAAAATTTGGCAGCATTCAGTAAATCTTCACTACAGTCCTTTACATTGATCTGGTAGCAATGAGTGAGGTATTTAACAAATGTCACAGCACAAGGATCAAGTTAAAGGAATGATCGGCAGCCTCTGAGTGGAAGTAGGATGGTACAATTCACCTATTGTATGGAGGTAGCACCCAGACATCCAATCATTGTACATAAAAATGTGAGGCACAATTTTTGGCACTAGGTATACAACTCTGCCAGGAATGGTCTCTGGTCAATCCTACTTTTTTATCAAATAGTAAATAAACATTGATCCAAAGATCACCCATGTGCTAAAGTAGGTCCTCATCACTTGTAGGGAAAGGATGTAATAGATACTGACTATGCCCTGAAGAACCAAGCAGTCTGATGAAGTAGCTGCTGCTACACATGCAAAGGAAATCTTGGCAAACTGTCATTATGTTAGACTATTCAATATGCAAGCTGTCCACTGCCTCGGCCAATAGGATTGCAAACCTAAGCAGGCAAATATTCCTGGAGGTTGTTGTGACAACTGTATGTTAAAGGAAGAAATTCAGAGATGAGAAGGACTGATTGGCTCATCATGGTTTTTCCCTGAAATCATTACAGGGTGGTCAGCCACTCTGGGTCTAAGCCCGTAGGGGCTTTGTGACAAGCAAGAACTTGGTTCTAGGATAGCAGGAAGAGGGTAAAATTCCAAAGCACTTCCAAGGGTCAGAGTCATAAAATAATGCCCAAGAAGTTGTTACAGATAAAGGAAACCATGAGGTAGACTACTGCAGCAGTGACTTGGAACCACAAGCATAAAGAAATCCTGGAACAATGAGACCAGGGACCAGGGGGAGGAGTAGCGGCAGGGCTGACGTTGGAAATGACAAGCAGATTGAGGAGAAATGCTTGCATTCCTTCCGGTATGTGCAGGGTTGGGGTTTGGCTCTGCATAAGAAGCCAGACTGAGCAGAACCTTGACTTCTATGGAAGGCCAGTCCCAAGGCCATGTCCATCTTGCTCTTTGGCTGTTGATTTCTCCTTCCTGCCTGACCCTAAGGTTTTTCCTGGAATGAGCCAGCACCCAGAGACTGATCATTACAGAAATTCAATATTTACCAAACACTAAGAGTTAGTTAACCTCAGGATTGGGTGTTATGTGATATGTGGACGAAGAGGACACATTTTTCTCACCCTGGCAAAACCTAAGAGGTTGAGAGAAGCAGCTGGTATTTTTTAAAATGATGATGATGATGATGATGATATAGTACTGTAATAGAAACTTATACAAGGTTACCATAGGAATTCAGAAGAACAGCAATTAACCCAAGTGCCCTTCAAGGCTGGGAGAGGGAACAGT